>ML779354.1:224703-274731 GCA_009831015.1 Picea engelmannii
AAATGGGTAAGCAATCATCATCAGATGCACATAACAAAACAATGCACAATCAAATTTGCAATTTCATCTAAGTATGTGGACGAAGTAACTTGTGATGTTGTGTCGTTAAGAGAATGTGGAATGATCTTAGGTAGTCCGTACTTATTTGATCGTAAGGCAATATTCTACAGGACAAAGAATCAATATCAATTCACTAAAGCAGGTCATGATTATGTGGTTCATGCTTATTGTGTTAAAGAAAATAAAACACTTCAAGCAATGGAACAATTAATGAATGCAGTGCAAGTATGCAACAAACCAATAATTGTTTCAAATGAAGTAATTGATCTTAAGCAAGAACAAGACATGGTTATTGAATGGAAAATCAATCATAAGTTGCTTCAAGATAAGCTCACGTCGTGCAGATATTTCAAGTATATCAGTTCATTTGCAGTCGTCTTTTTGATGCTGTCATTAGCAATGTTTTCGACATGGATGATAGTAGCTTCAGTAAGATGTAACAGGGTTCAAATGGCTAACAATATACTGTCAGTTGTCATGATTGTGTTACAGTTGATCTTGATGAGACAGGTGCACAGGACAGAGTTCAGAGACAGAGAGCAAGCCAGGTGGCCTATCCCGAGCTTGTTGACTGGTCAGTAACCTTTTGGGGACCAAAAGGTCTTATTGTGGGGAGGTGTGATCCGAAATTGGATCTAGAAGCCTGATAGGGCTTGAAAAATGCTCAAAAATGAAAGTTCTCAAAATCCAATAAAACCAATGCCATTGCGTCCGTCTCGTCTTCCTGATTCTGGCAGTATATTTATTTTGTCAAACGGGCTCCGTATGCGAAAGTTATCGCATTTTGATCGGAAGCCCAAACAGGGAAAAAGTCAAAGGTCAACTGGTCAAAAAGTCAATGCTGATGACATCAGCATGCTGACTGTGCAGGAGATGACGTGGAACTCTCTGGCTGATGGTGATTGGGTAGGTTTGCTAACAGGGCAGACATGTGGCAGGCAATTGGACCAGTCAATGGTTGACAAGTGTCATTTGTCCGTCGAATGGGAAAGTGCCACGTGGTCCAGTCATGGGCAGACACGTGGCACCCAGTCATCAGTCAAAGTGGCAGGTTTCAAAAGTTTTGGGGTCCCTAGGTTTTGAACCCATGACCAACCACTAAGCCTAAGCACCTTCACAATAGTCCTATAACCAATGCGCCCAAATTATTTCATGTTATTAAAACCCATATTATAATACTTATTGCATAGTATTATGGCGCATAAAGGAGGGGGCTGGGGGCTAAGCCCTAGCCCGTGGTCGTGTAAGTGCATGCGACCTTTTGTTTCAGATTATGGGCCAGCGCTCAGCCTTTTAGGCTAGCACTTGGCCATATAGAAACCACATGACCGTTCAAAAGGGCGCGCGTGCGGATGAAGGGGGCTTATGCCCGAATTGGTTATAAAAGTGGGTTTTATACCTAACTTTTGATTTTTAATGTTAATTAAACCTATTTTTAATGTATTTACTCCATTTTTGGGAGTTATTGGGCATTTTTGGAGCCTAATTTTTGGGAGGAAGTTGGAGATGAGTAACCAACTTCCCAGCTATATAACCCAGGCATGTTTGAGGCCATTGGGGGGCATTCAGAGCAGAATTATGCTGAAGAGAAGCCAAGCCAAAGCCATTGGAGGCAGAGAATCTTTTGAGGAGGAGACGCTGTCGGACCATTTCTAGGAGCTCTAGACGTCCGTTTTGCGTGTCGTTTTCTTTGCATGGTTCTAGAGATCTGGAAGAACATGACCAGATCAGTCTTGTATCCATTTGGCATTGCAGTGATGTACTTTTGAGCTTTTGAGCAGAAATAAAGAAGCCTCCCCCACAGAGAAAAGGCTCAGAGACGTAGGCAAAGTTGTGCCGAACTCCGTTATCAATCTGCGTGTTATGGTTTGCTGTCTATTATTTCATTTCAGATCTGCATATATGTATATGGATGTCATAATTCCTCTTCTTTCCTCATTCTTCACTAAGTTTTCTCAAATGGTTAATTAACGCATGAAAAATTAAAACTCAACCATAAGTCATTAAAAGATCCGGTGGATCAACATTTGACTAGCTTCCCAAGATCCAAATGAAGATTTGAAAGCACCATTGGAAATCTTAGGATTTCTAGATGTCGATTGACCATTCAAGCATGTAAAACGGACTCTCCATGACTAAGAAATTTGATTTTAAAAAAATCTGTGCTTTCACCAACTAACTCGTCTTGAACTTTGCTAGTTAGTTGGTGAAAGCTCTGCTTTTCACCAGCTAAGGAGCAGATTTTTGGGTAAATTAGCTGGTGAAAGCCTGTCACGGCCATAATAACTGAATTTTTGCCTAGATCGGGATTTTTTGAGTTTGAATGGTTTGAAACCACTTCAAATGGACAGTTGTTGAATTATCAAGTCTGATTCAAAGGCTAGTTTTGAGGGATAAGGTCAAAAAAAGGTTTTTCAACTACATTTGGCATCTTTTTCAAAGGCAGAAAATCAGGGTTTTTGCACACTTCACCAAATTCGAATTTTATCTTTGGAGGACCAAATCAAACAGTCTTGGGAGGCTAAAACTGCACTTCATCAGCAATCTACTACTCTTAGATATGGATTGACCTCATCTTGAGGATCTCTTCCTAGTTTTTTGTAAATATAGTTTACTTTCTGTTTTTAGAATATCAGATCCATTGTTTTAGGATCTAAGAACTGTGATGTAAAGCTATAAAGATATAGACTTAAGACAGACACGGGGTTAAAACTGGGAATACATTTTGTGCTACTGTATAGACTCTTATTGCATAATAAAATTACAGTCTCCTTTTGCTTTCAATATCAGAAATGTTCATGTTTTCTTTTTTGTACTTTATTTCAGTTTATCTTAGCTTATAAAGACTGTCATCTCTTTATTGAGCTCATAGAATTGAAGTGAAGGATTTCTCTCTATCTTGCATTAAGCCCTACACCCAGTTGTATTTGGCAATCAAGATTAGTGTTCTTCATCCTCTCCTTTTAAATACTTGATCTGATTATTGTTTTCTGAAAGCACTGTTTCATTTGAATGTATGATGAGTTGTCTATTACATTAATCATTGAGGATCCCATTGTTCCAAGTATACCTGCACATTATTTTCTTAAGTTACCAAGCATCCTTATCTTACAACCCTAAGGAGTTTCTTGGAGTGATAACAAATTGGTGCCGTTGCCGGGGAGAGGAGATCGAAGCTCAGCTTCCCTGGGAGACGACAGAGATCTGAACTTTGATGATAGACAAAGGTTGGACACTACATTGGTTGTAATCATCTATCTGGTGACTCCATGAAGGACGAATTCGGTGGCGACTCCACTGTTCTGAAATCCATTGGCGACCCCACTGGTATGAAATGAACAAGATCTTATCTAAGAGGTATGCGTTCTGTGATTTTTCAAAAATTGTTGGTTTCCCTAATCCAGTGCCTAGCAGAGATGAATGGGAACACAACCTTCCCAGATTTCGAGGAGAAGAATGGGAAGTGCCAACTGAACACTTGTTGGATTTTCATGATTTTATTCATCGACTTGAAATTGTACATGAGGATGTTCAGATCCGGCTCTTCTTTTTCTCATTAGAGGGAATTGCTCGTGAATGGTGCCGGTCTCTTCCTAATGCAAGTGTTAGTTCTTTGACAGATTTCCATTCTGCCTTCAATTCCTTTTGTAAAGAACTTTTTCCAGATGATCTTCTCTATCCTGAATGTTGTCATGAATTTCATTTATTGACTAAAGATTCAGATGTTCATGAAGAGTACGGTGCTATAGAGAATACTCTTCAATATCCAAAAATTGTTGATCCACATTATGATAGCCATGAGGATGCCCTTAACATTGTATCAGATTCATCTATTAAAGATGACTATCATGATGATCAGATTGTTTCTTTCGAAATCTTTAAAGATGATGATTAGATTATTCCTTCTGAAAATTTTCAAGATGTTGAGCAGATTGATAAATCAGCAAGTGACATTTTCAGATTTACAGAAGATCATGAGGGCAGCCTACAGTTTCAAGATTTGCAGGAACTAAAAGTTTGCGGTAGATACAAAGAGAGTGATGGGGAAGAGGGGCAGAAAGGTTCTGATCAGAAATTGAGTTTGTATTTTCCTCCAACAGAGATTAAGCAGACTACATCTAGCATTGAGACCAGTGAAAGCAATCAACAACATTGCAGTCAGTTGGATCAACAACTCAAAGCGGTATTTCAGCATAACTTCAACGATCCTTTTGTTGACTATTTAGAGTCTATGAGAAACATGGATGTTAAAATAGTTTTATCAGAAGAAGATTGTCTTTATCGTCCTTTCAAACCTCTTTTCTGTATGATATGGCTTCCTTTATTTTTCAGGGCAAGATCTAGCACGATGTCAATAAATTAGTTTCTCACATGGCTTCATTGGAAGCATGAATTCACTTGACAAGAGGCAGGACAACTGGTTAGAAATAGGAGTAGATAGAGAATGATTTTGTCATCAAGCATGGTTGAAGATTCTTTTAAGTTTTTCAGTTTGCAGCAATTATTTGTTTTCAGTAATGTATGTTCCGGGTTTGAATAAATATTCCAAAGGTCTAGTGACAACATTTGAGACTCCATAGCCCAATGGACTAAACACTGGAAGACTATGAATGTTTGCAGGTTACAGGGTTTTTCAGAACTGCATTTATGAGGTCAAAAATGTTAGCAAGGCAAAAGGTTTCTATGTGCTTTTACAAATTTGAGTTTTAAGGCTAAGCTCGAGTTCCACATTGCTCTAGCTTCATGTGCCCTGCACAATTACATAACATACATAGGTTAGTCATATAATCAAGTCAAAGTTTAGTGTCAAGTATCAAAGCTCACGAAGATACAGTTGCCACAACATATCGATTTAATTATCAAAACAATGGATCTAGTGAAAAAATGTTGCAACCCAGTTTGTCAGCCTGCTATCTCAGAAGCTACAAGAAGATTTTCTTTGAAGGTGCCTGGGTTATTTAGTCTAGATGATGTGCGAGTGTTACCTATTCAACAATCTGTGGTAGATGATTGTGAGAAAGTTGTCTTTTGGTACCTAGCAAATCAACTTACCCATGACAAGGCCAAAGCAGTTCTGAGAGTGCTTTTCAATTGCAATGTGAACGGAGTCTGATCCAATCCCGTACAGGGCATCCATCTTCCCAACATCTTTGTAGTCAAAGATTGAGTCTTTGGTGGCCTGAGAACAGATAAAGGAGGCTGAGAACGTGACATAGAGTATGCTTAGACCTGTAAATATTTAAAATTCAGAGCATGGCACCTTGGAAACACTACCAGATATAAATTCCTCTCAAATATCTTCCCATAGTTTTCATTGGATGGCAAGAGCTATGTTATCGGTGGAATAATAAGTATTAAAAATCTCTGAATTATGGTGAAGAATTGAAACAAGAATGTGGTGAGAGTAACAGTGCTCCAAAAGGGTACGAGAAGCAGGTAGTATATAATTTGAAATCATTGAAATTAAAGGGAATCAAACAAGATACAGAATTTGACATTAAACATGAAGAAATGGCTCAAGCACATTCTGAGGATTCTCAACAACCGGAAGAAGAAGTTAAAGAGAAGCCACACATGAATGTTGTCTTCATTGGTCATGTTTATCCTGGTAAATCAACAACTGGCGGGCAAATATTATATCTATCTAAAATGGTGGATGAGTGTACAATTCAAAAATATGAAGAAGAACGAGCAAAGGGAAAGATAGTGGAGGTTGGTACAAATCATTTTGAAACTGACAAGACAAGATTCACAATCTTGGATGCTCTGGGACACAAAATCTATGTTCCGAACATGATCAGTGGTGCTTCACAAGATGATGTGGGAGTTTTGGTGATATCATCCCGAAAGGGTGAATTCGAGACTGGATTTGGAAGAGGTGGGCAGACAAGAGAGCATACTTGAATCTTTGGATGTGATCAAATTACCCCCAAGAGATCCTCGAGGTCCTTTCAGGATGTCATTAATAAATAAATTCAAAGATATGGGAACTGTGGTTATCGGAGATAAAATATACATTTGGCGTTTGAAGTTTTGTTTGGCAATGAAAAACGAAAAATTTGGGCAGTTATCATTAAACAATTGGCAGCCTGCGGATTTTGTGACATTTCATCTATCGAATCTAATTCAGTCAGATTCTATGGTTAAGGCAGACGATTGCAGAATCTCATACCTCATTTCGTGCACGTAACAACAACAAAAACCCAGATTTACGTGTATAATGTGACAATGGTTCCAACAACTAGATGCTGTGGGTTCCAGATTTCGAAGTAGAATGTTGTGGGTTCCAGATTTTGAAGTAGATGTTTTCATCGTGATGGTGGGGAGGATATAGGAATTCTCATCTGTATAATGTGGATCAGTTCTTAGGCCTGAGCTCAAGTCACAAGATGAAATTGAAAGCCATAAGACAGAAGGGATTAGGTTGTTCTCTGTTATAGATATCACATTTGCAGTCGTACCTATAGCAAAGAAGGTAATCTCAATCTTAACATCATGCACAGGTAATGGCATTTCTTGCTTCGCTGATCGATCATGAAAATCATGCCAACAACAAATTCAAGCGAATTGCTTATCTGGAGAAGATGCATATGGTCAGATCCTTGTAATGGTTCTTGTCTGTTGTTGGGTACAGGTTTTTGGTTTCTTTTTGTTCCCCAAAAAAACTTTACGGTGAATTTTTGGATGCAGTCACAGATAAAATTGAAAGGGAATTGATTCTTGTTGGTGCAACTGATGCTGAGACAAACTGTAGAAGGGAGTTCCTCAATGCATTGATAAGCTAGCACAGGCTGGTATTAAGATTTGGGTTTTGACTGGAGATAAATTGGAAACTACCATCAATATTGAATTTGCATGCAGTTTGCTGAGACAAGGGATGAAGCAAATACTGATCACATTGGATACACCCGAGATAAATGTAGTAGCACCGACCATGAGTTTTTCCTGGTGGAAGCAATGTTCGTGTTACAAAAGAAAACATGCATGAATATGTGGATCGTGTTGCCTCATTCTAGAAAGGACCGAGATGAAGCATTGAGTGACCAATATTCGAAGCATTGAGTGACCAATATTCAGATTCATTTGTTGGAGAAAGATACTGTAAACAGAGCACGTTTTGTTGTTTCAAGTGTCACATTACCTCACAGTACTGGAGGAAGTTCTGAGGTTTGTGATTGTCAAAGATGTGTAATTGCATTGCTATGCTCTATATTTTTTACTAAGCAAAGTGCAGGTGAGGAAATACATGGTGCAGGGTTTTGAGATAGCAATGAGAGGTACAAGGGCTAATGTTGAAATACAAAACAGAGCTAAAGAAACATTGGCAAATCTGTATGGAATTAATGAAAAACAAAGATCATGATGCAAACATTGGAAAGAAGAACAATCGATCATACATAGCATTTTTGATAAAAGCCAAAAGTTATTTGTTCTAGATTTTCAAGAAGACAGGAGTGCAGAGTCACGAATCAAGTATGGGATCATATGCAAAGGGTGCCACGAGGAGCAAGAATTTCTTCATATTGTAGTGTTCTCATAACATCAATAGCCTAAGACATTAAACAAAAAAGACTTGCAGATCAGAGGGCTTGTTCTTAGAAACCCCTTTTTTTTTTATTAATGTTAAAAATCATGTTGAGTGTTTTGTTGTTTTTCAGGAAGCAAAGTTCTTGAGTCTGCATATGTCCTTGGAAATTTTTATAGTAGAAATAGGCTACAACCTTTTGATGGGCCTAAACTATGGAAATGTATATTCAGTATCACTAAGGCAACAGTTACAAGATTTTGGAGGTGAAGATGATCTCGTGCAGCTGCTAGAAATGAAAAGTCAAACACCTCAAGCTGCCTCCAATGCTCTCATTTCAAGGTTGAAGTGATTCTGGAATTTTCAAAACCATGGTTACATATCTCACCATCCTGCCTATGTTCAACACTTTTCTTCTTAATGAAGATATTGCCACAACATATGCCATGTCGATGTGCAAACAACATTTCTAGGGGAGTTTGAAGCAGACATGTTACAGATAAATAAGATTATGAAAGATAAACAACAAAATTTGGAGAATAGCCAAATGATAAATTGTAAAGGCTGAATGACTCCATGCCCAATACTAAAGGCACAGGTTCTACCAGGTTCTTGGAGACCTCACAGGGAGGTCTCCATCCCAGTTGGAGCCAGATGTTAGCGATAAAAAATGCACTGGCATTTTTTAAAGAATGATGCCTAATATTGTAGGGAACATTTGGCTAGCTTTCCAAGCTCCAAATGAAGATTTGAAAGCACCATTGGAAAGCTTAGGATTTCTATATGTCGATCGACTATTCAAGCATGTAAAACAGACTCTCCATGACTGAGAAATTTGATTTTAAAAATATCTGCGCTTTCACCAGCTAACTCGTCTTGAACTTTGCTAGTTAGCTGGTGAAAGCTCTGTTTTTCACCAGCTAAGGAGTGGATTTTTGGGTAAATTAGCCAGTGAAAGCCTGTCACGGCTAGAATAATCGAATTTTTGCCCAGATCAAGATTTTTTGAGTTTGAATGGTTTGAAACCACTTCAAATGGACAGTTGTTGAATTATCAAGTCTGATTCAAAGGCTAGTTTTGAGGGATAAGGTCAAAAAGAGGTTTTTCAACTACATTTGGCATCTTTTTTAAAGGCAGAAAATCAGGGTTTTTGCACACTTCACCAAATTCGAATTTTATCTTTGGAGGACCAAATCAAACAGCCTTGGGAGGCTAAAACTGCACTTCATCAACAATCTACTACTCTTAGATATGGATTGACCTCATCTTGAGGATCTCTTCCTAGTTTTTTGTAAATATAGTTTACTTTCTGTTTTTAGAATATCAGATCCATTGTTTTAGGATCTGAGAACTGTGATGTAAATCTATAAAGCTACAGACTTAAGATAGACACGGGGTTAAAAATGGGAATACATTTTGTGCTATTGTATAGACTCTTATTGCATAATAAAATTACAGTTTCCTTTTGCTTTCAATATCAGAAATGTTCATGTTTCCTTTTCTGTACTTTATTTCAGTTTATCTTAGCTTATAAATACTGTCATCTCTTTATTGAGCTCATAGACTTGAAGTGAAGGATTTCTCTCTATCTTGCATTAAGCCCTACACCCAGTTATATTTGACAATCAAGATTGGTGTTCTTCATCCTCTCCTTTTAAATACTTGATCTGATTATTGTTTTCTGAAAGCACTGTTTCATTTGAATGTATGATGAGTTGTCTATTACATTAATCATTGAGGATCCCATTGTTCCAAGTATACCTACACATTAGTTTCTTAAGTTACCAAGCATCCTTAGCTTACAACCCTAAGGAGTTTCTTGGAGTGATAACAGATTCAACTAGTTCAGATGAAGAGCACAACTCAAGATTGGCCTCTAGGTACCAAATTAAATTGAGAGAGCCTAAGGTTTCCATAGATATGAATGAGCATGCACCTATAGAGGAGTTCCCTGAATTCAAGGTTAAGGTCAAAACTAGCAAATAAAGGATCAGAGAACTCTAGAATATGGTAAAACAATTGAAGAAAGAGAAGGCTCATGTAGAACAATGGAGTGTCAGGCAACAAGAAAGGATACAGGTTTTAAGAAGAAGAAAAAAGAGCAAAGAGAATTGCTCAAAGAACTCAGAGAAATAAATTTCAAACTCTATTGGAATAACATTGTACTCACCACAAAGCTCAAACAGAAGACTTCCAAGGCTACTGTTGTTATCATACCCTACAACTTTTATGAAGAATTTGGTACACTTTCAATTTGGATTTTTACCAGGGAACAAGGAAATATTTACTTATTTTGGCACATAAAAGGAAAATACCTCGAAATGCATGACTAGATCAAACCAATTCCTATTTTGTAGTACCTAATGTATTGTTGAAAGGATCATTCGAGATCAAGATGTTGAGCTGATATCTATTTTTGTAATGTAAATGCTCTTTTTGAGCTAACCTCCTTAGTAGATAGATGCTAGTTAGACCTCATCATTAATAGCATACTATAAATTAAGATATGATATATTTGGGATATTTTAAGTAGGCAGAAGAAAGACTCTGTTCTGGTCGAAAAATTGGAGATCCAGGAGACCTGTTTTGAAACTCCTTGTAAGAAATTCATGTTCTATTTGACACTTAATAGAAAAGGAATATGGATGGTTAGACTCTCTTTTCTACAATGTTCTTCTTTCTTCATGCTTGAACTCATTATTCAAATTGCAATGCATTTGTTCTCTTGATTATCAATTGAAACAGTAAAGAATTTGTTGTGGTGATTATTTTCAAGTTTTGATTTCAGGCTGATGTTCTTGTTTCTTAATGATATTTTGAGATAAGAATTTTATGCGAGGTTGACAAATTGAAAACTTCATTTTCTCTTTTCCTTATTTATCTAATTCATCTATATGACTACCCTTTAACTAGTCAATGGGATATCTTCTGTTCTTATTCTGATTTTCTTGTTTATTTTAAAACCTTGAGCCAGTTTTCAACCACCTTATTAAAAAAAAATAAACCATAAACACCCTCAAAATACTTTGCAATAACTCGATGATGCCCTAGATTTCCCTCTCACAATCAAGTGCAAATTTAGGGACTAACATGTACTGTCGAACTAATTTTACAAGGAACAAGGAACGGAAATTGTACTAGGACTAGATACGAGAAACAGTGACCTGTGAATGGGGCCATGTTGAAATGTTTTCAAACTGTTTTCGTATGCACTAAAATTTGACATCGATAGACTATTCACATGCCTTAACGATATGGGATGGTTTCTGGACTCAAATTTTACTCACACAGCCACTTTCTTCCATCATCAATTCGTCATGTAAACCATAAACCCTAATTTTCTTTCAAAGTACACAAATTGGTTGACGAAAGTTTTAAGTGTTCATCAGTCTTTCTTCATTTTTCTTTCTGTTTCTACATTAATATTGTATATACAATGTATCTGTGTCATAGATGTGATGAAAAATCCCTCTTTTTCATTGATTTATTAATCAAAACCATAAAAATACTCTCTTGCAATACTATATGTCGGGACGTGTGTACTGTCGAACGAATTTTACAAGGAACAAGGAATGAAAATTGTACTAGGACTTGACACAAGAAACAGTGACCTATGAATGGGGCCAACATTGAAAGTTTTTCAAACTGTTTCTGTATGCACTGGAATTTGACATGGATATCCTATCCACATGCCTTAATAATATGGGAAGGTTTCTGGACTCAAATTTGACTCACACGCGCAATTTATTCCATAATCAATTCATCATGTAAACCATAAACCCTAATTTTCTTTCAAAGTACACAAATTGGTTGACACAAGTTTTAAGTTTTCATCAGTATTTCTTCATTTTTATTTTAGGTTATACATTAATATTGTATATACAATGTATCTGTGTCATAGTTGTGATGAAAAATCCCTCTTTTTGGTTGATTGCTTAATCAACACCATAAAAATACTAGACACAGGCAACAATGACATGTGAATGGGGCCAACGTTGAAATTTTTTCAAACTATTTATGTATGCATTGAAATTTGACATGAATAGACTATTCACATGCCTTAACAATATGGGAGGGATTTTGGACTCAAATTTGACTCACACACCCACTTTCTTCCATCATCATATCATCATGTAAACCATAAAACCTATTTTTCATATGTTCTAGTAGATATGTTAATGATTCCTAATTTCATATTTGTATTTGACTCAAGGTACAACTAGCTTGAAAAGTATCAAATTTTAATTTCAAGTTGATAAGCCAAATATGAAATGAATCCAAGCATCATTTGATAGCATCGCAAGAGAGACAAATGTAAATAATCTTGGGACGAATTAGCTATACATCGACGAAAAAAGTTCGTCGATACTATAGCTAGTTCGTCGCAAGAATGTGTCTTTGAATGGTGTTACATGGTTTTAAAGGAGTTTATGGATTATATGGTGCAATGTAGTGTAGTCTATAAGAACAATCTCTATGCCAAACCTCAAAATGGATAGTACCATATCTTGTTCATAAGACAAATATTCTTTGTATGTTTCCTTTGTGGTGGCTCAAGCCCTCACACATGATGCATGACAATGAAATGTAAAAATTTGACTATTGAATGATAGTTTTATGTCACCCATGGTTAAGTAAAGAACATAAGGTTCTTAGGTCCTATTTGAATCTTCTTAGAATTGAGATTCGTTACATAGTCCTTGAAAAAAGACAAAAGACTTATGTAGTAGATATTTGGTCTTTGTGTGGGACATTTTATTCCATTAGTATTTTTTGTACAAAAATAATGGATCTTGGGGACTACACCATGGTCAAGGGACAAAAATAATTATGACCTTAGGACCAAAACAAAGATTTTGAAGTTTAAGGGCCATGAAATAGGCCTCAAACAAACATGTATAACCTTTGTAAGGTACAATTTTCCTTTGAGTGGGATATGGATGCCACAATAATTTTTTCACACTACATATGGGAGTGAAGGCTTATAACGTCATTGAGGGTGGAAAACAAGGGCTTTAGGCTGTAAAAAAACATTTATTTTACTTAATGGCCATGAAGAAGGGCTCCAATTAGGTATGTGGGAACCATTAATATATTTTTTATATAAAAATAAGAATGGATCTCCTAACCTATACCATGGAAAATGGAGGAAAAAAAAGGCCTTAGGCCCTACACAAATTTCTCAGGATTAATGGCCATGAAAAAGGCCTGAAAACACCACACTAATCCTCTCTTTAGAATATTTGGCCATTGGCTGTGATATGGACACCACTCACAAGTTTTATGCACCATGTAAGGCACATGGGATCTTGTCCATGGTCAGGGAGTAAGATAGGCCCTATTTGAATGCTATAAGTATTAGGATTCATGTTGTAGTCCTCAAATAACCACACAAGACTTGTTTAGGGGATATTTATCCCATGTGGGGAATATTTGGCACCATTAATATGTCTTATACAATAAGAATGGGTCTTTGGGAATATACCATGGTGAGCGGATAAAAACAAGGACCTTGGGCCTAAAAGAAAGCTTCTCAATATCAAGGGCCATGAATCAGGCCTAAAAAAACTAGATAGATCCTTTCTAAGGGATCTTTGGCCTTCGGGTGGGATAAGGGAACCATTATAATTTAGGAGAATTTTTGCACCACATATAGGAGTCAAGGCATGTTCCATGGTTGGTGGAGGAAAACAAGGGCCTTAGGCCATAAATGAAGCTTTATTGTGATAAATGGCCATGGAAAATGTCTTTGACTAGGAATATGGACAAAATTAGTATGTTTTGAACAATAAGAATGGGTCTTAGAACCTCCACCATGGCCAGGGGAGGAAAACAATATATTTAGGTCCTAGAGAAATATTCTTAGGGTATTTACCATGGCTAGGGAATGAACATAAGGTGATTATCCCTTGTTTAAATATTCTTAGGAGAGAGCTTCGTGATGTAGTCATCAAAAAATGAGACAAGACCTATGCATGGGATCTTTCACCTTTGTGTGATATCTTTAGCATCATTGATATGGTTTTTTAAAGAGTAAGAAAATATCTTAGGGACTATACAATTTTGAAGGGAGGAAAACATGGAACATAGGTCCAAAATGAATATTTTTGAGTTTAAGGGCCATGCACTAGGCCTTGAACAACCATGTATATCCTTTCTAAATGATATTTAGCATCTAAGTGGGATATGGGTGATGTTCGACAACACAATTATTCCAACAGAGGAAGAACACCTTTAGTAACCACTCACAAAACCAGATCAAAGATCAACAGAATGATGTTTTCACGTGGTAAAACCCCTATGGGGAAACATCCACAGTCCCAGCCAATCTGGCCACTTGGAGAAGTTTATTAATGCAAAAGAAAAAGATTACAGAGATATTTTACAAGAGATTTTCTCACAATCAATCATAGGCAAATTACCCTCCATGCTCTTTAAATAGAGATCTTGGACCAATCAGGTGTTAAGCCACATATCAGTGGTCATTAATATCGAGGACAATATGAACCGTCATATCACTCTATGTCGAGAACATATCGTGACCATTGGATTTCCTAACTACAAATGCATACTAAATAAACACACTTTTACCTAACGATACATTAGCCCAAGTAGATATTAACTAACTCCTAAGTGTCTAAATATCCTAACATCCCCCCTTAAGAACAACTTGGGATAGGATTGAAGGATTTAAAATGGTGACACAATAGGAGAAGGAAGGTGACATTAGAGCCTGTCCCCCCTTAATGACAACTTCTTGAACTCCTAACATAGATTGAAGTTTGGAAAACTTCACTTCAGTAAGAGACTTTGTGAAAATGTCTGCAACTTGATCGTCTATAGGGAAAAAGAGCACTTCAATAACTTGATCATGAATGAGATTTCTGATGAAGTGCATGTGTAGCTCGATGTGTTTTCTATGCTGATGTTGAACTGGGTCTTTGGTGAGCTTGATGGCACTCTGATTCTCGCACCAAAGGATGGTCGGATGCTACTGCTAGAATCCAAACTCTGAAAGGATCTGTCGAAGCCATAAGGCTTCCTTACTTTCATTTACTGTTGCTCGGTACTCTGCTTGCACTGAAGAAAGTGAAATAGCCTATTGTTTCTTATAGGCCTAAGTGACAGGTCCTGAACCAAGGCTGAAAAAATATCCTGCAATAGACTTCCAATCATCAGGGTTGCCGGCCCAATCTGAATTAGTGAAATCAACCAATAAGGGAGTCCCCCCTGAACTGTAATGTATCCTGAAATGAATTGTACCATGGACATAGTGAAGTATCCTTTTATCTTCTTTCCAATGGATTTCATGGGGTGTTTTCATATACTGAGCAACAATACCAATAACAAAGGAAAGATCAGGATGAGTATGATTCAAGTATAAGAGGCTACCAACTAACTGACGATACAGGGTGGCATCAACTTTGGGAGAAGTACAGGTGGTAGTAAGCTTGACTCCAGACTGGAAGGGAGAAGCGTATGGTTTACAATTGTCCATGTGAAAGCGACGAAGAAGGTCACAAGCATACTTAGACTGGGAAAGAAAAATTCCTTCATTGGTTTACAAAACTTGGAGGCCAAGGAAATAGTGCAAAAAACCTAAGTCTGTCATTTCAAATTTCTTCTTAAGGCTGATTTTCACATGGTTTAAAATTTTTGAGTCACTACCAGTAAGGATAAGGTCATAAACATAAAGGACAAGGATTATGAGATGGATTCCTACTTTCTTGGTATAGACATTCGGATCAAAATGACATCTAGAGAATCCAGTGGAAATAAGAAATTTGTTCATTTTGGCATACCAAGTTCGGGGAGCTTGCTTGAGACCATAAAGAGATTTCTTAAGGCAAAAAATAAGGCTAGAGTCATTCTGGACATAGCCAGGAGGTTGTTCCATGTAGATTTCTTCTTGCAAATCTCTGTGCAAGAAGGTGGATTTAACATCCATCTGATGGACCTCCCATTTATGTGAGGCAGGAAGGGAAAGAACAAGGTGGATGGAATTCATATTGGCTACAGGGGAAAAGGTTTCATTATAGTGAATTCCTTCAACTTGGGAAAATGCTTTGGCAACTACTCGAGCCTTGTGTCTTTCAACAATTCCATCTGATGCATAGTCAGTTCTGTAGACCTATTTACATCTGACAAGTTTTCTTCCTTTTGGAAGAGGTACAAGATCCCAAGTATCGTTTGCCATTAAAGAACGATAATCTTCGTTAATTGTTTTATCCCAATTTGGATGACCTAAAGCTTATGCAAATGTCTCTGGATCATGAGTTTCTGAAACTTGAGCCAAAAGAGAAGAGGCTCACTGGAACTGTGAATGTGTTCGACGTTGATTTGAAGGATCACTAACAAGATCACCAACTGCTTCTCGTGTTGAACAGACCCATCTAGGAAGCGGTGGAGTTGGTGTTGGTTCAGGTTCAAAGGAATCATCTGGAGAAAGGTGAGCAGGCAGAGTTGGATTTTCATCCTCACTTTAATCATCTGAAGAAGAAATCAGAATAGAAGAAGGCACAAACGCCGAAGATGGCTCACAGGCGGAAGAAGGCACAACCACCGAATTAGGATCGCAGGACAAAGAAGGCACAAACGCCGAATTAGGCTCACAGGCCAAGATATTTTCATCAGATTTAACATATCTTCTAATAATAATTTCATTACAATGTGTTTGAAGAAGTCTATAACCTTTGACAACTTCAGAATAACCAACAAATATACACTTCTCACTTTTAGGCTGCAATGCTTTCCTTTTCTCATCAGGAATGTGAGCCCATGCTATACTGCCAAATACACGAAAGTGACTTACATATGGTTTAATTTTAGTCCAATATTCTTCTGATGTTATATTTTTAAGAGTCTTTGCGGGAGTGCGATTTACTATGTAATTTGCATAGTTGATGGCTTCCGTTGAAATCTTTAGAATCAATCCCTTAGATTGGATCATACAATTAGCCATCTCTTTTAATGTGTGGTTCTTTCTCTTAGCAACACCATTTTGTTTTGGTGTATATGGAACAATGTGTTGCATTTGGATTTCCTGTGTGGTGCAGTAACTTGTAAAATTATTGTTCACATATTCGCCTCCATTGTCTATTCTTAACCTTTGAATTTGATGTCCAAATTGCTTTTCTACAAGGGCCTTGTAGGCCAAAAACTTTGTTCTTAAGTTTTAAGAAGTAAACCCAAGTATGTCTAGAAAATTCATCAATGAAAGTTAAGAAATACTTGCACCCAGAAAAACAAGGAGAAGAAAGTGGACCACACAAATCACTGTGAACAAGATGCAAAGGACCTGAGGTGTGCTAAGAGGCATGTTTTTCAAAACTGTCCCAATAATGTTTGCCGAGAACACAACCGGCACAAACACCATCTCTGTGTGAAACAAGAGGAAGACAAGTCACCATTTGTTGATTACATAGTTCCTGCAATGAGCGATAGTTTAGATGAGCAAACCGCTCATGCCAAAGTTTGTTCAAGTCATCGCTATGAGCAACAAAAAATAATGAAAAAGATGATGAACCAAATTTGTCAAACTTGTACAACCTGGTAATATCATCAGCAATTCCAGTTGCAAGAAGATGCTTAGGATCTTGTAGATCCTTGATTACAACTTGGTGAGGTGAAAACTCTATGGTTTTACCTTGACCTGAATGAATGATTTGATATACTGATAGAAGGTTACAAGAAAGACTTGGAACACATAATACATCATTGAAATGACCATTTTCTACTTGAACTGTTCCAGATCCTTCAACACTAAGAGATCTATCATCACCAACAAATATTTTCTTGGTGTTACATTCATTTAGAGTAGAAAATATGTCTCTATCCTTATCCATATGATAAAATGCTCCCGAATCAATAATCCACTTATCAAAAGTAGAAGTAGAAGGTTTATTGAAGGAGAAACCAGAAGCAGAAAGTGCATGCCGATGAGAAGAAGAAGAAGAAGTAGAATCAATACTGATGTTGTGCTTCTTCATCGCTTCTTCTAAAGCTACCATCTTCTTGAAACATTTGGACTCATCATGACCATCTTTATCACAAAATTTGCAATGTATGTCAATCCTCTTATTTTTATGTTTTGCTCCTTTGTCTCCATTAGGAGCAAGAGTTGTCTAAGTGGATTTGGGACCCTTATATTGCTTGTTGTTGTGGCGAGGATGTTGCTTCTTGGGATTCTTGGGTTTATCTTTCTGATGGACAACTAAGAATTTGTTGGAGGTACCTGTAGTGATGATCACTCCAATTTGTACTAACTTATCTTTCTCTCTAATCAAAGCATCACAAAAGTTCTCAAGTCTGGGTTTTTGATAAGCTGCCCCTAGAGAATCTTGCATGGAATAAAAGGTAGATACAAACACATAATATGCACTACCTAGCTTATAAAGAATAAGATATATGCAACGATCTTCGTCTATCTTTATCTTACATTCTTTACATAAAGTTCTGAGTGTTTTAAACTTAGATAGATAGTATTCAATGCAAGAAAAATCACTTGGACTTAAAGTTAGTAGATTTTCTAACTGTTGTGCTCGAATAATATTGTGTTTACCAAACACAGATTCAATGTTTTCCCAAGCTTCTTTGGGTTTATCAATTGATTGAAGGTGGAACCTTAAATCATGAGAGATGGACATTCCGATTAATCCACGTGGTTCCTCATTCCTATTATCCCATTTGGCTTTCTTATCAGCATCAATGGGTGTTGTTTCCTTTCCCAAGTTAATCCGGTACAATCCTTTACTTCTTAATAAATCCTCCATATGGGATTTCCATTGGAAGTAGTTGGTGATGGTAAGTAAGAGATTACTTGTAGAAGCCATATTAAATATACAGATAATACAGATTTAAAAATTGAAACTAATGATCTGAATGGAAAGAGCTCGAAAATTTGTGCGGTTTTAAAAAAAAGGCACTGAAAACGAACTTTGAATGTGAGAGTTATGTTCTTTTAAAAAAAGACATAAACGGTAACCAAATGACCAGGTGATAATGTAAGTTTCTTTATGAAGTGACCCACTTTTATAAAGAGAAGTGGGGATCACTTTTACAATGAAGTTACTTTATAACAGAAAAGCTGCATGCAAAATAAATAACTCTAAAATAAAATATTAAAGCTACTTATAGTGATTCAGTTTTATACTTGAAGTGAAATACACTTTACAATGTTAGCATGAAATTTAAAAAAAAAAAGTAACGAAAGAGAGACTTGAACTCAAGACCTTTTACTTAATAAGGCAACTTTTAACCAAATGGTCTAGAAAAGCATATTGTAATGTTCATAAGGAGGATTGTTGTTTTTGTTGTTGAAGACGACCTTGGAGAGCATGCTAAAAAAATACGGCCTTGGAAAGCGTGCTAAAAATAAATCTTTACACACAAGAAAAAAAATTCGCTTCGCGATGACAACACGGGTTAGATCTCGGTTAGCTTACCCGGAAGATGCACCTTTTCCTATCTGTTTCTGATTTGACGAGATCGCACAGGGCACGGGGAAAAGAGAATATGTAGATATAAAAGAGTAGCAACTCAGAAATAAATAATACAAAACCGAAATAAAACCAAAACACTACTCTGCAAATATTTTTAAAAATGCGTATTCAAACTTTATACCTCCAGATCTGACTGTAATGGTTGTATCTTGGGAAAACAAAAACCTTTTTGAGTGAAACAAAAAGTGTTCCTAAATGAAACGAGTGGTCCAGACGCTGTGGAATAGTCCTCTTAGCCCAGAAATGTACAGAAATGGTAGAAAATGGAGATGAGGAAACTCGGCTTCACGATCTCGATCTACAATAGGAGTGGATCTTCAAACAAGCTCTGATACTATGTTCGACAAAACAAGTATTCCAATAGAGGAAGAACACATTCAGTAACCACTCACATAACCAGATCAAAGATCAACACACTGATGTTTTCACGTGGTAAAAACCCTATGGGGAAACATCCATGGCCCCAGCCAACACGACCACTTGGAGCAATTTATTAATGCAAAAGAAAAAGATTACAAAGAGATTTTACAAGAGAATTTCTCACAATCGATCACCGAAAAATGACCCTCCATGCTCTTTAAATAGAGATTATGGACCAATCGGGTGTCAAGCCATAGATCAATGGCCATTGAGATCGTGGAGAGTATGGACCATCAGATCACTCTATGTTGGGAAGATATCGTGACCGTCAAATTTCCTAACTACAAATGCATACTAAAGAAACACACTAAGAAACACACTTTTACCTAATGAAACATTAGCCCAAGTAGATCTTAACTAACTCCTAAGTGTATAAATATCCTAACAGGTGCCATTAGGAGTTTGTTCACACCACATATGGGATTAAAGACACATACCATCATTGAGGGATGAAAACAAGTGCCTTAGGCCCTAAACGAATACTTAATGTGTTTAATGTCCATGAACAAGGCCTCCAACTAGGAATATGGGCACCATTAGTATGTTTTTAACAATAATAATGGGTCATAAGAACTCTTGATCGAATGGTTGTTGAGTCTCTATGAAATATTACTCTGATACGATTACCTCTAGGATTGGACCACCCTCTCCACCAATTAAATGAAGTTCATCCACAATGAAAAGGATGACTTGTTGAACCAGTTTGCACTGCTGCCATATCCCAATCCCGATATCTCTCTTTGGCAAGGCTGACTCAACGAGAAGATTGAAATTGGGCCTAAGTATCCTATGTTCTTTCCCTGACTATGGGTAAGATCCAAAGTGCCATACGTGATGTCCAAAACTTGTGAATAGTGATTGTATCCTACCTAAAGTCCATAGATCCATTAAATAGGATCTGTGTGGTGGTTTGAGGCCTTGTTCATTGCCATTAAGGACTAGGACTAGACATGGGAAACAATGACCTGTGAATGGGGCCAACTTTGGATTTTTTTCAAATTGTTTCTGTATACACTGCAATTTGACATAGATAGACTATTTGCATGCCTTAACGATATGGGAGGGTTTATGGACTCAAATTTGACTTACACATCCTCTTTTTCCCATCATCAATTCATCATGTAAACCATAAACCCTATTTTTCTTTCAAAGTACACAAATTGGTTGACGCAAGTTTTAAGTGTGCATCAACCTTTCTTCATTTTTCTTTCAGGTTCTACATTAATGTATATACAATGTATGTGTCATAGTTGTGATGAAAAATCCCTCTTTTTCGTTGATTCCTTAATCAAAACCATAAAAATATTCCTTTTCAGTACAACTAGATACTGGGACCTGTGTACTGTCAAACAAATTTTAAAAGGAACAACGAACATAAATTGTACTAGGACTAGACATGGACAACAATGGCCCATGAATGAGGCCAACGTTGAAATTTTTTCAAACTATTTTTGTATGCACTGAAATTTCACATGGATAGACTATTTGCATGTCTTAATGATATGGGAGGGTATCTGGACTCAAATTTCATTTTTAAGTTTCAAAACACTAGAAATTTTAAAAAGAAGAATTAGACATGTAAATTTAAAATTAAAATTATATGTGGGTGTGTAATTCGTTTTCCTTGTTTTATGACTTTATGTGGGTCACTTATGAGGACAAAGACATAAAACAAATAAAAGCATTAAACATTTATATGCATATAAGAATTTGTTTATAAAAGTATCCTTATAAGGAGAAAATGATGGGTAGGTAGTTATCTAACTTGTAAAATTTATGGGTTGACAATTTACTCCAAGTTAGTTGACAAGTTCCTCTCCAAAACCAAATGCAAAAAAATTTCAATATAGGAAAAAATGTTCAAATTCGACACAAAATTTTAACACTGCTAGGAACCAAGACACAATTACACGAATAATAGGTGGTGGATATAAATCCTATTTAAACCTTCCTAGTATACCCAAAGTTTGGTGTTTGACTATGTCTACACATGGCTTTTAAAGTTGTCTAACACAAGACCTCCCTTTGTTAACACTCTACACAAGAAAAATGAGAACTAATATGCCTTACCTTCATACATAGAACATACATGTACCTTATAACCCACATTAATAGTTACACAACATTAATGTAAAACAACATTAAAACTATAAATTGTACATCTTCAAATAGGTTTCCACTAACACTCTTATAAACCAAACCCTTATGTAATTGTTAACATATAAACCCTAACATTTATAACCCTCTTAATCTTATAAACCCTAATATAACCTCCCTATTCCCTACCATCTATAATCTCAATAACCCCTATCCCATTAACAACTAATAGAACCCTTAGTATCTATAAAGACATCTAATCTCTAATCCTTACACCTTCTATTGCATCTAACTAAAATAACACTGGATTCATATACCCTTTGATTGATAACCCTATAACCCATCTCATAACTAACCCATATGACTCCCAACACAAATAACCACTTCCACAGTACATTATAACCCATAATATAAGACATAACCACTACAACTCCTAATCGCTAAAAATTATAACACCTATAAAAGTTAATCATAAACATTATAACCCTCAACCCACACCCCTAAACACTTATCATTCCTAATATAACCTTGAAATATTATATCCTAATCCTTAAACCCTACGACTCTTAACCCATATAACCCTTATTATTAATAACCCCTAAACTCTATAATCCTCAAACTTTATAAACTCTACACCTAATAGATAGGATGCCTAACTCGTATAACCCCTTACCCCAACACTTGTAAACCCTAACAAATATAACCCCAAAACCTAATAATGAGTGTAACATTCACCCAAAAAACCTATCACCCTTAACCCTCATAATGTGAAACATGGCAAAATGGATAATGTCCAAGCATATGTCATTAAATCTAAAGAAGCCTAAGATACAACATACTTAAATTCCTCAAATATTGAAATGACACTCACCATAATACCTGACTTGTACCTCATGGACAAAGGCCCAGTTCCTATCAGAAGCTAGATAGTGTGGTGGATTCCATCTGAAATCTTGACCTCTATGGTGGTGAGAAGGGTCTCCATAATAATCCCTATAGGCCTTCAACCCCTTCTTCCCATAGAATGAGGGACAACCCCTTCTTGGGTCAATACACCCTAAAATCCCAAGAGACAAGGATATGGGAGGGTTAAGTGATGGAAAGTGGTAAGTATGGCTTGGAATGGTACAATGGCTCTTCAAGGGAGTTCCTAATGGCATATGTATCCCATTTGGTGGCTAAATATTCCCTTCGAAGACATGTGTAATGGTTCAAGACCTTTGTTTGTACTATAAGCCCTAGAATCTTGATTTAGGTCATATGGCCCTTCCTTTCCCTACTTAACCATGGTTAAGACCCCAAGATCCTTCCCTAATATGTAAAGACTCCTATAGATTCCCATATCCCATTCTAAGATCAAATATCCTTTTTAGAGGATTTGTGTTGTTCTTTGAGGCCATGTTCACAGACCAAATCCTTAAAATATTTATATACAACTTGAGGCCCATTATTTCCTCTTCTTACCATGTTCAAGTTCCAAATACCCATCCTTGGTGCACAAAACCAACTAGAAACACTCATATGAAGCCAAGTATCCCCTCTAAAGGTCCTCTATAGTAGCTCAAGGAATTTTTTCATGGATCATGAACCTTAAAAACTTCATTTAGGTCCTAAGACCCTCTAGTTTCTCTCATGACCATAGTTAAGGTATGGAGACCCATCCATTGTGTCTAAATATTTCTAATGGTTCCCATACCTCATTTAGAGGCCAAATATTATGATCCCTATAAGACTAATTTCGATCATATGGCCCTTAATTACTAGGAATCAAGACTATTAGTGATGTAGTCATGGATGGCTAGATCATGATGTTGATGCTCTAGTTGTATTGGTGATTGATTTCCTTTCATACTATTAGTGACTTGGTTGTGGAGTCCCTATGATCATTGTATGATTGTTTATGTATGACTCCCTTGATGGAACACCCTAGCAATTTTTGGCTAAGATAATATTGTATTGGCATCTTTGTTTGCTTGGAATTCTCCCCTTGATATCACTTGATTTCACATTCATTTAGGTTGATATGGTATAGCATGGTGTGATGTTCATGAGGTGAATCCCCTTTCTCATGTTGAGGATTCATACACAAATTTATATGGTTTTTTATGACATATATTACACCCTCATGTCGAGTGTTTCCCTCGTCTACATATTTTTATGCCCTATTACTTGGTGGAGGAGCCTACCATGGAGCTATGCCCTAGCCTAATTGTGGGACGATTTCACACTTGTTTAGGTTTTATTTGGATATTACTCATCATCCCTTGTGGAGCGCTCACCCTCCTTGCATACATATTGTTAAGGGATGGTCTTATTTATTGATTGATGAGGGGCCACCCCTTTCTTTATGGATTCAATTAATCGTTGAAGACATTTCACATGTGACGTTCTTCATATATTTGATGCCTTATTTCATGGATCCACTTGTCTTAATATATATAATATATAAATATAATAAAAAAATAAAACAAAAAAAATGAAAAAAAATATATATAATATATAAAACAATAAAACAAAGACATAAACAAAACAAAAAAACTATAACAAAGTAACAATAAACCTAAATCTAATATATTTTCACTCCCGCGCTCCCAACAATATAACACTAAAACGAAATCTGATCCTATTGCACTCGCGTGCGCCCATTCCGGCGAATACCACACTCGAATACAATGATCAAATACACTGCACGCCAGAGAAGGAAGACATGCAAGAGAAGGAAGCTGGAGTAGGGAATACAATGATCAAATACATGGTGAAGAAGGAAGCTAGAGACAAAGCTAGGGCACGTAGGACACGCTAGGAGAAGGAAGCTAGAGACAGAGAGCTAGGGCACGCGGGACCAACCGAGGACAAAGCTCGAGGGTAGGGTTTGGAAGGAGGCATACCTCGCGGAGGGAACCGTGAGAGAGAGATTGAGGCAAAAAAATGGTGATTTGTTGAATTTCCTGAGAATTTCATTCTAGACTTGTTATAAATTAGGAACCCTAAGGGAATGTATTATTATTTACTAATCAACTCTCAACTTGTATCGATTTTGGAGATGAGATTTACTACTATATTTTGATTCATATGTTGTATTTAGCACATCGAAGAAATTTAAATGGGAAACCATAACAACACATGACAAGTATGAAAGTTTAGGAAATCTGTTGTTTTAAAGAAATATTGATCAATTTTACATTCAACTTTTTCATACTTTGGTGAGGTGACAACCCAAGATATTAAAATCCATCTAAGATCCCCACCACCATTAACAGAATGTCAAAAACTCGAATTTCTACATAGATAGATGAAAATGACCCACCCATACAATGAATAGAAAGCCCATCAAGCCCCCTCCCTTGCAGGGCCAGAAGTAAATTATGTTAAACCACCAAAACCCATAAACCCACTCAAAATACTGACCACTACCACCTTAAGTTTAAACAAAACAGTTAGACCTACACCAATGTACTTCACTTCTGTTGTTTGACATCCACACAGGTGGTACAAGCCAAAATCCAATGGAAGACATCAGTGAGAAGAGCATAGAAATATTCCAGAGATCTATCCCTCAGTTTACTCAAGAGAGACATTATTCTCTTGGGCCTCAAATTCTTCATCTTTCTCTTGGCTCTCTCATAAGACTTCTTTGTTTTCTCTACCTCGGTCTCCTTAGAAAAGGTGAAATCCTTGGATACATTTTTCCTACAAGAATTAATTCTCTCTTTATATGTTCTTATGGGATTCTTATTCATTGGTTCACCTATCCTAACACTTTACATTGTTGACATCATCATGTTGGCATGGACACATCAATATGCCACATGAAATTTGACCCTTGATCATCATGGTGTTGAAGTGGAGGACATCGGTTTCCAATATGGGCTCTACTCACATTGTAAGGTGTTCAAAGGATATCTTATAGAGCCTAAACATAAGCCCTAAATTTACTTGCACTCTATGGACCTATAATATTATAGAACCTAATCCAATATAGTAAAAATTCTATGATATGAGTTATGCAACATAAGGAAAATAAGTGTTGAAAAATACTTATCATAAGTATTTGCATTAGTAGCCTTAAAGGGGTGCCATGTGCATAGGTTATATGAGAATATTGTTGGTTGGTGCATCGAAGAATGGTTACATGGATATGTGTACGACTTAGAGAATGTCAGGTGACCGTGTAGTCACATTAATGTGCCTACTTAGTTTTTCTTCACATTATATACTATAAACTGAGTATTTGTTGAAGAGAGTTAGTCCTTGAATAATTTATCTCAGGTATTTGATCTTGAGATCAATGAATTAAATGGTGGATATTCACTCCTAATATCTGTTGTAAAAATTGTCAAAAAACTTGAAATTTGTTACCAAAAACTACCAAAAATTGCCAAAACCTTGAAATTTGTTACCAAAAATTTGTAGCATGTAGTTCTAGGAGTCTTCCTTGAGATTGAGCTTATAGAGGATGTTCAACAATTTATATTGGGTCTTAAATTAGTGAATATATGCTTTGGATGAGAGTCATAATTTTCAAGGTGTGAGATGGGATGGGTAATGGATAGTCTACGAGTAGGGAGCAGAGATGGGTTGAATAATGTAGATTTCTTGCATACTAAGGTCACCATGTTTACACCTCTTATTTATTGGAAAGGTTAATAATTTATAGAGAACATAAAAAATTGAAATCCTTATGTGACATCCCTCTTACGAAACAAGGATTTGTATCATTTTTTCTTTATTACATTGTTCTTTTCAATGCTACATAGGTGTACTAAGTGAACTATGACATTTGCATGGTATTTTTAAAATTTGGGTCATTTTGCTTCCATTTATCCAGATAATTAGCTCATACGTTTTGTCATTATCAGTACTGCACACATAGTAATCTATCAAGTAATTATTTATTTGCTTAAAACTTCTTGCTCCTTCCCATAGCTAGTTTTCATCGAAGTTGAAATTATTGCATTTCATTTTCCTCTTGCATGGTTTAAAGATTCGAGTCAAAATTCCATCAGTTTCACGACCACTCCTTTGAGTAACAACCTAAAATCAAGCATTAATTAAAATTTATCTAGCAACTTTTCTAGGGCTCTTCAAACCCATCTTAGCATAGGTGTAGAGATTTGGAATAGAATTTTGAGAATACCTTTCCAAAGCTGCTAAACAAACATAAAGTCTTGAGTTAGGGAGTGAAATCCAGTTTCTATATCACTGACTTTGGGAATCCCTTCTAACGCAAGGGTCAATCAAGAGGTCGCATTGGGGCCCTTGGAGTAATCAACCCTGCTTTGTTGGTCTTGGTGTCGACCGTCGAGTGTTCCTCCTCTGCTTTGGTATAGTAGGTGGTACCATAGAGGCCATAATATTTTAGACTTCTTGTTGTTTCTGAGATTAAACTTAAGGCTCAAAGCATAATTTCAGGCATCAATAATTAAGGAATGATTTGTTTTAAGAGTGTTTTTTCTTCCGTTAGTTATGTAAGAATTTAAATACTCAAGTGAAATTAATAGTTGAACAAAACAGAGGTCGTGTTTCGTCATTTGAGTCAATTAATCGAATTCAGTGGTGATGGATAAAATTACAAAACTATTAAAAAAACTAAGGCATCAATGACAGAAGAATATTACCTTGCTTATAGTAGAAGAAAGAGTGGAATGCACCCCTGAAAGGATATATGATATAGTGATCCAAGTAGCTTGCAGGTCTTGTATTTGCTGATAGAAAATACAGAGGAAAAACTGCTTGATTATCAAATAACTAAATGAAATATGATTACAGTAGATGTTGTACTAAATTGCAGTCATTTACTTATCAAGGAGTAACATAAAGAAAACTGGAAATATGAAATATAGGAAGAGCACATAACTCAAACTGCACAAAATTTGGAATCCCTGTCTGCGCTTGTATTAATACTCATAAAGGATGGGTTTTCTTAGTTACAATACAACAAGAAGCAACCTTTGTTCATTCTTCTAAATATGTATTTATAAAAAAGGTTCTCAACCCTAAACAGCTGGAATTCTCCTTATTTCTAAAATAGTAAAGGTTACAAAAAGTGAAATCTGAAGCGCTTCACTTGCATCTCTTTTGTCTTTTCGTCATGCTAGAAGAGGCGTTTTTATTTCCTGTTGTCCAGATTAGAAACATATAATATCTAATCATGATCTATATAGATGATGTGTATATATTACCTCATTGGTTCTCATAAGTGTTGTCTTTTCCTCACTCGATACATTTAACACATTTTCTCACAAATTGTACCATCAGCCTAGAGGGTTCTATTAAGTCATTGGCCTCAAAAGCATATACTTTATTTTCTAATTGAGGCAATCTATTTTCCATTCTCCTATATTCTGAAGCTATAGATTGTAGCTACAAACTAGGCTTCACTAGCCATCTATTTATCTGAGTAATATCAATTTGCTTTAATTGTAAGATTTCATCCTGAGCCTCTTCCATGTTGGTCTTAATGTCAAGTTGATGCTTCGCTATATCAACTTGTCCTAATAATTCAGAGATACTATCTTTGCTGAGGACTAATGACTCTTTTTCAAGTGAATGAAAAGCTTTTTCACAAGCCTCCTTCACTTCTTTAGCCATTCTTTTACTTTCAACTATGTTAGCTTCCCAGGCCTTCAATATTATATCGCCTTTGATTTTCTCTGAAACAGACAACCTGGAAACCATAGATACTCCTTATCTTGTCAATGACACAACTGCTTCTTGGAAATTGGTCCGAGCGGCAATAACCTCTCTCTTCTTTAAAAAAATGTTATCTAAGGCTTGATTTACCACCTGAAAATGGTTTTGGATAGCTTCCACCTTATTGAAAAGGATTCGCTTTGTTGATTCCAGTTCCTTATGTACCTCTAGAGTTTGGGTTTGGAAAGCTAATATATCCACTACTTCTTTTTCAGTTAATCTTACATTCGCTTGCAACTGCTTGACTAATTCATCACTTGTATGTGACTTTTTCTGCATCTCATCAAGACCGTATTTGAGCTGCTGGATTTCCTGTCTATCATTGGCTCTAATCTTCTCGAAATCCTTGTTGATATCACTCCTGGCATTCTGTTCCACCATTTTCACTTGATTTTGCAATTGGCCTATCAACATATCTTTCTGCTTCAACTTCTCCTTTAGGTTGCTCACTGAAAAATGGTTTGTTGTCATAAAATCTCCCAGCAAGCCTGCGACATCTGTAGTGAAGTCTTCTTCTTATAGGGCCTACCCCTATAATAACACCCTGCTTATTTTAACAACTGTGCCCTCCTTCTGATGCATTTCTCTCTTTACCACAACCCTTCTCTTCTTACTGAAGAAGAATTCTGAAGGAGGCATCTCTGCTACTGAAATAGGTGTAAGGTCTCCTATGAATACAACTTCGGCCATCAGGTCCCTCTATTGAATTGTAGAGATGTGACAGATTGGATAGGACTACCTATCTCAGTGGATGTCTACTTCTCGGCTGTGTCAGTTGTTGGTTTACCCGATGTGGACTGTGGATTTTCTTCTGCCTTCTTTATCAAGGCTTTAGTTTCCTCCAAATTTTCTCGGGCATCCTATCCACTAGAGCTCCTTGTTTCTAACCCTTGGGTCTCCGTTTGCTGTGTGGTTGGAGGTGTTGGGGTTTCCCCTTTCAATACTTTGGGGAGGCTATTTCTTTGGTGTTTCTGGAAATTATAAAACTCGGCCATTTTATCTAGTGTCAGAGCTTAAATTCGATTCAAAACCTCTTGATAGGGCCTCGCTCCTCGGAATATTTCATCTTGAGGAGAGTATTCATGTTCATATCTTTTTAGATTGCAGCTGGCCATGTGGTTACCTATGATCTTCTACAGATTGTGCTTCTTGAATTCGATATCGACCAATTTGATTTATCCTAGGGCCGCAACCTCCACTTTTGAATGGTCGAAATCCAACAGATAAAACGTATCAATATGTAGGGGAAACGATGGCCATACCTTTCTCTGTAGTGCTTTGAGTTCCTTACCAATCCCTCCAAGAATAGTTTGATGTGCTACTTCGTGGCACACCAATCGGTCTGGTAAAAATTTAGGCAGAGCATGTCGAGGAACTGAACAACCTAAAACCCTAATATAGGAGAAATGATTAGTCACAATTTTGTCGAAAATTCTGGGAGGTGGGTAACCATATATAGCGGTGTGCCACCTACTTGCAAATTTCATAAAAGAAATATTTTGCCTTGTCTTCCCAAAGCTTCAAATGATAGATATGTATGGGTTCAAAGTTATTTGGATTCCAACTCTAGCCCATTAGCGGAAAAAGCATCATAAAACATACGACGTCCATGATATAAGCCGACATGAAAAATTGGTCCGGTTGCCCCTTGGATTTTAATGACTGATATCCTGTAATCTCTTTAACCAAATTGTCTGACAATATCCTGGCCCAATCAAAAGAATAACCCTCAGCCACTGTGTGCATAATGGGCACCCACTGTAAAAAGAAATGGGATGTGTCTTATTTCCCGTAGAGTCTACACATCATCATTGTTATATACATTATGTGAGGCTCTAATGAAGATAATGTGTATACACCATGGGAGTCAGATCTGAACTTCTCGGGGCAAGAGTACCAGTCCTTGATTAAGTCATGAAGTTTTTTTCCACATTGGGCACATTCCTTCTTGTCAAAATCTACTAAGAAAATGGCATTGTAAACAAAATTGGATACCAGAGACAATTTGTACATAACCTGTAGATGTTCTGGCCAGAAATACCCATTTGCGACCTTTTGTGAATTGAAAATGGTTTTAGTAGGGATATCCACATTCTCCAACACCCAACTGATCATATCATTGTAAGACAAGAACCTAGGCCTCGTCGCTATCTTATGTAGCTCTGACTGGGAAACAAATTTTTTTTGGTAGCTAGGTCCTCTGTCTCATCATCACCTGAGTTGTCCAGGAAATTGACCAATTCATACTGTAGAATATTGAACACTTGCATCTAGGATTTAATGATGTCTATGCTTCTGGGCGAGGTGTTGGAAAGGTCTCAGAGCTTTGTTATCTGTCACAGGAAATGCACAAAGTTTACTACCTTGAAAACTTACTGCTTAGTGAAAATGCACAATGAGATTTGAAATTCAATATCCTTTTCCTTTAATTGCATCGATTTGCCAATACTTCTACTGATGAGAAATTTACTTTTCCTTAATGAATAAGATTTCGACGGTGGTTTAAAATCTCACTTGGAATGATTGTTGTAAATCAATTATTAATGTCATTAATTTTTGGGAAAAGCATAGATGAAATTTGAATTTATCTGAGTCATTATTTAGCGAAGGATTAATTACATGATAATCATCGTTAATGCGTCAGTTAGTCACACTTATTGTTAAGAAAATTTCGCGACTTTGGATATCAGGATATCCTATGACATTTCAATGTATAATCCCTAAAACGCAAAATCACGATGTGATTGATTAAATTTAATCATGTTTAACCCCTTTAAATAATCGTGATCAACCTAAGACAATTTTGCGATTTCGACTATCAGGGCTTTGAAAGTTTTTCGAGGCAAGATCTCTGAAACGCGAAATCGCGATATGATTAATTAACTGTTAATCATTTTTAATTTTTAATTAATTTGGTTTAACTCTTAAGACGATTTCGTGACTTTGGATATCGGGATATCCTATGACATTTCAAGGTATAATCACCGGAACGCAAAATCACGATATGATTAATTAATCGTTAATCATTTTTAATTCTTAATTAATCTAGTTTAACGCTTAAGACGATTTCGTGACTTCGACTATCGGGACCTTGGAATTGTTGTATGTTGAAATGCTTGCATCATGAAACTCTGAAACCTGATCATTCAAATGTAGTCTTTGGTTATTTGACTCATTAACGAGTAGGCGGCTCCATAATTCTTAAGAGATTAGGATCATTTTATTAAATGGGAGAATTCATCAACAGTGAGAATTAAGCGCACGTTGTTTTTATATAAATGAGAATGAAATCTATTAAAGTCTAAAGTTTTATAAATATATATGTGTTCCAACACTTCCTGCACAAGGTGACAACATAGGGAAGGTGGTGTTGTACCTGGGATTGACGTTGGCTAGACTCACTCAGACTCCTTGGAGGGTTTCCCACTGCTCGATGAGGTAACTTGCACCAGGGCGTTAGTTCGTTAAGTAGGTTGTCAAGGTAACTTTCCCACCCGCTGAAACTCATCCCCTTCGCGCATCGATTCTGCGATGTTGGATTCCATCACCAACTAGTGCTTCTTTGTGAGAAGGTTTGTTTACATGCTTGACTCCTAGATTAATAAACGTGTGTTGTTTTTTCTCCTTAGTTGGCCTTAGGATTGAGTTTGTGTCTAATGGCATCAGTTCTGGGTTAATTCCTCATTTGATCAATAAAAAATATGGATACCATTAAAATAAAAGGGAATAAAGAGGTAACAAATAGCTCATACCTAACTTACGTCTTATAATTCTCCAACATTGTTCTTTGCACTTAGTGCAACAAACACCAAATGGAATGGTTTACACAAGGTCAATGGAGAACGTGATTGGAAAATTCAAAATATTATCATAAACCCACATCACACATATTTGTACATGCACCATAGATTCACAATATTTAATGAAGAGGTCTGGGAGAAAGGCCTCCATGCAAAATTGTCCACATCAGAATTGTTCATGTCCTTGATGGAAATATATAAAATTCCCTTGAAGATATTTTATTCCTTGTCCTGCTTAAAAAGGATGATCCCATTCTGGAAGTGGTCAAAGACTAATTTTATCCCCCCTCTATCTGGTAAATTCTACTTCTTATACTATCCTTCCCCTACAATAGGGAGTGTTGTGTCCCTTTTCTCAAAAATAAGTGAGGTTCCTCTTCTTTCTCCCAACATTATCCCAACCTCTTAGATAGGAATGCATGCAACCTCAAAACTAACGTTTAGGGAAACTAGAATCCAATCACGAACATGTTCGACATTCCACCCTCTTGCATCCATGGTATATGACCACGTACTCATCCAAGTATGGGAGGTGAAGGTGGGAATATACAACCATTCGGTTTTCCTCCAATTTATTGAGCTAGAGTTCTCGCAAGGCCTTGATATATTGTGAGGTCCTCACATTCAACTCACTAAACCCCCCTCTTATCTTGAAAGTCACCCCTCTTCCAAGAAAGAGGGAAGCCCCTCCTCTTAGATCAATAGTTGTTTCCCTTGATCTGACCCTCTCCCGACCTCTTCAACATATCCCCCTTTTGATGGAACATATATCTTTCCTTCTTTCTTTCAAGTGGTTTCTCCACTCACTATCCATGGCCCAATTGAACCTTGGGTCTCCCCATCAACCATTCCATTATCCCATAGATCCATGAGTCTTGGTACATCTATATTGATGGTTCCTCAAAATTTACCTTGAACTTCTATCCTTGATATATTCTAAACAAGCAAAGTAAATGTGTAGCAACAACAATTGACCCCTTACAATCAAAACTTTCCAAACCTTATTCAATGAATGTTAATATTCTACTCCAAACCTTAGCCAAGGAATGTAGTTTTATTGTAAATACACCACATAAAAGATTCACCACCCAAATATAGTTGTATTGTAAATACATCCTCCCATTTTCCCCTTATAATATGTAACCATTCACTGAGATTGATCCAATTTTTATCTTCACAAAAATGTGGTGTTTCCATTAATTCTTAAACAACAAATACTTGAAATGTAGGTTCAAATAATAATTGGTGTAGCTTACTCTCCAATGCACATATGAAGTTGAAATTGTAGGTGGATATTCCTCTTTCAATGTTATTCAAAACCCCTTTGGCAACACGCGAATAGGAGGTATTGTTAAAATTTCCTCGAGCCAAAGATTTTCCAATATTAATTTGTACCCTAGAATTCATCTCTTTCTTTGTCTCTTGGATTAGTAGGTGCATGGATTTTGACAATACAGAGTTATTGACCATTTGTTGGGATGTGGATAATAGCTTAATGTCTTGAATTGTCTGCCATAAACCTTATTTGGTTGACATTTCCAATGTCTTTCCACATTACAAGCACTCCACTAGATACTGCCTTATGATAGGATATAATAAAAGATGCTCCCTTTCAAATCATATTTACAACCCCAATCTACATTATTAAGTTGACTAAGAACTAGATGGCATTCAACTAACACAACTATTTGAGACTTCCAAACCCTTATTATCCTATTTAACTCAATTGATTAGACAAGCAGAAGGAAATTACCTGTAGGGAAGAGCTGTGTGCCCCACCACCTTTTGGGGATTAGCAACATAGTAGAACACATTCCCACCTTCAAAATAATGGGGGAAATCCATGTAGTCATTAAGTGTTTCTATATGTTCTACTTGCAAACTTGGACCTACATGTTGATTGCAGTCTTGCTTTACATAAACTGATTTTTGCCTCTTGTAGGCCTCAAATTGGAGTAGTTATCCTGAAGATCTTGTTAGCGTTCTCCCTCCTTGGATTGTTGTCACTGCAAACAATGTCACACCTTGGATGGTTCCATAAGACACTGTCAGACAGTTGGCTTAGGTTCCATAAGACCCTTAGTGATTGATGTCAACCCTTGGAGAAAGTACGGTAGCGAATTACAGTAGCACAAAGGTTTGGGTAATGGACCCAAGTTTGTTTGATGTAAATATGACTCATTGTTTTCTTGTCATGGTTGATAATAAGTACAAATGGATGAACTCCAAAGTGGTCCCCTTATAGTGAAAGCCCTCACGGGAAGACGCTTTGCGGATTGAGTTATCCTAGAAGTATGGTTAGAGAACCCATGATTATTTATGGAATAATGAGATTAAGGTCAGTGAATTTTTCAGTGACACTATCCTATATGAATGGTTCTTGTCATGCCATTTCCGGTGGTATGTGGAACATCACATAACTCCTCACGGTTAGAGAGTTATGGCCATGAGAAGTTGGAGAACCCATGTTTGGGTAATGGAACCAAGTTTGTTTGATGGATAATGGTATGAGTTTTGATATATTTTTAGGTAATAATATTCTATATGGATATTACATGTCATTCCATTTCTGGTGGTATGTGGAATTTCACATAACTCCTCATGGTTTGAGATTTATGGCCTTACGAAATTGGAGGACCCTCTTATGTCATCTAGAAGCCCCAAAAGGTTAGAGTAGTCAAAGTGGTTTAAGAGATTTTAGGAGGTGAATAATAAAGTGAATTGATGAGTGCACTATAATTTAAAGTGAATACAAAATAAATTATTTAAACAATAAATTTAATGGATAAATTAGAATTGGGTTAACCCTAAAATAAGGAAAGTGGACAAAGTGACCTACAAGATGTTTTCAAGGAAGCTACTTGGAGAGTATAAATAAGAGGCAAGGCTCTCTCATTTTAGACACACTTGAGAATATTGAATACATATAAGTGTATGAGGTAACCAAAGGACATATAAGCCGAATTTCTGAGGGAAGGTGAAGAAAACAAGGCCGAAATTCAAAGAAGGATAAATTATTTTGATGACCCTTTCTAAGGTATGTAATTTACAGGTCATCTCACCATTTTTGAAATAATTTCTTTTTAGAACGATTCAGACCGTGAAATTGCTATTCCATTGAGGAAACATATCCGAGTATCTGTGGTAAAAAATTCAGCTTGTGCATCGTTTTATTTTTGGAGTTACACTCCATGGAAAATAGGGTTTGTTGCTAGTCCTGAAACTAGTCTAAAACATGTGTTTCAGGTAAAAACGTCATAACTTCTTCATAACAGATCCAAATTCAGTACAACCAAATGTGTTGGTTAGATTAAAGTCTTTAGTATGTTTTGTAACAGCTTTAGATCTATTCAACAAATATTCCATATGGGGAACGCTCTACAAGGTCGCTCTCTAGAATAAGCCAGAATTCAGCAAGGTATGCCATTTTTTCTATAACTCCTTTTCTTAGAGGGTAAAAGTAGTGACACCTGAAGGAATTGCATAAAAAACATTGAAGAAAATTGTGTATTCGTTTGATATATTTATTCATTACAGGTACAAAGTTATGATTATTTCAAGTTAGGGTTGTTGACTAATCCAAAACTAGGCATGTGAGAGTAAAGAAAAGTTTGATGAAAATATTAGTCTCTTGTTGTTAAAGTTAAGGAAGGTCTGTAGGAATGTGATCATATACACCAGGTCTATTACAAAGTTACAAATCATATTTGGATGATGAAATTGATTAGGGCTTTTGGTTAAGGTACATGTTGGGTACATGGTTGAGACAATTAATTGATAAGTTGGCACATACATGAGGTGTATAGTTGATGATGTTGGTACATATTGATGAGTCATAGTTGATGAGTAGTTGATACATGATTGGTACATACTTGGTACATGGTTGGAGACACTTTTTAGTAGTATTGTTGACACATGGTTTATGGATGATATAACATACTTGTATTATTAGAAGCACATATTGATCTTGGTGATGATTATGAGTTGTTGTGTTATGCTTGGTTGATGCACATGTTTGAGAGTTGTCTTGGTGATTGATCTTGGTGATTAGATCTGAATTGGTTGATAAGATTGATGAGACAGGTTGTTGTGATAGGTTTTTTGGACAAGTTGTTGTGACAGGTTATTTGTATAGGTTTGGTGCATGGTTGATGCACTTGTTCATGGTACAGGTTGAGGTACATGTTGGTGCATGGTTGATGCACTTGTTTATGGCACAGGTTGATTACAAGTTGTTTGGTATAGGTTGGTGCATGGTTGATGCACTTGTTTATGGTATAGGTTGATTACAGGTTGAGGTACAGGTTGATGCATGGTTTAGGTTATTGGTATAGGTTACTTGGTGCATATTGATTGTTATAGGTTTACAACAATATATCTCACAATGATAGTGTGACAATGGTTCCATCATTCTACTTATACGTTAGGGCGGTTGGAAGGGGCAAGGACAGGTGGTCGTAGCCACCTTTCGGTTGTAGCTGGAGAACATAGGGGGTTGTAGCCTCCTTCTGGTTGTAGCCAGAGAATTGGGGAGTTGGAGATTTCCTCAAGTTGTAGCCTGAGAAACTAGGGGGTTGGAGCCTCCTTCCAATTGTAGCTGGAAAACAAAGGAAGTTGGTGCTTCCAATGAATGTAATTCTTCAAGATATATAAGAAAAATCATTTTGTGGTTTTTTCTCGCTTTGGGTTTCCACGTAAAACACTGGTGTATTGTGTATGTGTATGATTGTTCATTTGTTCATTTCTTATTTACTCTGCAGTTATTGGATGATAATGCTACATTGATATAACACTTGGATTATATGGTTAAAAAGGATTATATTGCTCTATTACTGATTCACCCCCCTCTCAGTAATCCAACAGACACTATAGCATTGAACACAATGCTTCAATTGTTACCACACCACTCATTAGTGGGTGACTCTCCCACACCCATCTTCTCAACTAAGTTATTCATGTCAAGTGTTGCAACCCAAAACACTTCCACTAAGGTGTTCCTTGTTGTGGTGTTCTTTCTAGTGACTCACTTTCTACCTACAACCTTATCATGTTGCAGACCTATCCAACCTATAAATTCACACTCTTCCATATTTGAATACAATGTATTCTCCATTAATATTTATCATCCCTTTTCTCCACCAAGACAATGACACTTTTTTCATCGCAACTTAATAAAAATCGCTATTCACCATATGCACAACTTGTTTCACTCTAGTGAGCACCTCACCCATATTGCAATGCAACTTGTATTGTGTGTGGCTACACCATGTCAAGTTCCTAAGTCACAACCAAATCATATCATTTACCTTCACCTTGATCAAGATAGTACACGTGGAAAGTGCATTTGTTCTTTATGGGAAAACAAAAATCCTTACATCTCCCCCACTTATGTCCAATGTTGCCCCAACAACATCCTCGTAAATTCTACATGTCTCTGTCGACTAACTACTATACTACATAGACTCACCATCCATTTTCAACTAAACTCACTTCAATTTCTTCACATTGCCACACACACTTTTAATTACCTTCAACTCCAATTTCCCATGCCTTAGTACACCTTTGTCTTCATGCCTTCAAACAAGCTAGGTAGCTAGTCTAATTCTACATTGAAAACCATGAAAGTACATCATCATGTGTTGTAGAATCAAACACTAATACTCATATTTTCTAATGCACTTTTTTATATGTTATTCTCTCTTTAATAGACTCAAGTGCCCGATATCATGTTTAAAATATGCTAAGTCCTACCAACTTACACCAAACTAGGCACTTACTTCCTTGTGGGATGCTTTGGCTCCACTACCTTCCAAGATAGTAGTGAGTCATCCTATGATTTTGTTTAGTGATAAAAGGATGGAAAGTGGCCACCAATGCCACTAGAAACACTAACATTGGAATCCATTCCTTCCTTAAAGTCTACATATTTTTTTCTAGAACTGCTTAAGTCAAATGAACCATCCAACGAAAGTTTAGACCATCTTGATTCTCTAAATAGACTTCCACTACTTTGGATATTGTAGACATAGTGTTGTTTACTATGGATTCAAACCTATTAAACAACTTTTTGTGCAGGCCTTCATCCACCAAAGGTTACAAAAAACCTACACTCGAGATCTTCTTTGATGTCTTAAAACCTCCATCTTCCTCTTTGTAAGGTTGCACTATTGCATGATTGATTGTTGTAATCATAGTCATGGTAGTCTCCTAGTGATTGCACTCTATTTCCCCCTCAACATCAGAATTACGTGAAGTTTTGTGTCATCAAAGCTTAACAAATTGTTAAGGTGAGGGATTGGTGCCACCTATAACATCCTCATAAACTCTTGCACAAAAACAACTTCAAAGTCATCCATGGGTACCACTTTGAAACTAGTAGTTCCACTCTAGTGTTCAAGATATAAGTTGACTTCTTCAACCAAGCCAACCACCCTACTTGTGTTAGAGTTTACTACATTGAAAAAAGACTGTGCCAATTTCAACTGCACATTGAGTTTAACAACCACTAATTCCTACATAAAAATGTGGGTTGCATTATTGTTAACCATCACCATAACTAACTTATTCTTCAACTTGGATTGAACAAAACTAATATTTGTATAGTTCTACTCTTGGCTTGAACAAAACTAATATTTGTATAGTTCTACTCTTGTCTTGAACAAAACTAATATTTTTATAGTTCTACTATTGGATTGCCTTAGACTTATTGCCAACTAAATCACCCAATATTTGCAACACACCAATTGATAGTTGGATTTCTTACTTCATAGCATTGACCCTAATCTTCAATGGACATTTCATATAATAATTCTAATTTGCACAAATCCAACAAACAACAACCTTACTACCATTTTTTCTTAGATCCATATGATAAAATTCTCATGTCCTTAGTGTTATCACATTAATATGTCCTTAATATGTCCAAAATCTAGAGGGATATCTCATTACATTAGGTGGTTGACCACTATTCCGTAATGTGAAATCTAACCATACTGCATATTGCTTGCATGGATAAGTGAGTCAAATTAAGGTGCACCCACCTAGAGATTCATACCCTTCACTAAGTTAGGAATCCACTACATGCATGAGTGCCCCTACTAATATTGATAATTGCACCCTAGTCTAATTGTGCATCCAAAACTAAAGATATAAATTTTTTATTTTGAACTTTGAATATAGAAAAAAAAGTTCAAAAATTGGAACTAGGATGAGGATGGACTACTCACTAACAACATGTGCACATGCAACTGAAGCTACAACCAAACAGGTACCTGTCATATATTTCTTCGTCAAGTGAGGAAATCTTAGGACAAATAGAGGGAAATGCGACTGCATCTAGTATATGTGATAAGAAAACAAGGACCAGAGATGAAAAAGCCAGAAGAAAATTTTGTAGACGCATGGAATTTTTTCTTGCCGAAGGAGGATCATGCTATTATGATGATGAGAGCATAGGAGACATAGAGGTTCCACTCAGGTATACGCATCTGGTGAAGTAATGGGTACCTAAGGAACTACCTCCTATAGATGTTGACTTCATTGTCAACAATAGGACATATCACATTGCACCATCCTCCTTGCATGGACTGGGTATATTTTCCATGGATGGAATAATTGTAAAATACAATATAGTAACTGAATTGATGGACTATGTCAGACCGTGTTACAATTATAACGATTGTATGTGGCTGGTCTGGTACATGCGAAGTATGTGGAGATATGCACTCGCCGCAAATTATATACAACTAATAAAACATGATAAAAATAAGGGAGTGACTATAGACTATATTGATGGAAGGCCTAAAGCTTCCGGAAATATCGCAGGGTTTATAAACATCACATGACCTGGGACAAAAAACAAGCAACTAAATTTCATATATGAGGGACGCGAAGAGAATCGAGTAGTCCTGTGCGCAATAAAAAAGATAGCTCCCGAGGAAGAATTATTAGTGGATTACCATTTGAATTGAATATAAACATCGACTAATAGTGTGCAGGTACTTATGAAACACCTCTTTAAGAAAGATCTACTTATTGCATTATATTTTTTTTTATCTTTAACATTTTTTAAAATATTTCACGGTCGCAATTTTATAATAATGTGGGAGCTTGATCGTTGGGGTTGATTTTATTTGGGTGGCAATCAGTTTTTTTGTTATCGTTAACAAATTTTTAAATATTTGGGGGTTCTAATTATATCATAATGTGGCAGGATGATCGTGAAAAAGGGCCAACCACAGAACATGTAGATGATTATCAATTTCCACTTTCATTTTATGTGAATTTTATTACTTGCTTATATAAATTTACTGAAATAACATTGTTTTTGTTGAAATTATATGTAGTTGATAGACCATGTTGATCATGATTCCGCCGATGAGGAGGGGTTGTATTCATCCCTTGATTCGATGGTATTAATAAAAAAAAAGATCATTAATCTGAACAAGGAACTTGCTAGCTTATTAGATCATCTAGATCAAACTCCCGACATCCTAGAAAAGATCAATCTCCTCATGTCACAACTTAACACATATAAGGTAATAACCATAATTTAAAGTGTTTTTATCTAATGTACTCATATGTTAAATTATGAAACTTTGTTCTTTAACTTTTACATTATCTCACGAAAAAACATTTTCTTTTTTATAAAGATATTTTTGGAGCCTGTTCAGCCCGATGTTGGTAGTAGTGGCACTTCAGAGACACTACAAAGTCCTGATGCGGGTGGTCATACAACTGCTAGAGTACTATTTTCTTCTCCATATTCCACACCTAATTTAGATAGGAGCCATGACATGCACCACCAAACATCCACACATCGGTTAGAGTATAGAGATGGTGACAGAGATGAGGCTCGTCATGTGGTTGACATGGTTTCATTTCCTGGAGCTAGACATGTGACAAGCATGGGGAGCCTTTTGTGCACATTTTTGGTCGAAGATAATTGATTTCCATTAAAACAATCAAGACTCCTAGATAGTTTTAATTCATATTTTAATTGTTTCATGTTGTCCATCTCATACACAAATCATTTAGATTATTAATTTTAAATTAATGATCATATTTTTTTGTGTGTAGGAAATGACCATTTTTATAGGCACCTAGAGAGCAAGGCCTTGTTGATTTTTGGGGAAACCTTACGCATGAGGTGTAATTTCTAGAATTCCAACCTCAAAAAGGAACTTATGGATTATCTTGAAGACCTCTTTGGAGTAGACACATTCAATAAAAAAGAGGTCACCTCTACAACGTGCAAATATTTAAAATATACATGGGATGTTTATAGAGAGCAGGGATGATTTTAAGGATGGAAATTTATTTTAAAGTGTAGAAACCTTAGCGAATATTACTAATCCTTCATATGTCAACTATAAATGTTTAGCGATATTTTTTTAAAGCTATTCAAATTTCTAAGTATTTTATATAGTTTTTATAACATTTAGGTGATTTTTAAGGTAAAATAATTTTATCCTATAGAATTTGGGCGAATCATTTTTAAAATAGCGAATCTCGTTTTTGGAAAAACCATGGAAAATTAGCCCATGAGCGAAATTTAGCCCCTAAAATCATCCTTGATAGAGAGGGAGTGGAAGGCGATCATTGATGATACAAAAGAGAATATTTTGAAAAAATCATGAGAAAATTAACTTGTACACCAAGGTAAATTACAATATTTTGATTTCAATACCAACTTCAATTTTCTTTAGATCTAAATAAAAGTGTGGTTATATATAACATACTTGAAAATTTTGATGATAGGTTGCTTGACACTTCGAAGGCAACCAAATCAAGGATTGCCAAACATGGCCAACACAATCTAGGCCAGGACATCTACTTGAGGTTACAGTCATGAATCGTAAGTACCCAAACATCTTAAGAATATTATTTGTATCGCCTTACAACTTTCAGGTATTTGCAGCCAAAAACATTAAAAAACCATACCCTTATGCAATGCAGGGTGACAACTTCGGAATTGAAACCATGGAGGAAGACCTCCAAATTGGTTACAAGTACAATTATAAAGCTGTGGTTGATCATAGGAAAAGCATGGGGCAGATCCTAAGATCCAGTTTGTGGGATAAGGTAAATAAAAATCAGTCCACATTAACCTTTCATTACTTATAAAATACGTAAATTTTTGATATCGTCCATAATTTAATGTCTTACTTTGTTTTAATCAGGGGAGTAGCACTATCAATGAAACCATTAGTACTGGAGAACAGAGCGTTGATATTGCAACGCAGCCAAAAGATAATGGTTATCCCCAACAACCCCATCCTAGTGGGGTGCAACCCCAAGATGTTTCTGTGACTGAGGCCCACAACCGTAAAATGGATGTATATTAATCATATACTTAATAATTATGTGCTTATAATTTTTTTACTTATAAATTTTGACATTTCAATGGAAGAGCATGTCATAGTTGATCCTCCTCGACTTGGAGATCAGGTGAACAGGGAAACCATTCCAATGGTGCTGACTAGAGGACCAGGTAAATAATTACATTGTAGAGTTTTTTTTTTTATATATTAATGAACTACTTCAATGATATTTAAAAATTGGCCATATAAATTTAATATTTTTTGTTTTTGTAGGTGATGGCCCCTCATAGCACCATCCACACCGTGGGTATGAGACCATACGTACTTGGCATGAAAGGACTGAAACAACATCAACTGCTAAAGAGCACCGAGTAAACGAAGACACCGAGATGGATGAATTACTTAAGACTTGGAAAACACAAAAGAAGAATAAAAGAAATTGATGATGTGTAATAATTTTATAAGACAATTAGATGTACATTATATAGATTTTGTTTTGTTTACTATTTTGTCTATGACCTGCGAGACTAGCCCGTGGCTGAGAAACTGCGACTCAGGGGCATCTAAATCGTCAAAATAACCGAGGATCGCACCCGGCCTGAGCCACACCAACCCTTAACATGGCTGGATTTTTTGTCCCCGTAGGTTTCGAACCGATGACTTTAACATCACAGAGTGCCTTAACAACACACTCCATCACCGAATGTCCTACACCTTGGGGACAATGTACATTATATAGTTGAACATGTAATGATGCATATAATGCATTGCCATTATGGGTATTTTTTCATATGATAATATACACAAGGATATTTTTATGGCTTGTATATATCTGTGAATGTAATTTTGTTATACACTTAATGATAATTTCAGCTTCTCTTAGACTTGGTATATATTGATTCAATACTCCTTGGTTCTATTGGTTCTATTGGCCTTGACATACAATTTCTGCATCAATTTGTGGCTCCATGGATATCATCCTAGCAATTTGAAGGCATTGGTAAATGTGAAATTTGAGATATTGAATTGTTCAAGTTTGGATTTAAATTTTACATGCTTGTTTGTTTGTGGGTTTCAAGAGTTCCAAACTTGTATCTATTTGTCTTTTAAGAATGGTAATCTCTTTGTATTTTAATATATAATGTGAGAATCCAAGCAAGACTTGTTGCCTTGTGCTTGGCCTATGGAGTCTAGGAAACAAATAGAACTTAAATATGCAATATGCAACTTCCAAAATATTGTGACATGATATATGCAACATTGAAAGTATTGTGACATGTGACATGTGGCAAGCATATTTTCCAAGCAATGTGCAAATTTTAAACTTGGTGAAACATGCAAAAAGAAGTTTTTGGGAAGATGCAATAAGAAGTTTTTGGAAGCTGTAAAAAGAACTTAAAAAATATTACAACTTGTGACATGCATCTTTAAAAATCTTGTGACATGTGACATCCATCTTTGAAAATGTTTCGACATGCGATATGCAACATGCAAAAATAATCTATTCCATGCATGTGAACTTTAAACTTGGTCTGACTTTTTAACTTTGAACTTCGTGTGACATGTGACGTGCAAAACTTAAACTTGGTGCGACATGTGATATGTGAACTTTGAACTTTGTGTGACATGCAACATGCATCTTTTTTCAACTTGTGAAACACATATTTTAGTATTTTCACCATAACTTGTGAACCCAAAATTTGTTTTCTGTGATATTTGTACCATTGTAAAGGTCTTGTTAAGATATGAAACTTTATTGTTACAAGTTTTATGAGATTACTTACCATTGTTTCAAATTTGAAAAATGAAAATATGGGCACATTGCCAATGGCCTAGAAACCCAATAACACAACATTTCAACTAATGTGTCCTTAAAATCATTATCAAAGTGACCAATATCATATCCCATGAAAGGAGATTCAACTCAAGGAAGTAAACTTGAGCATCTTATTAAGTTGTCAATTGACTTCTTTATGTTAAATTATTTTTTCTAAAATATGATTCAAAGTTTGTATGTTTTCATCTTATGTATCTTGTGGAAACAACATCTAGGTATTGGTACTAAAAAGGAGATTATACATTTTAATCTGAAGAAATTATGTATGAAAGAGTGAAAAGTGGAAACAAGGATGTTAGTCACCTTTGGCCAAGAATTTTATGGAGAGATGTGATTCATATTATGCATATGTTGTGGACTATTCTTCTGTATCTATTGAGCATTAGGGTTGTTGTAGGAACATCCTTTACATTGTAGACTATCTCATGTTTAGAGTTTGCATTCTTATTTCTATTTTCTAGAAATATTTGTCTAAACCTGTAGGCATGAAGTTGTAATTAGTTGATTAATACAAAAATATTTTGGGTTTTGCAACTATTTATTCATATTCATGTTTTATTTTCACAGACAACTTATTGTTAGGTATAATGGTGGTAATATGTTTGGTTATGTGTTTTATTCATCATTTCTATACCAAAATTGGTAAAACCCAAATCAATAATGGCTACTGGGACAAAATATGGATGGATTCCCTATATCAAACAAGGATCAATCTAATTGGGACTTCTCACTAGGGTGAACCCTTGTTGTTGAGTGAGCCATTTCAACCCATCAACATAATTGGAACTAGAATGAGGGTGAATGACAAACCAACGCATGTGGAGGCATTTTTTCTGAAATGCTTTAATGGCCCATGGATCTTCTCCATGGTTGTTGAGTGGATCATTTCAACCCACACTCCAAGCCAAAAATAAGACTCAAAAGCCATTCTAGTTGCTAATATCTAGTTACGAAAAATACTAGTTCCTAATATCCTTTTTATCTTTTGGTCATTGAGTAATTTTCTGCATTTTATTATCACACATCCATACTTTATTAAACATTGAGTAATTTGGTAAAGTGGGTTATCTCTTTACTTATTGTTGTTAGCTTAGATATAGGAGCTGATACAAAAGTCCCACTATGTATTACAATGGTGGTATTATTTTAGTCCCTTTTGACCTACTATTGTAGTCATTTGTTGGACATAAATAAAATTATCTTATCTTATCTAACATGCTCATGCAACCAATTTACAAGTACTTCTTCGAATGCTACCAAATTATTATAATCACGTTCATACCTATGAAATCACTCTCATTGCTAAATGTTTTGGCCTACATGTTGTCAAGGTAGTTGGAAGGCATAAGGTACTTTATTAGGTTTCTTGTTCTACATCCAATGTCATATGATTGTCCTTATTGTCCAGGATAACATTTCAATATTTGAGGTTTAACTATATATAGATCTTTGCAATTTCTATGAATAAGATTTGTGTTCAAGGTCTAGAGTATTTAAAAATTTTCTTGTTGCAGTAGTTGTCTCTAAGACCGTGTATTACAATGTTACCCAATGCAAAACTATTTTTTCAAGTCATTGCAAAGTTGAAATATCATCTCTAATAAATTGAAATGGGAAATTGAACAGGTCTGTTTTATAGTTATAGGTAATATGTTCTTCTTAGAGCTACACATACATAGACGCTCTGATCTGAAAGGTTCATCTCAAAGTCACTCAACAAACAAAGTTGAAATTGAAGAAACAACAACTCTCAAGGATCTAGAATTGGACTTTGTCTTTTACCTTGAACCATCTCGATGTCATATCAAATTTATGTTCTTTACTCTCAAAATTATACAAATATATCAGTCTTTAGATTGGTATTGTCACCATGTAGGCACACAAGGGTTGGATATGCTTCTTTCCTTCAAGGCTTGAGTTCTTTTGTGTTTTCAATGCTTTGTTATCAAAATCCAATTGAATAAAACACACACCAACTTTGTTTGGGAAAAAATCCCTCATGAATGAACAATCCCATTTCTAATTCCTTCATTCACCTCTCTTTTTAAAAAAGCACATTTAGTTGGATACAAACATGAAGTAAAAGGTTAAATGGAGTGATAGAGTGCTAAGCTCTTATTGTACAAAAATGGTTGTAGCTTGGCAGTGCTACACTCATAGAGGTATGTGCTAGCTCTCTCCACAATATGATGAAACCCAAAAGTACAATTGTCATCAACACCCCAACAACAAAATATACAAGGCTCTAGTATCGAGAATTAGTGAGTTGCTCCAAGATAATAAATTGTATTCCAACAACAAACACAATATGTCACTCCAAGAGATAAATATATCTATATAGACTAGAACACTCAAGCTCTACTCAACCTTTATGCTCCCAACATTGAAACACATATGCCTCTATCCCAATTCAAAGCAACAATCATTATCATAATGATATCATATTTATTTTTAGTGTTTGGATAACCAAGAACTTAGCTCAATAAACCAATACCCATTCTTATCATTGACATGTACATAGGATTGAAATTAGTTTTCACCAACCATTAGAATATAATTCACAATACCTTCACAAATTTCTTTTTCTTTTAATTAAACTCCAATCCAACTTATATTCCATTAATTTAACATAAATGAGATGTCACACAATGACATAATGTTTACTCTAGAAACCCAAATGGGAAAAACAAATTTCAATGGTTACTCAATTCTCATTTTGAGAATCTTTGGTTACAATGTAACTCATGGATCTTTGTGCATACTTTCCTCTTTGGCCAAAATACCCTTTGTGAGTCATGTCACAAGGACGAATATGAGATCTTGGGGGTAATGGGAAGGCCAAAAGACTGACCTTTTAGTTCCCATTGCTCTCTCTCTTTTTTTCTCCTATTTTCATTTTTCTATGTTATTTTGTTTTACTTTTCTTTCTTTGTCTCATTTAATTTATAAAATTTGCATTGTCCTTTATTATATAACCTTCATTAATTTTTAAATTACACTTGTAGGTACTGATTCTTACAATAATTCCCATGTTTAGATCCATTTCAAATCATGCGTCCCCATTGAGAGGCTTTTAGGTCTCCAAAATATTACAGGACCAGTATAGAACAATGTGCCATCTTTTCGTTTCTCTTGAACATGGATCTAACTATGAATGTTGGATTGCGTTACTGGCTCGAGTTCTTGCTATGGATTTATCTCTAGTTCCTAGCTTTCTTTTTCCTTCATTACAAAAGTATCCTCATTGACTCTAAGCTCTAAGCAATATTAATATCCAACTCTTCACTCATAATTCATTCTCATATTTAGAGTGCCAGTCTCTTGCATTTCTAGACTTGGATACAATCTATCTTGGAAGTTAACGAATCCAAGTAGAATTTTGGTTTTATTGTTCAGTGTGACTCCAACAAGCTATGCTATCATGTATCAATTCCACAAGAGGATGTGTGAATGACCTCCTTCTACTAGGACCAATTGGTTCCTAGCATGGAAATAATTTTCTTATGTTGCACATGCTTACCAACACTCTATCCATGCAACAAATTCACTTGGAGTACCTCCTTAGTGTGCAATCATAGCACCTTGTTTCACCCAAAATAGTTGACAAATCCTACACATGTATAATTGTAGGTGACATCCATCAATAGGCTATAGTCTTGAGGACGAGGGTCTTATCACCTTAAAATTGCTCATTTGCACCATTTTTAGTAGTTACACATGAATACATCACAATTGGCATGCATAACCCTCATTTGAAGCCCCTTTTCATCATCACATGACCTCAAACTTGTTGGAATCGACCTAGTTAAACCTTGAAATTGACCAAAAGAGGTTATCATAGATATTTCCCCCATTATGTGCATGCATATAGTGTAGATATAGGACCCAAAAGTTGTGCTTCCCTTTATAGGTCATGTCAATGCAGTTATCCACTACACAACTATAATTGATTCCTGACCTGTCATTGACAAGAGTGATGAGTTCTGGAAAAGGATTGCTTTTTCTTTGTGTGCAACTATTGATTCATAATCTGGATAGTTAAATACAATATTGTGTCTTGGTTCTCCATGTGCCCTGCCAGATATAAATTTAAAATTTGCATTTATTGTGGAAAATATCATTTTATTATTTATCTGCAACTATCAGTGTCCTTGAATTGTAAATGGAACCCACACAGAGAAGGAAACATGGGCTAGACATCTTACATAAAACAACAAAAAATGTGGGAAACTCTTGAAATGGGGAAGTCTCAGGAAATATGAAAGGAAACTAACATCAGAAAATAATATCTTTGACTTTTCAGACTATTGTTTCATCATTCATCCACTTTAGTACACAAGTTGTGTAAAATTCAGATGCCTAGATGATAGAATTGTCATTGTTGTCTTTCATATCAGATTTGAAATATCAAATCGTTGTTCAGTTTCATATCAAAACATAGGTTAAAAAATCTAAAAGGTGAAAATAGAGCAGGAAGTTGTGCGCTAGTATCATAAGTACAACAAAATGGCTAATGGCACCATTGTAAATTAGAGAACATTTTCCTCCTCGTGCTTAAAAACACCACTATTTTTAAATGCTTGGTTGTTAATTGTTTTCACTGTATATAATTTTTTATAAGTATTTCTTAGGGTATATTGTAGTTCAATATTGTACTTTTTATTAGTGAATTTTTATTAATGAATGTTATAGATGTTTGGCAAAAATTTTTTCTCAAAAATCCTTTTATAATTGGCTCAACATATTATGAATAAGGGCATCATTTTTTTTATTTTTTATTTTAAATAAATATATGTTGTCGCAAGAGAAATGCCCTCAAGAAATCTTGTGATGAAATTTCTATACAATCGATGAAAAATTGTATAGCAATTTCATTGCAAGATACCTTGTACTCGTCACTCTTGCGACGATCCCTTCGATAGTTGATTCGTCGCTAGATTCTTAAGCTTGTCGCTCTTGTGACAATCTCCCTATATTGTCGCTTGTGCGATGGTATCTCTTATTTATCACTTGTGTGACAATTCCCTAGTGTCGTTGCTCTTGCGAAGTTGTTTCAAGTTTGTCACACTTGCCACATCATGTGAAGCGGCGTTTAGGAAACCCAAGATTCATTGTAGTATCCATGACATAACGTCACGAGAGCGTCGAAATAGGTGTCGCAAAATGAACCAAATTTACTAGTGAAATCTTATTAGATAATGATAGTTAAGACATTACCCACACCAAAATATTTCTCACACTAAAATTTATCCTTGGGGTCCAAATCCCCAAGTTAATGTGATAACATCCTCCCTTACTTTATTATAGTGTCTTCCCTCACTCTAGTACTAGAATCACCAATGCTTTAAATACCATGGTTTATAGGTTACCTTTGTATTGTGTTTGTTATCTATGTAATGTTGCAAGCTATTTCCTAAAGTGGCATATCCCCGTGTTGGAAAATTTTCCACATTAATTCTCCCCTTTTACATGTGTGTGTTTTGTAAATAATACTACATGCATAAGAATTGTGAGACAAAGATGGTTTATAATACATTAATTACACCAAAATGTTTGTCAATCTAGAAGCTGTATTTAGGGTGCAATTCCTTGGGTTGATGTCATAGCATCCTCTTTCACTTTGGTACTAACATTTTTGAAGGTTTCATTGTCATGCCTTGTGGATTTTTATTTGATTTCACAATCTATCTTGCTATAGTGGAATATCAAGATATGTTAGCATTTCTTTCCAAATTATTACTTTTCGTCTAATTTTGTGTGTGTATGTGTGTGT
>ML779354.1:276605-298010 GCA_009831015.1 Picea engelmannii
GTTGAATATGTATTGAGGCTAGAGAGATTGTGTGATTATGAGGCTGGTGAGACAGGACGCAGATAGGTCAATGTGCCTATACATGTAAATATAATCTCAGTTATTAATATAATATTACATTGTTGTGCGTAGAAATACACAGACGAAAAGAGATGGGGGGATAAATCCACCGGAAAATGGAAAAGGGAGGGTGAGACTTCAGTCTTAGGGAATATTTTATTAATATTTCTGGAAAAGTGTATGTTATGGATAATTATTTTATCCTAATTTCCCAAGGGAAGGTGATCCAAAATGGATACAAGAAGGCCTAAAAATAAAATTTCTTGAAATCATAAGAAACCAATGCCATTGCGTTTGTCTCACCGTGTTGATTCCGACCATATATTTTTTTTCACAAATGGACATTGTATGCAAAAGTTATCACGTTCTGACCAATTTCCCAAACAGGAAAAAAATTCAAATGGTCAAAGTCAACATGCCATATTGCTGACATCAATAGTACAATAGGTGATGTCATCATGATGATGTGGAATCCCCAGGAGGTGACACATGTCACTCAAAATCGACATTTTCAGGATGATTTGGCACTTGCACGGATTTGACACGTGGCACTGTACGGATGACACGTGGAAGTCCGTAGATGACGTGGCCCAATAGAAGGCTGACACATGGTAGTACGAATGACAACTGGTATGTAGGGATGCTGACATGGCAGGGTGAATGTGCAGTACAGATGTAACGTGGCATGACACATGGTTGTACAGGGGGTTGATGTGGCAGGAGATTGGGTTGTATGAAAGCTAACGTGGCAGTTGACTTCGTGCTGACTGTATGTTGACTGTGCTGGTGACTATGTGGTACAGTCAATTCATAGGGTGACACATGGCCCAATCATAGGGCACCACATGGCACCCCATATTTTTTCAATGATAGCTAGTTCAAAAATTGTTGTGTCTCCAGGGTATTCGAACTCTCGACCTCCGTGGGTGCAACGAACTAACAACCAAGGGTTCACCAACTGCACTAAGGGTGGTCCTTGTTAACCAAATGGTGGAAATTTTGTTTGAATTAGCAGTGGCAGATGGTTAGGGATAAGCCCCAATTGGCGAGGGCCAACCCCAACCGAGCAAGGGCTAAATACTAGGAACTAGCAATGATTATGTGGGCACGTGGGAGCTGTAGGGCTTGGCCACATGGGCTATAGCCATATGAACAAGACCCAAAATCAGAGGAGCCAGAGCGCGCTAGCCCAACCCTCAGCCACATGGTAGGGAACATGTGACCAAGGGCTTGGAGAAAGGGGGCTGCATGCTCAAATTGTTTCCTATGTGGGGATTTTCCTAAAGTTTTTGGATTTTTTATGATTTAAAGCATGTTTTTAATGGATTTTTCCCATTATTAGGAGATCTGGAGCCTGATTTGAGACCATATCTTGAGAGGAAGTTGAGAGGTTGATGCCCACTTCAAATCTATATAAACCAGGGGTTCTTGGCAGCCTTATAAAGGTTTAGGATAGGAGAAATGTCGTATAATTATGAAGCCAAAGCCCTATTTCAAGGTATAACATCAATAGGGTGTGCTCTTTCGGTCCACTGTACTTTCTGCTCAATCTGAATTGGCATGAATCAATTCTAGTGTTAACCAGATACATCAGTGATCCAATCAACTATGTATTGGTATCGTCTTGAATCAACATCAATCTTCTTCTTTAAGTCCATCACGATGGATTTGAATTCTTTCATACTTCTTGTCCCAAGAAGTAGTGTATCATACTCAGATTCTTTATGAAAATCAGAAGTCAATGCTTGCTAGTTTTAACAACTAGTATTTCTGAGTAAATTATCAGGATCAGGTTTTCGTCACCAACACTGTATAGGTTTGGATCAACAACACTCTTGCTGAAATACAAACTCATCAAGAATCTATCTATTTGATATAGATTCCAACTTATGGATGGTGGTATGGATGGAAGTGAAATGGTTCACTGAGTCGAGTGTCTCATCATGGAAAAATCCCTTTGTTTGTGAGAAAATTTTGGCTTATAGATAATGTTTTGTATTTCCTTGATACTTTCATTTTCTACATGTTGCACCATAGGTTTCTCCTCTTGGTCCTTGAATAATATCTTATGTACTATTTTAAAGTATACTAGTATTCTTTTGTCATGGATTTTTTCCATACTGGTTCTCTTGTATCTTTTCTAAGACAAGGAGTCTTATCATCAATGAAGTGTCTCATGACTGGAGGATAGATTTTGAAAAACTTTTATTCTTTCTCAGAAGGTGCCTTGAGAGATTTGTGTTCTTTTCTGCCTCTTGCATAGTGAGTCTAGGTAGGCATTTTATGCCTTGCTGCAATATCATTGAACATATCAACTGGAGAAACTAGATCAACTGGAATAATGTCTTTCTCCCTCTAAACTACTGAAGGGGGAGAAGGTATAGTCTTACTGTCAATCTCCATCTAAGATTCTTTGGATCTTAGAAAGACTATCTCTTCTTCAAGGACAACGTTTATTCTTGTCTCAATCTGTCTCTGACCAGGGATATCCATCTCGAATGTCTTTGAAGATTCATTGTATCCTTTCTTTCTAAAGTATTTAGCTTAGACTTCTTCTCTTTGGGTACATGAAGATACACTGGGCACCCAAGTGTTGAATCTCAGGCTTCACTCTGGTGAAGGCTTCTATTCTGGTGAAGGATCTTGTTCTGAAGATATACTGCGTCATGCATGCTTCCGCCCATGAAATCATAGAAAGATTCTAATCATGCATTATTACATTGATTGTCTCAAGGATGGTTCTATTCTTTCTCTTTCTCAAATAGTTTTGACTCCCTCTAAGTCAATGTGACTCCCTCTGAAGGATAAGCATCTTCCTTTGTTCTTGACTTGTCTGGAACAAGAAAACAAGAAGAACCAAAACAAGAATATCTCCTAAGGGAGAATAATGAGTACATCTCTAGAATCAAAACAATTTAAGGATTGTTATCATAGCTACAACACCTAATTGTATTGTAGCAAACTTTAGAAATATAAGTTAGAGGAATGAAAATTACAACAATCAAACCTGGAGTCTTCACTTCCAGTGTGTTTCTTTTCTTCCAAGTCTCCTTCAACAAGTGATTTCTTCAACCTGTCTTTTGTACTAGGGAAATATTCTATCTTGACAGAAGGTTGGGTTAGAGAACAAACTCTACGATCTCAACTTTAACAAATCTAATATCTTGACTTTAATTTTGACCAAAGGTTAGTATGATGGTCATAGCTTCAACATGTAACCTAGATCAAATAAATGCATATTAGAATAATCAAACATGGGTTGTATTATTCCTCTGAATGTGTTGGATCTTGATATCCTTCTGGATATATGGCAAGAGATCTCTTCTCCTGCAAATACCCTTTAAAGCTTTAACAATTTAACACGTGTGAGTACATACCTTTGATAGAATTTGTAGGTAGTGGCACCATTTGGTAGTAGCGGTAATAAATATTAAAAAAAAAACCTTCAAGGGTGACTACAATTGGTACAACAGTTGATACTTCAACTAATACTAAAACTACAACTGCAACTGCAACTTAGGGTTTTATGAGGAAACCCTAATTTTTCAAACTTCAAATTTTGAAATTCTCATCCAGGGGATAGATGCACTGAGCTGAGGCGAGTAAGCTAGTGCAGTCAGATTTCTAAAAATCCAAATTTTACCCCCTCAAACTTGACCAGTGGATTTCTAGACTGGTGCTTCTGGTTTTCTGGTACTTTTGGTTTTCTGGTACTTCTGGCACTCTGGTACTTTTGGTTTTCTGGAACTTTTGGTACTTTGTGAAAAATAGGGTTTCACTTTCTAGGAGATCTACCCACTCAAAAGGTGCACTGAAGGTGCCAAAGAGTTCCTTGGGTTAGGGCACACTTTTCTAGATGGTTTTGAGGATGAAAATATTCTTCAATAAAAAACCCTAATTTTCATTTACGGTAACAGTGATGTTTTTCCTTTTTCTTGTGAAGAATTCTTGTGCAATGGGTTCTTTCAAGACCTATGCTCTGATACCATGTTGATTTTTCATAAGCTAGGTTAACCATGTAGTTCATTTAATGCCATCATGTCTTAACCATAAACAAGAATGTTGCAACAACCAAGATCACAAGAAGAAACACCATGCACAAGAACACAAGATATATCCTGGGAAACCCTTCTCAAACAAGGGACAAAAACCCAACCAAATCCTTTGCTATAATCTTCAAGAGAAAGACCTTTACCACCAAGAATATCCTAGCACACAAGAGGGTGCACAAAACCCTAGAAACCTAGTGCCCAAGAGAGGTGCACAACTTTGACCAAGAAGTGTACTTGCTAAAATGTCCAAAACTCATAAGTGTGTGTGTGTGTCTACAATGAAAGATTTCATCTTACTTATATTAGACTTGTCCTGTCAACTAAAGTGTCTATTGGCACAATAGGGCCAACCTCACTTAGACGTATTATTTATTTATTATTATAATAATTACTATTACTATTACTATTAATTATATTTTACAGCTTATCTTTAGACACAATAAGATAGGGCCAACATGTACCCTTTACGCAATAAATAGGGTTATAGGTAGGTCTGACTCTTGAAAAACATATAGAAAAGGATCTGATACACCCACTAGTGCTCATTCACTAGGGGCACATCCATAGGGATGTCATGGACCTGATTCACTGCATCATAGAGATGAACCAGGTCTTCACACATGTACCTGTGCTCATCCACAGACACGTCTTCTTGACAGATCTGCTTTCCCACTACCACCAACAGGAGGATCATCTGGAGTCTTCTCACCAACTCTGTTGCTGCTCAGAGGAGGCCATCACATCATATTCATTTCTATTCACATGATGATGTGCCCAACGCTTTTTAGCTATTTCCCACGTTCACCTTGTGCTCAGCCATAGGCACGTCCTAACTCAATAGATCACTCTTACATTGGATAATCATCTAGAGTTCTTCTCTCTCATGTCATGGAGGAGGCCATATACATTCCTCGCCCCTGTTCCAAGCTGGAACCACAAACCCTTTATTAGGGGATTTATATCAGGTTTGTAAGATGAGATTAAGACTTCACATCGCTGCTATATTCCACATCTCACAAGTTTGTAAGCTGGAGGATGTCTCCTATAGCTGCATTCATCAACAAAAAACACCAAAACCAACCTCTGAATAAAACATGGTGTTACCTGTAGCACCCTTTTTTTGGGAGTGGTTAATGTAAATGTGTTGAACCTACATAGAATAGATCTAGGTAAACAATAATACACACATTTGTAGAGAAAATTTGATAAAGAAGAAGAAGGAGAGAAATAATGAAAGAATTCTAATTAACCTTTATGAATAATGAATAATTTACACATGATATACTTTGTATAGCTCAATGATTGCGCACTGGAGGAGAACCAATGCACCATAGTGGTGGTGTAGAGTGATCTGGACACACGCTAGCAGTTATGAGAGTGAACTTCCACCTAGTTTAGTCTCTTAGGAAGTTACGGGAGTAAACTACCACCTAGTTGAGTTAACTAGTCAAATAGTCTTCAGTTAACTGACTAAGTAGAGAGTAGTGAGGAGTTAACTCAGGGAATCAAGACTAATGTGCCAATTTGGTGATGATACCAAGGAAAAGTCGAATTAGCATGGTGATGATCCTAATGTTGCATGGTGATAAAACCAGTGCAACATCTAAACTCAACTCAACTAGTCAAACTGAAGTGTCAACTGAAAGAGAATATTCTCTAGGTGGAATATTCTCCCCTAAAATATAAGATACTGGATAATGACTAATTATGAATAATAAACAAGGAAAAACATTAGGAAAAAGAAATCCTAGGTGTGTGTGAAGTAACTCCAACATCCCCCCTGGACATCACTATGGTGAAAATAAAGAATGGGTCCCCACAACGAGGCCATGTTAGGTACCCAAATACAAAATACACACTGAAAATAAAGTGAGGAAAGAGGGAAAACCTCATTGGAAAACCCCCTACTCAAGGTAAAATGTATGTAAAAATAAGAACTACAGTTGCTAGGAAACTATGTCCTTCACTCCAAGACGACTTCATAGAGATTAGAACTTCTGCTCAGTGAAGGTCTTGGTGAAGATGTATGTCGTTTGTTCTACTGAAGGACATAAATGTAAGTTTATGATCCCCCCGTGTACTAAGTTCTAGATGTAGTGCATGTGGATCTCGATGTGCTTCGTCTGTTGCCTCTGAACTAGATCTCTGCAGAACTTCAGAGTGATTTAGTTTTCACACCAGATGATGATCAGCCGATGAAACTGAATGCCCAACTCAGTGAGAAAATGTTGTAGCCACATAGCCTGAATGGTTATGTTGACTACCCCTCTTTACTATGCCTCGACTGAAGATAGAGAAATGGAAGCTTTCTTCTTGCTTGACCAACAGATAGGCCCAAAACCAAGACTCAGTGAGTAACCAGATGTGGACTTGTGATCAGTGCTATCACCAGCCCAGTCAAAATCAGTAAACCCAATGAGATATAATGTAGATTATGCTGCATAATGAATCCCAAAGGTGATGGTGCCCTGTACGTATCGAAGGATACACTTTGCATATTTACAATGTAGCTCATGTGGCTCCTGCATGAACCTAGAAACTGCGCCAACTGCATAGGAGAGGTCTCGTCTAGAGTGTGTGAGATACAACAAGCTCCCCACTAGTTGTCTATACAGTGTTTTTTCAACCAGTGGAGTCTCCCCATCATCCTCAAGTTTGACTCCTGATACGAAAGGAGTCAGAGCAGACTTGTAGTCTATCATGTGAAATCTCTCAAGGAGACCGCGTGCATACTTGGCATGAGATGGTTTGATGTCTGATGCATCCTGACTGATATCGAGTCCAAGGAAGAAGTGTAGCAGACCCATGGCCATCATCAAAAACCTGTCATGTAGAATCCTCTTGACTGCAACAATCGTTGAAGTCAAGCGACCGGTGATCAATAAATCATCAACATACATAACTAAAAGTAGAAGTGAATCAATCATCATGAGCATGTAGACATTTGGGTATGATTTACAATGTACAAAGCTCCGTAAAAAAAGGTAGGAGTCCATCTTGGCATACCATGCCCTAGGAGCCTACTTGAGGCCATAAAGGGAATTCTTCAATCGACAAAAAAAAGATGATTCATGCATAATTCCCTGGGGCTGCTCCATATAGATATCCTCAGAGAGATAACCATGAAGAAATGCATTCTTCACATCCATTTGATGGACTTCCCATCCTTTGGTTGTCGCAATGCCAAGTTCCAATCGTATGGAATCCATCTTTGCTACTGGAGCGAAGGTCTCATCGTAGTCAATACCATGAACCCGCTGAAAGCCTTTGGCGACAAGCCTGGCTTCATATCTGCTAATTTTTCCATCCGTTGTACTCTTGGTCCTATAGACCCATCTGCATCTGACAAGTATCTTCCCAGAAGGAAGGGGAACAAGATCCTAAGTCTGGTTCTCGAGGAGGGAGTTGTACTCCTCTTGCATGGCGGATTCCCAAAAGGGATTTCTAATAGCCTCACCATAAGACTGTGGATTTGAATACTGAACCAAGAAAAGATTCCTAGAGGGAAATGGTTCAGTGGTAATGAGTGCAATAGGAGGTTCCTTGAAATAAGATTGAGTCCTCCTAGTATTGGCTAGATCACTAACGTGATCCCCTGCATCCTGAAGAGTAGTCTATGCCCACTTGGGCCTCTACATTGGCTCTACAACTGCATCTGGATGCTTTGAATCTACATCCGACTATACTGAATCTGAATCTTAATTGTTTGAGTCATCTGAATCAGATCTCTCATCTGAATAAGAGTCTGCATGTGCATTCTCATCATCTCAGACAAGTGGAAGAATGAAGGTGTTTGCATGCGGTTACTGAGGTGCATGTGAGACACTTTCCTCGAATTGGACACTTCGCTCAATGATGAACCAATTTGAGGAAAGATCAATGAGCCTATATACCTTCACACGGTTGGGGTATCCAAAAAAACTACACTTGGTTCTCTTTGGATCAAGTGCCTTCCTCTTTTTAGAGGGAATCTGGGCCCATGCACGTGAACCAAAAATGCAAAAGTGGGTCACTTCTAGTTTGAGGTCACTCAAAGCCTCGTAGGGGGTCTTATCCTTGACAGATCTATGGGGAGATCTATTTTGGATGTATGTTTCACAATTACATGCTTTGGCCCACAGTCTCTATGGTAGTGACTTTGCATGCAACATGCAAGATGCCATCTCCTTTAGAGATCTATTTTTCCGCTCAACAACTTCATTATTTTGTGAAGTATAGGGAACTGTATGCTGCAACTGAATCCCTACCTCATGGAAAATACTATGGGTCTCATGATTTACATACTCTCTCCCATTATCAGTTCAGGGGACTTTGATCTTCTTTTCAGACTATGTCTCAACCAAGGCTTTGAAATCTTTGAGGTGTTGAAAGACCTCATATTTTTGCCTAAGAAAGTAGATCCAAGTAAAACATGAGAAATCATCAACAAAAATAAGAACAAACCTCGCTTTGTTGATTGATGGATGCAAAAAATGACCCATAAGGTCACTGTGGATCATATCTAAAGGTGCATAGGCTCTTTGAGACTTTCCCTTATTGAATTTCTCTTGAGGGTGTTTCCTAAGAACACATCCCTCTCACACTCCCTTGGAGAAATGGATGTCTGGTAGACCATCAACCAATATGTGCTTTCTAATTTGTTGCATGTATCTAAAATTCAAATGTCCAAACCTTTCATGCCATATCCTAATACTTTCATCAACATGAGTAAGAAGTAAAGCAGAATCATGTTCAATGAATTCAGAAAAAGTATACAATCTAGACTGATGATTTAGTTCACCGGTAGCAACCCTGGAGTTGGTTTTCATGTCATAGATGTCCACGAAATTTGGTGTGAATATGAATTTATTTCCGATGCTAGAATTCGTCATCTGATACACACAGAGAAGGTTGACATAAAGTTTGGGAATGTGCAACACATTCTCGAAGCTTCCATTGGTGAGTTCAATCCTTCCTTTGTCAGTGACTTCGACAGAAGAGTTGTCTCCCATTAGAATAGGAGGAATTTTGCATGCATCCAAAGAAGAATATACTTCTTTTGAGGCAGCCATGTGATGTGATGCTCCTGAATCAATGATCCAAGCATCAGGAGAGGAGTTGATGGCAATCAAGGCATGGATAGAATTGGCTTTCTTGGAATTCAGATATTCTAGATTCTTCTTCTTGGCATCCTCGGGGATGCGATCTACAAGGTTGTTTTTCTGAAGTATTTGAGACATCATATCTATTTTTTTTTGCATGCATGCAGATTCCGAATGGAATCCTTTGTGACAATACATGCATTTATCTCCTTTTCTTCCCTTTTTCCCTTTGGATCCAGAGGCATCGGTGAAGGGTTTTGTGTACCCTTCCTTCTTCAGATGTGCATGAGATTTCCATTTATATTTAGATTTATATTTATGATATTTGTGGCTGCCATCATGCACAGTGGTTGCATGCACCCTTGGGCCTTTGATTGTGCCCATGTTGATGAGCTTTGTTTTCTGTTGTGTCATGGATTCGATAAAGTCCTCAAGAGAAGGCATCTTCCAGGTGGCTCTGGAGGAAAATATGACAGAATGGAATGTAGATACGAATACAAAGAATTCAGAACCAAGCTTGGAGAGAATGGTGAGAACCATTTGTTTCTCCTCCTTCGATTTATCAACCCTGCAAGATTTGAGTTGTGACAGTAAATCCTAGAATTTTGTAAAGAAATCTTGGATATTATCGAAGATTTTTGGATCCAATGTGAGAAGCTCCACCTCCAGCATGTGTCCCCTCATCTCATCTCGTTTTCTAAAGAGACCTTCCAAGGTGGTCTAGTTTTCATTGGGAGTCTTATAGAAAGATATGTGAAAAAGCAGATCGGGATAAATAAGACTACAAATTGTTTTGAGTGCCTCATCCATACGATTTAAGTACTTGGATTTTTCTATGGCTAATGTCAGTTTTGTATTTGTATTCAAGGTTAACCTGTACAACCCTCTATTTCAAAGATGTATGGATATTTTCTCATTCCATGCAAAATAGTTGTAAGGTGTAAGAATGAATTCTTCTTGGAAATCCATCTTTCCGTTATCTTCAATCTTTTGTACCTGCAAAACATTTTGGTGTAGCTTTTGCTTAGCGGTCCGTCGGCTCTGATACCATGTAAATGTGTTGAACCTGCACATAATAGATCTAGATAAACAATAATACACACATTTGTAGAGAGAATTTGAGAAAGAAGAAGAAGGAGAGAAATAATGAAAGAATTATCATTAACCGTTATGAATAATGAATAATTTACACATGATATACTATGTATATCTCAATGAGTGCGCACTATAGGAGAACCAATGCACCATAGTGGTGGTCTAGAGTGATATGGACACACACCAACAGTTACGAGAGTGAACTTCCACGTAGTCTCTCAGGCAGTTACGGGAGTGAATTGTCACCTAGTTGAGTTAACTAGTCAACTAGTCTTCAATTAACTGACTGAAAAGAGAGTAGTGAGGAGTTAACTCAGGGAATCAAGGCCAATGTGCCAATTTGGTGATAATACCAAGGAAAGGTCGAATTAGCATGGTGATTATCCCAATGTTGCATGGTGATAAAACCAATGCAACATATAAACTCAACTCAACTAATCAAACTGAAGTGTCAATTGAAAGAGAATATTCTCCAGGCAGAATATTCTCCCCTAAAATATAGGAGATTGGATAATGACTAATTATGACTAATAAACAAGGAAAAACCTTAGGAAAAAGAGATCCTAGGTGTGTGTGAAGTAACTCCAATAGTTAAAATTCTGACTTGCCTGAAATTGTGGCCTTGAAAAAAACCTCAAACCTAAAAATTGACCCTCGAATCGAAAAGTGATGTTATTAATAACCTTTTTTTGTCAGTTTAAATTATGACTTAATTGAAACCATGGCCTTGCAAAAAAAAAATGAAAATTGGATCCTAAATCGTTGCTCGAAAATTTATTTATTAATTGATTATTTAAAAAAATTGTATTAAAAATAAATAGTTTGAAAAGAAAAACTATGTAAACAAGTTTAAAAAAAATAAGAAGAAACACTTTAAAAAAATAAAAAAATTCAGAACCCAAATTTAAAAATAAAAATAAATAAGGACTCTGAATGTGTAAGTTTTCATAGTGAGATGTATTGTTGAGAATATTTTTGGATCATAACTGTGTACCTGGTTTTGAAACGTCCAACGTTTCGAGTGGAAACTCCACCCATCATCAAGGACAACATAAAGCTCAAAAGTAGGGAGAAGAGTGCCGAGGTATATATTAAATAGGAGGAGAGAAGAAAATGATCGTTAAAATACCGAGGTGAATATATTTACATGTTAGACGTTGAAGACTAAAGAAGGGGGGGAAATAATTAAAAATTAAAAATTAAAATAATATTTGATAGTGACGGTTAAGAAAGAATAGTAAACAAGAACAAGGGTAGGTATGAATTTCCAATTAATAAAGAAGTACTATGATAATTTAAATTGATAATATAGTATAATAATAGAATATATTAATGTATTATGGTCATGTATAATGAGTCATTATTATAATTTTATTATCATAATGTGATAATGAGAAGGATAAATAAGCTTAAAGAAAGAAAGGGTTAATATAATATAAGTTATATAGTGTAATATGTTATGGATCAACTAAGAACTAAATGTGGAAGGGGGGGAATTTTAGAGTGTGAAATATATAATTAAGGATAGAGAGAGGTATAGTTGATTGACAAGATGGTAATATTATGATAGAGAGAAAGATATGTAAGAGGGAGACGAAGAAGGCTTAAATTGCCGCATGATGAAGAAAATATCGAATTATGATACTAATGTAACATATGGTGATAATATATTATGACACATTATTGTATTTGATTATCATAATATAATAAAGAGGAAGATATGAAAATCAAAGGAGAAAGAATGATAAGCATAATGTAATAAAATGTGGATAACGACGAAAAATATGTATAAATGGATTAAATTAGAAAATAAAATGGAGGCATAATGTAATGGGAGAGATTTGAATTAATGATGAATAACAATATAGTAGGGTGGATTAACTAGTTGATAAAGAATGATAAAGATAAATGAAGAGAAAAGACAAGAAATCAAGTGACTAAAATAGAGAAAAAATTAGGGGGAAAAGACAAGGATATAGAAGGCTAGTGGAAGAAGTGAGAAGTTGGGGGAGGGAAGAGGAAGGGGTGAGAAACAAAATGAAGGATGCCTAATGATCAAGGTGGTGAATGTTGGGTTTCTGATATTGTCTCATTTTGTAGCCATCTTCGCGGTTGAAATTATTAGGATTCTTTTCCATTTCTAGAGCTTCCCGAATGAGGTGAGAGGAGTAGTGAGGGGTTGAGGCTAGGATTTTGGTGTTGTCAAAGAAAATAAGATGTTTGGAATTGAAAGAATGTTCAACGATAGTTGATTTTGGGATTCAATTGTGAGTAGTGTCTGCTATATGTTATTTGAGACATGATTGGAAGGATCGACCATTTTGTCCCATGTAAGATTTACCACATGAACAGAGGATTTGGTAGACCCTTGGGCCAAGCATCGGGTCAAATTTTTCTTTAGCAGATCAAAATAATTGTTTAATGGTTTTATAATGTTTGAACATTGTTTTGATATTCTTCTTAGTCAAGAGTTTTGAGATAAGGTCTGTGGTTCCTTGGATGTAGGGCATGGAGATGAGAGTACGAGGAGGGTAGGAGGATGGGGTTGACTTTGGCTTATGTTTTTTTACAGAGAAAAAGGATTGGTTGATTTGGTGGAGAGAGTAGCCATTAGAAAGGAGGGCCTTGGTTAGGTGGGATTTTTTTTCTACGAGGAATTGGGGGGGTAGAAATGTGCAGTGCTCAAGTGATTAGGGTTTTTAGGACAACATACTTTTGAGATGGATGGTGGTGAGAATTAGAATTGAGGTATCTATCAGTATGGGTCTTCTTCATGTAAACTTGGTGGGTAAGAGAGCCTTCCGAAAGCCAGGATCTTAGGACATGCAAAAATGGGATGGAATTGTCCTTTTGGGTTTCCATGGTGAATTGGATATGAGGGGAGAGAATATTGAGGTGGTTGAAAAATGAAATCAGGTTGGTGTGGCCATGTGACCAAATAAAAAATGTGTCATCAACAAACCTAAACCATGGGTGGAGTGTCCACTTGAAACGTTGGACGTTTCAAAACCAGGTACATAGTTCTATTCCAAAAATATTCTCAACAATAAAAAAGGACCCTTTAAAAAATAAAAAACAATTAAAAAAAACCTTAAAAATAACTCTTTAGAGTGGCAGGTTTAGAACATGTTAATGTTGGGGTGGCCCGCGGGCGATGCATAGGGGGAGGGGGTGGGGAGGGAGGAAGGAATGAAGGGAGGGAGGGGAGGAGAGGAGAGAGGGGGTAGGGGGGATGGGGTGGTTACAAGGAGAGTGGGAAAGGGGGAGGGTGATTCGATGAATTTCCCTCTCCATGAAATTTATCAATTCAATTTTTTTTAATTTTCTTTAAAAATTGTTACATCTCAATTAAAAAAATAAAAACAATTTTTAAAGAAAAAAAATGAAATTGACAAATTTCATGGAGAGGGTGATTCCTGGAATCACCTGCCCCCCCTGCCCACTCTCAAAAGGTAAAACAAGCTAGAAAGGAAGGAAAATGGGCAATAATTAGGAACCAAAAAGTTACTACTAAGGATAGAGACCAAAATGACAACAATAAATAGAAATTCAGGGAACTTTGTATCCTCTTTTGGAACTATTGTGGTTTTCCATGGAGTTAAGGGATTATACTAAGTTGGATCTCGAGTGACACACACATATATAATTTTTTTGTTTTGTATTTTATTTTTTATTTTTTAAATTGGGTTATGATTTTCTTTAAAGTATTTTTTTCCTTTTATTAAAAAATTATTTTTGTAGTTTCTTTTTCAATTATTACATTTTATAATGTAAATTAAAAAATCTTAATTAATAAATAAATTTTCAAGAAACAATTTAGGAGTCGATATTTATTTTTTTTATTTTTTTTATAACGATGTTGGTTTTCACGGCTGTGGTTTCAATTAAGTTGTAATTTTAACTCCAAAAAAAAGTAGTTCTATTGGTAGCATCACTTTTCTATTCAAGGGTCAATTTATAGTTTTAAAGTTTTTGTCAAGGCTGCATTTTCAAACAAGTCAAAATGAGAACACTAGAGAGTTTTCGTTAAGTTGGTAACATTGTTTTGTGTGTGCATGTTGTGAATAATTCCATATGAATAACAATTCATGAGACAAAGATAGTTTATAATTCATAACTACACCAAAACATTTGTTAATCTAGAAGTTTTACTTGGGGTGCAATACTTGAGTTGATATGGTAGCATCATCCCTCACTATGGTACTAAAATCACTAAAGGTTTCAATGTCACACCTTATGGTTGTTTATGTGATGTTGTAATCTATCTTGCTATATTGACATATCCCTATGTTGGTATTTCATTCCACATACACACCCCTTATAATTTATGCATTGGGTGTGAGTATTGTGATTAATCCCACATGTGTAATAGTTGTGAGAAAAATATGATTTATAAGGCATTATCCACTCTAAGAGATTTTCCAATTTGGAAGTTGGATTTGGAGTGCAAGTCTGTAGTTGATTTGATAGCATCCTCTCTCACTCAAGCACTAACATCATCAATAGTTTCAGTGTCATGCCTTATGGGTTGTTATCTATGCAATGTTTTAATTTATCTTACTATAATGGCTATCCCTATATTGGTATTTCATTCCACATTAAACTCACTTCTAATTATCGCGTAATTGTCATGAATTACCCACTTGCATTATAACTAAAAGATAGAGATATCCACACGAAAAGATTGGAAATTGTCTTTGGGGTGCGAGTGTTAGGGACCTAACCTCCCTAACCCCTCATGTAGGTAGAATAATATATTTTCCATGTAATAAAGGCCGACATTAATTAATAAGGCCTATTTAATAATGTGAACAAGTCTAATGTAAGAATACCTAATAGAAGCTTCCGCTTCTCGAAAGATATTCCTCTAGGACCTTCTTTAGAAGATAGAATTAGTATAAATAAGAATAGGAGGCATGAGAAAGTCTTGTCTTGAGAATTATTGTAATAGAGTGTTGTTCTGTTGGAGGTTTCCCCCTCGAATATGCAAGTGAACATTTATTTCTATCAATAAAGGTACCATTTATGGTGTTTTGGTTCTCTACATTTTGTTGTTCTACTGAAAATCGATGCTATACTTCTTTTTTCTGCTCTTGATAATAAATTTGGTACTTAACAAGTGGTATCAGAGCACTTTCCTCTATGGAAACTATGGGAATTTTTGTTTCCAGGGAAAAGACATGTTCTTTCGACGTCTTTAAAGAAGAGAGATCTGTCATTAAACGAGTAAAACCATGGTGGGGAAAACTATACGCAGGAAATACAGAAGGTTTCATGGGGTTACTTAGAAACAAATGTTTCACCTTGTTGGAAACATATATAACCCTTGTTGGTACCCTTCGATTAGTACCCCAATAGATAGAATATGTACATGACCATCACTCTTACGTACTGTCAAGGATATCGGGAGTCCCCTAGGTCTCTTGAAACTAGCTCTAGATCAGTTGATTTACTACTTGAATGCTATAGTGACACCGAGAATAGTACTTGGGAAGATACTATCTAGTACCTGGGTAATTGAGTAGTATGGCTAAGGGTATGGTCGAGCCTCCTTAGTTGGTTCCTTGAGATATTGGGTCGAGTACTATTGTTTGACCTTGCACGTATAGAAGAGAGCTATAGAATAGGGTAAAACCTTGTCTGTAGGAACCCTCAAAACTCTAACCCTTGGGAAAGAAGAAAAACATAAAAGGAATAGATGAGATCTATTTCCATGCAACCCTACCTTCTGCATTTTGGTTGTGAAATTTTTGCAGTTAAAAATTTGGGCAGTTTGTCACTATAGTGTTCTTTAAGCTAGAGCATAACTCTGCAGGAGTAAAAAAAATGAGTATAGTGGTCCCACCGACACCCTTGTTCAAGAACTATCTTATTGGATTCCTCTCTTCACCCTGATCATCGTGGTACCTATCACTTATAAGAAATTTTTTATGTGGTCCCACCCACCCTTATTGAAACCCTTATTTGACACCTATCCCACTGGATTTCCTTTGTCACCTTGATCGTAGTGATATATATCACCTATATTCCTTTTTTCAGTGGACCCACTCCCCATTCCAAGAACCCAAAATTTCCACATGGCCACCACTCGCACCCAAGAACTACAAGATGAAATCAAACAAAACAAGGCCCAGTTGACCATTTTGAGGAACAAGTATAGACTCAAATTTCCAAAGTTGACGACCGATTTAACCAATTAGAAGATAAATTTGACAACAAATTTGACATCTTCAATTCCACTCTCAACCAGTTGTTGAAGCGATCCCAAGACCACCCCTTACCTAAACAACCCTCCAAAGTAGATGGTGTTGAATCCTCCCATACTATGGCCTTTCATTCCAACCCATTTCATCGTGACCCATGTCTTCCCCAAGATGAGGTCAATAAATTTGATGGCTCTGATTCCATAGGCTCGGTAACCCAAATGTAGCATTATTTTTCTTTACATAGCATTACTAATGAGTTGGACAAACTCTATTATGTTGTTCTCTATCTAGATCTCGAATGCTGGAAATGGTGGCAATGTCATAAAAATGCATGCCAGGGGTATGTTTCTTTGACCTAGTTTGTTGCAAATATTTATGAATGATTTAACACTGACACCCACTATTTAGGTCATTTTACCAATTTGAAACAATCTAGCATAGTGGAAGACTTTATAGTATCCTTTGATCACTTTCCTTTCAGAATGGAGGGAATTCCTGATGCCTAATTCAGGGAATGTTTATCAGTGTCCTAAAGGATGAAATATGCACCTAGGTCCTCATGGATCACCCCATCATTCGTTGGAAGCTACTAAACGTGCCAAAGAAGCACATCTGGTTGTCTTTTCCCATAACAGAAAAACCTCTTTTCTTCCCCTCCCTCTACCTACCAATATTTCCCTTCATGCCACCCCTCACAAGATTTAGAAATTAACTCGAGAAAAAATGCTTGAATTCCAAATCAATGGTATTTTCTATAATTATGATGAGAAATATTTTCCTAGACACAAGTGTGAGGAACACAAAAATTTTATGGCCATTTTTGAGGATGTTTTCGATGAGGAGGTTGAAGCTCCCCCTGTCAAAGAGATACCCCCAACAGATGATACTACTATGTCACTAATCCACCAGAAGTTGAACCATTGATTCCACTGCATGCCCTCATTGTATTCTTTTCTCCCCAAACCCTCAATATGATTGGCTACATTAATCATAGGAAAGTCATAATCCTTGTTGATAGTGGTAGTACCCATAATTTTATTTGTTGTCGCATTTTCCAAAAAATCAATTGCTATATCTGTGTTGTTAAACATTTTCAAATCATGATTTCCAATGGTGATTCCATGAAATGTGGTGGGCTTTGTGAAAATGTGCACCCACAAATTGGTCAACACCACCTGAAATCTCATATATTTTCTATTGACATGGGTGATTGTGAAATTGTTCTTGGTGTTGAATGGTTACACACTTTGAGCACCATCCTCATAGACTTTAAGGAATTAACCATGCAATTCCAACAGGGGGGACATCAGTATTAGTTCCAAGGAATCACAACAAGCTCCCTTGAGATCATCAGTTCCCATCAAATGGAAAATCTCCTCAAAAAAGGTCATTCTAACATCATTTCCCAACTCTATTCCATTCAAGCAGTGGAGACACCCTTTGTGCATCCTGGCCTCCAATTTATCCTCTCCCAACACTCCAACTTCTTCTGATTCCCCCTGTTATTTGGAGGGATATTTCTATGGATTTCATTGTTAGCCTCTCTAAATCATACAATAAATCAACCATCATGGTGGTAGTATATCGTATTTCCAAATATGCTCATTTATTGTTCTCTTCAATACCCGTTCACTGCATCCATAGTGGCTCATATTTTTATGGACAATATATTCAAAATTCATGGAATGCCTCATTCTATTCTGACCGAGATCCAACTTTCACTAGCAATTTTTGGCAAGAATTGTTTAGCCTCCAGGGAACCCAATTACATCTCACCACCACCTATCATCCCTATATCGAAGGCCAAAATGAAGTATTCAACAAGTGTTTAGAAACATATTCAGAATGTTTTTCATCTGACAGAAAAAATCAATGGGATTAGTGGTTACCCCTAGTTAAATGGTGGTACAACACATCTTACCATATTGTTACTCATGTGAATCCTTTTGAGGCAGTCTATGGGAAAAATACACCATCAATTCTCTCATACATTCCATGTGTCTCCAAGGTTCGGAAGGTTGACAAAAATATTACAGTCCGAGAAACCATTCTCTGTACCCTCAAAGAAAAACATTTCATGGCTCAAATTCACATGAAGCAACAAGTAGATCAAGGTCATTCCAAAAATCAATTTGTTGAAGGGGACTATATGTTTCCTCATTTGCAACATTATAAACATAATTCACTCAAATATGAATACTATCAGAAACTTGCTCCCAAATTTTATGGTCCTTATACAATTCTCAAGTGATTGGGGCTCGTGGCCTACCAATCAGATTTTCTCATTCATTCTAAGATCCTTCTATTCTTCATGTCTCATGCTTAAGGAAAGTGATTGGAACTAAGTGCCAAATTGAAACCAGTATCCCTGAGTTGGATGATGAAGGTTCCATTTGGTTGCAACTACAAGTAGTCTTGGACCAGTGAGAGCATCGTCTCCATAAGTGAACCATCAAGGATGCATTAGTTTAGTGGAAAGATACAAATCCATAAGATGCTACTTGGTAACCAACCACCATTATACAACAATTTCCTCAAATCAAGCCTTGAGGACAAGGTTATTCTTCAAGGGGGAGGGAATTTTAGGGACCTAACCTCCCTAACCCCTCACATAGGTAGAATAATATATTTTCCATGTAAAAAAGGCCAACATTAGTTAATAAGGTCTATTTAATAACATAAACAATTCTAATGTAATAATACCTAATAGAAGCTTATGCTTCTAGAAATACCTTCCTCTAGAATGTTCTTTAGAAGATAGAATTAGTATAAATAAGAGAAGGAGGCATGAGAAAGTCTTGTCTTGAGAATTATTTTAACAAAGTGTTGCTCTACCAATAAAGGTGTCATTTATGGTGTTTTGGTTCTCTACATTTTGTTGTTTCGCTGGAAATTTTTGCTATATTTCTATTTTCTTCTCTTTATAGTACATATGGTACCTAACATCAAGTCCCCAAGTTGATGTGATATCATCCTCTCTCGCTCCATTACTAGCTTTATCAATGGTTTTGATGTTATGACTTGTGGGTTATCACCTAGATGATGTTGTAATATATCAATATACTATAATGACATATCATTATGTTGGGATTTTATTCCACATTAATACTTCCCTTATAATGCATGTGTGGTTTTTGAATAATCCCACATGCATAGAAATTGTGAGATATAGATGGTTTATCATGCCATGTCCACACCAAAAGGTTTGACAATCTAAAATTTGGGTTGAGGACGTAAGCCTTGATTGGGTTAATATCATAACATCAATATTCACTTCGATACTAACATCAAGTTTTGTTCCACATTAATACTACCTTTATACTACCCCTCACGTAAAAAATATCAAGGAAAAAAATACAAAGGAGTGTCAAAAATATCAATAAAAAAATTGGAATTAAAAAATAAAAGAGTGTAAACCATGAAAAAAAATGTGAAACATGGGCTTTGCAAATATGGAAAATGGCTTTGGGGTGGGAGTTCCCCATATTGATTTTATGACATCATCATTCACTCCAATACTAACATCGTATGTGTTCCTATATGTTTTGTGCCCCCTTGATCTCCATCCTTGTTATAATTGTGGTAAGAAAAGTCATTCAATAGACAAATGCTACAAACAAAAAAAACTTGCATGATTAAAGATTCTCTATGGGTGGATCAATCCTTGTCAACGATCATCAACAACCAAGTGATTATATCAGTATTACCGCATAATTCAATCTATACAAAAGACAAATCTATTATTTTTCTAGGTAGGTTTCACCTCAATAGGATCCACATATACCCACCCCACACTTTCAAATTTATCCACAAAACAACCTGCCAATTTATCTTGTCTAGAAAAAGTTCCCCACATTTCCCCCCTATTTAGGGTAAAATTTAGGTGACCCCCTATGATTATATTTTTTTTATCTTAATCCACTATGTAGAAAAAATATTTGACCAGTAATATTTCTTCCCTTAATATGGACCATATTAAGTAAGATCCATCCCAAAAACTATTGCAGAAAAAACTCAGTGCAAAGCCCCATATATATAACAAAAAAATTTATTAGGGTTAATTTTTAGCACCACCCCATATCAGACCACCCAAAAAACCTTTAGCATCTAAATCCAAAGACTCCCAATATGAAAAGAGATGTTTTAGATCATGAATCATAGCTTCCCCTTTACCCATAGTTTCTTGAGTAATGATTACCTTAGGAGAGTTCAAGGCCATAATCCTTTTGAGGGCCAATTTGTTAGCCTGGTATCCCAAGCTCTGTACATTGATAGAAAGGAGTTTCATGAGGAAACCATTGAGGGGGTTTATTCACTCTAAGAACCCTAGTCAATAATCATTTCTTTCCTTGGTTAACCACCTTAATGGCCTAGGATTAAGCATGATTTATGGTTGAAATATACCCGACCCTAGAGCCCCATTTGAATTTGTAATTGTCGAACCCTAACCCCCTTGAGGCCTAAGTGTCATGAGATGTGGGATGAGGTATAAGTTTATAATGGTCACCCCCTCTCCATCGAGGTGAAGATGATTTCAAAAAATAGTTATATGTTGACATGACACCTCCCCTTACCACTAAATCTAAATCCCAGAGCAATATTTACGACCAAAGGATATATGTCAAGTAGATACAAACCCACCCCAATGCAAGGAGAGGCATAAAGAACCACCAAAGAGTGCATAGAATCTCCTCCCATGTTTTCCCACTTCCGACCCTTCATAAATATCATAATGGATAAATCCCCCACCTTAATATCTCCCTTCTCTAGTCGAGAATCCAAATCTACCTTCCCACTGTCAACCAAAGTACAACCAACCTTCCCATCCTTAAACCCATGATAATTCACAAAATAATCCATAGAATGTAAAACCTTTGACTTTATATCAGATAACCTTCCTTCAATAACCTT
>ML779354.1:298076-310543 GCA_009831015.1 Picea engelmannii
TATAAAATTTTAAGTGATGTCTAACCCGCCCCCCTCCTCTATAATGATTTGTAAAAAAAAAAATTGGTTTCTCCTCCAGTCTTGCTTTTGAAATGGCTTGGGGCAATATTTTAGTATATGTCCATAGAGGTGGCAACATGCACACCAAAAATGGATCCAACACCTAGATATGTCAGCGATTACCCACAATGATTTCCATGGATTCAAAGAGCCCCAGACTCACATAAATTTCAACCAAGATTCTTTCCACTGAATGAACAATGTCGTGGTTTTAAAAATAATAAAGTAAATACTAGGAACCAAATGCCTCTCAATACCTTCATGACATCCTCCTCAACCTGAAAAATAAAACCAACCTATCCCTTGGCCAAAACATGTAGTATTGGCCCATACCCCAACCAAGGAACCCACTCTTACTGAACCCAAACATTCAAGCTCCCCATATTGATTTTTCGGCCAAGAAAATGACCCATAAGGATTTTTCCTGCCAAAAGCCCAATGTAACGCCCCATATTTTGACCTTAGACAATTAAAACTTTGATTTTACTCATCTTATTAATTCATTGCTTTGTAACTATTTGTACTTATTTAGACTAATATAACCATTTGAGATGTGTATATATGGGACTATTTATGTGCTGCCTAATGTTATTTTTGTTGTTATATTCTCATAATGATTATAGTTATGATAATTTCTCAAACATGCACATTTAAATATGGAATTTTGGTACATTGATACTGGTTCAAGTTATATTGTGAATGCATAACAGATGCAAGGCATGATAAAAATAAACATAAATTTCTTAATTGAACGTCAATACAAATATGGATTCTTATAAGAAATTGTGTTGTATATGCATGGATATGATTTATTGATGAACTAACCTACAAGTTGATGAGCTATGTTATATCCAAATTATTAGATTTTGACGTGCACCTAGACTCGGTGCACACATAACTCGGGTTTGGTCTAGGTTCTCAACAACACACACAGAAATCACACATTTTGAACTATGAACATAAACATACTAATATTCCTAACATCTTAGCACAACAGAAAGTAAAACCAATAATTGAATCACACACAAGTACATGGGAATTTCAAGTCCAAAATCACTTGTTCTTAAACCTCGAACAATGGGCTCCAGTACTAGGGCCAATGGCCCAATTCTTAGACAAAAGAAAAATGACAAAATCATTACAAGACCATGGAAGAAACCATCCTTGGTTTTTGTTCCAAATTCTGTTGAACTGAGGTTGAGGGTTAGGACAACCCCTGCTCCTCCAAACCCTCCACTTCCTCTGCAAGTTAACACTAGGCCTATGGAAACTTTTACACAGGCCCCAATACTGTTGTTGGGATGACTGTTCTAGCCTCATAATCTATCCAAAAATATGCAACTAGGGTGGTTGTTCTAGCCCTCAAATCTTCCCAAAAACTGCTACCAAATCACCCCTTCAAACCAACTACTAGGATGGTTGTTCTATCCCTAAGAGCTGCCCACACAATTGGTTTAATAGATGTAGCATCCCTCTTCCCTTGTTGCATGCTACCAAAATACTTACGGTTAGACTCCCTTGACTAGTTGAGTTGTAATACCTCGGTTTTGAGTCCCCATATTAATAATGTATTTTGTTTATTTGATGAAAATCTAGAGTTCCTAAACAATTAAAAGAGGTAGGAGTGCCTAGGAAATGTAATGTTTTGATCATTGCAATAATTAAGTACATAGTTGGCTGCAATATGGACAAGGACAAAGTTATAGGGGGCTATGATTCCATGAGAGAGGGGGATAAAGGGGCTAAGTATTTATATTATATTTTTTTACCCATCTTGGTTTTAATTGAGAAAAGTGGTTACATGAGCTTCTTGGGGGAAAGGCCATGTGGTTATTGATTTCCAAGTAAATATATAAACCCATCTTGTGGGATATTTGGGGGTTCATCTCCATTTACTCTTTCACTCTTTCATTCACTTTTCTAATTTATTATTCCTCATTCATTCTTGATCTTGGCTTGGGAAGGAAAAAAAAATTGGTGGGAAAGAAGCTATTATTGGTTGGTTGCAGTGATTGTTGGTGTATTATAGCCATGAATTAATGCCTGCATGCCTAAGATGCATTGGCATGTGCTAAAATTTGTTCATAGTTGTGAATATTGAGAGTCCCATCATGGATATTCTTGACCAGATGGCATTGGATCCATGGAAAGAGGTTTACATCCTGAGGGACTTCATGGAAGTGAAGGGGGTTCATTGTCTTTGGGTGGTGTAGGCTAGAGAGAAGAGAGTTGGTGTACTTTGGATTGTTGTGTATTGAGAAACCTATAAGAGCTTGAGTTATAATTGGTTTGGGAAGTCGAGTGTCACTCTAGAACCCGTCCTTGTGGATTCATATCCCTGGCTCAGGGGTGACCTATTGTTGGGACTTGGAAAAACAACATCTGAGGTTGGGTGGAACGTCCTTAGTCTGCAACCAATCGGTGATTTATTTTGTTTAATATAAGTGCTCCTTGTCATGTGTTTCTATGCTTGTATATTTATTTCCATTGTGTATTAATTATAATCTCCAAGATTCATTTTTATAATATGCATGTTTGTTGGTTATTGATCTGCATGAAAGATTTTTTATTTATTTTATGATGTATCATGAATATTTATTATTGCATGTGAGTCTTGCATGCTTCTTTATTAATTAAATGTGCCCAAAATTTGAAATCAGTTCAAGAAGTGTGTTTTTGAAGTAGCGTGGCACGGTCCTGGCGGTTGGGTATGTTACATGAGCCCTCCAACCATCCGTGGTGACCTTCCTCGATTCCTAGTAGACCTACATTTGGACTTTTCCACTAGGATGATCCTTAGAACATTCCCAACAGACCTTGTAGCAACCTATTTTTTGTTGGTCGAGCCTCTTCAAAGCCTCACGGAATGAGGCTCCTCTGCTAGATGCCTCTCTCAGTAGGATGAGCCTATTCTCCTCAACATCTAGGATTATTTAGCAAGTTGAACCATTAAAAACAATGGCTTCACCTTCTCCTTGGCTTAGTCTAGGCCCTACTCGACCCATATCTCTAAGACACCTGCCTAAAACAATTACAAGACAACATATTTGAGGCCTATTTGGCCACTCTCCATGGTTGGTCGAGTTCACCAAGATTCCACACCAATAGTGAAATAAAACACCATCGTTGGTCTCCTTTTATACAACTTAAAAAGGGGAGTAAAATCCCATAAATTACATCAAAATTAAATTAGACTTGTATTCTCACCACTGCCTAGAAGTAGCTCTGTCTCTTGCACTAGATTTGCTACCATATTTTATATTGAATCCATATGATTAGTTGCTCCCTTTGTCACTGAAGAAAATCATGTTGTATGGCATGGTCCCTTCTTGGAAGAAACATGGCTCCTAGAATCCTCTTGCTTCTAAGCATCCTTCTTGGCTTCCTCAATCCATGACACCTTCCTGATAGTCTTGGAAGACTCCTCTCTCCCATCTGGAACTAAGGGTAGAATCCCTCTGAATGGATGACTCTCCCTCTAAATATGTTAACTCCCTATGAAGGCGGGATCCCTCTGAGTCTTTACAAACTTTGGATCTATATTCTCCCTATTCACTATCATTCTACTATTGTTGGTCATGACTAGATTCTTTGGGCATGAAAAACACATGTCCATCCTGAAAAAAAAAATTCATTTCCCTTCTCCTCAATCATTGAGATTGAGAGAACACTCTTGGCAGTACCCATAGAACATTTTTCACTCTCAACACATCCCCTGACTCCATTCAAAATGACATTGTTCTAGATCCCTCCACTGCATGTATGGTCCCCATACCTTGCTCCATGTACATACTTGATTCAGAATATGTGAAGCTCTCAAACAAATATCATGCTCCTTTCATGTGTTGGTGGATCCCATTGTATAATAACCATGCAATCCTCCAAGGGAAAGTGTCCCACTTACCCGAGTCATGACCATCCAATGAACTTCTATCCAATTTCATCCAAGTCATAGAAAATTCATGTCTACACACACGCTATAACTAAACATGTGTCCTCTCTCTGAAATGGTCTCAAGATATGGTTGGAAACTCATTCCAATCCACTCTAAACCTCCACAACTCAACTTTGGAAGTGTCCTCATACTCTTGAGTCAAATACCTCATACATTGTCACACCTTGACAATGTCTAACTCTCTAGCCTGATGAAGAATATGTCTCATAAAACTGCCATACACACGAAGTTATCTCATATGTGCCAAAGCACTCATCACAACTCATTATGAAAATCCAAAAAAGTCCATCCACAGATTTGGAAACTCTCCACACAACATATTGTTGTGAATCGAGCTCTACACCAATCCATAAAAAATCCAAACCTACCAAACCACCAAGTTGCAATAGTCCACAACTCTCATCGTCTCAAGGATATGCTCCATGTCTCAAACAAGATACCATCTAACCTGTTGCTACCTACAACAATCACTGAAGCTCTCTCTCAGAGCTAGCTCCTCAATATTGTTGCATCTCCCTCTCAAATCTAGATCCTCAACATTTCTACAGCTCCCTCTCAGAGCTGTCAATTTTGTAAATAAATCAGATCCAAATTACCTTCTCATAACCTCAAGCTTTGATACCATTTTATATTTCAACATGCACCTAGACTCGATGCAAACACACCTCAGGTCAGGTCTAGGTTCTCAACAACAAACACATAAATCACACATTTTGAACTGTGAACATAAACACACTGAGATTCCTAACAACTTATCACAACAAAAAGTAAAACCAACAATTGAATCATACACAAGTACACAAGAATTTCAAGTCCAAAATCACTTTTTATTAAACCCAAAACAATCGGCTCTTGCATAAGAGAAAATGGCCCAATTCTTACACAAAATAAAATTTCCAAAATACTTACAAGACCACTATAAAAAACCTCCTTGGTTTTTGTGCCAAATTATGTTGAACTGAGGTTGAGGGTTAGGACAACCCTTACCCTTCCAAACCCTCCACTTCCTTTGAAAATTAACACTATACCTATGGAACCTTTTACGTAGGCCCCAATAATGTTGTTGGGTTGAATTTTCTAGACTTAAAATATGTCTAAACATCTTTAGCTAGGGTAGTTTTTCCAACCGTCAAAGCGCCCATAAACTATTACTAAATCATCCCTTCAAACCAATTGCTAGGATACTTGTTCCAGCCCTAAGAGAAGCCCATAAAATTGATGTACTAGTTATAGCAACCCTCCTCCCTTGCTTATTTCTACCACAAGACTTGAATCTAGGCTCCCTTGACTGGTCGATCCCTCCAACCACCTGCAACATCCTTCCTCACTTCTCAACAAGCCTATGGTTTTCCTTTTCCACTAGGTCGAGCCTCAGAACAAACCCAACATACCCTGAGACAACCTCTTCTCTATTGGTCGAGCCTCTTGTAAGCCTTATGGACTGAGGCTCCTATGTTGAATGCCTCTCTCAATAAGCCAACCCTCTTCTCCTTAGCATCTAGGCTTATCTATTTTCTCTAGCCTCTAAAACCAACAACTATCCCTTCTCCTTGGCTTGGTGTAGGCCCTTCTCATCACATCTCTCTAAGAAACCTGCCCAAAATAGTTACAAGTCAATAAATCTAAGGCCTATTTGGCCCCTCTCCATGGATAGTTGAGGTCACCAAGATTCCACACCAATAATGAAATGTCACATCCTCCTTGGTCTTCTTTTATACAACTCAAAAAAGTGAGTAAAAGACCCTAACTTAACTCAACATTAAATTAGACTGGTTTATTCTCCCATGTGGGCGTGAACAATGTGAGAATACTCTCGATGCTACCAAAATATCAACAAAAATTACTGTAGTGTTGATGTAACTTGGATTTCGTAGACATCAAGTGACAAGTAGATAGCGTATGTTATGAGTTTCACTTATTATTTAATTTATGATTCGAAATATTGCTATGATATGTGGAAGGTATAATTTTGATAGGATACATAGCTTTCCAAAAGTGGTTGTTTGATGATGTGAATCTACGAACAATAGTTGCAAAATATGGCTCAATATAGGGTGTTGATCCTAGTTCTATCAGGAAGTGTGGAGGTATTTCCCATTGAGTATATTATCGAATCTAGTTTTACTAGGAGGGATGGAGGTATTTCCTATCATGTATCCTCCAAAACCCGACGTGGGTGGGTTGTGTGAATTCGTTATCCTCTAGATGTGTGATGGTGACTGTTAGTTTCCTACCAGGGAAGCTTGGTCAAAATGTATGACACTTCCTCTTACAGGTTCTATCTCGAGTTAGGTCAATATAGTTGACGCTCCAACTTAGTCCCACATAGGAAATGATAGGATGGAAGATGGAAAGAGGTTAGGAAGTATGATTCAATGTTAGTTGAGAATATTGCTTGGGGATTCGATGTGCCACTCTTGTTTTCTGACCTGGTTCTAGAACACTCGTTTTTATTCTTCTTTTTTGTATTTTAAGTGTAATGATCAATTATTGATGAATTATTGTAGTTTTTTGGTTAAAATTACTGAATGATGCATCTATTATCTTGCATGCCTTGGTGTTATCGTACATGAAATATGCACTAAAAACTAGTAAATTTGGATCATTTTTCGACGTCATTATGATGCCCATATGAAGGACTCTCGTTTGGCTTCCAACAAACCCAATTTTCAGCTATTAGTCGAACCCCTTTCATCGCACTCTCGAAGGAATTAACAATATGTCAGATATCCAACGTACCAAACTTCCACGTGGCATTTGTGGAGAGATTTTATGAAATAGATGTTCATTGCACATAATCATCGTGCTTCTAACCATCATATAACTTTCAGTATTGCAATGCACTTAACTTCCATGTGGAATTTACCCATAACCCATCACTAGGAAACCTGTCATATTTTTATTGATGACACCTTTATTACTGTCACATAGGTATGGGTAAGTACCATCGAAAATCCAACATGGTTTCCATCAAAATTGCAACTTTATGGCGAGAGGCCTATCTCAGCATGGTGATGCTCTACAACACGTAGTCCATTGGTGATCCAATGATATGGCGTGATGGATTCATCAGGTGTGTGACACCATGGTCAGAAATGTTCATCGGAGTGACGATGCATGAGAGCTCCAAGTCCTGTGAGGAAAGGAATGGATGGGTGAAGAAGGTTTGATGTTTGTATAATAATAATAATTATAATCATAATATATATATATATATTATGATATATATATATATATATATATATATATATATATAGGAGAAGGTTGAGTCAGATGTAGATGATAATGTTATCGATATATGATGATATAGAAAATTATTATTAGGGTTTCTATTGTTTCATAAAACCCTAATTCAAGATTGTTAGGGCATCCACAACTAAAAATGCACATGTGAGAAATATTTTTTTTGTTTTTAAACTGTAATTTATGCCCTTGTGCAGAAATGCACACCAGGCTTCACTAAAATGCACGCTTGAGTCTTAACACCCATGCAATTTGAATGGTGCAATTTTTTAGGGTGTCTTAGATAATTTTACACCTATCTACATATTTACATTTTCATTTGCAAACATAAAAACGACTGTTGTGTAAAATGAGAAAATTATACCTTGTAAATTGAGAGACCAAAACAATAGAATGTCACCTAATGGAAATGCACACCCATGATTCTATATAGCTCAAAATTTAATTATCTAAGTTTTTGGGTGAATTTAATAACATTATATATATACCAGATTCCAAACATTTTTGTAAAATGTAGGGTAAAATCGTCTTACTGTAAAATGCACCCCTAAGACTCATATGACCTCCAAATTGAGTGGTTCAAATTGTGGAGTTTGGATTTTATAATTTTACATTTATTCATACTTTAGTTGTTCATTTTGAAAACAAAAACCCTTTGATGTGCATAAAGGCTAAAATTTTCCTTGTAAATGAAAAAAAATGCATAAAGGGAAAAATGCATAAAAATGCAAGAAAACAGGGCATGATGAGAAATGCACGGCCTAGGAAGAAACATCCATGTATGGTGTTGTTAATTTACAAATTACAAGTGATAGGACTATGGATTTGCTGTAAACCCTCAAGAATGCATACTAGGGTGATTTGTGTTTGGAATTTAGTAAAGGGTTGAAATATACATGAATGTTTGGCAATTGTGCACATACACTATCTAAAATAGAAAAATGAGTACTAAATACCTGTGTCCATGAGATCAATGAGGCAGACACTTGTACAGTCACATCATGCATAGGCTAGTTGTTAGTTTCATTTCCATTGCGAAGACCTGCATAAATCAACACATAATACAAGGTTATATGAATGAATAATAATTAAATAAATAAATAGACATATCAACATGTATGTGACTCTAGAAATACTAAAATGGAATACATGATTGAGAAAAATACTTTTATTGTTTTTAAATTGTAATTTTATCATTTGTGCATAAATTCACACCAGGATTCACTAAAATGCATGCCCAGGTATTTACGGGCCTTCAATTTGAGTGATTCAAGTTTCTAAGGGTGTCTTAGATAATTTTACACCTGCCTACATATTCATATTTTCATTTGCAAACACAACAATGGCTATTTTGTAAAAGAGGCAAAGTCTACCTTGTAAATCGAGAGACCAAAAATGTAGAAAGTGACCTAATGTAAATGCATATCCGTGTATGGTTTTTGTAATTTTCAAGTTACAAGTTATAGAACTGTGGCTTTGTTGTAAACCCTAAAGACTATATACTAGGTTGATTTGTGCCCTGAATTTGGTAAAGGGTTGAAATATACATGAAGCTTTGGAAATTGTGCAGAGACACTAACTAAAATGGAAAAATGAGTACTAACTACCTGCGTCCGTGAGCTTGATGAGGTAGGAACTTGTACAACCACATCAAACATATTCTAGTTGTTAGTTTCATTTCCATTGCAAAGACATGCATAAATCATCAAAGAATATAAGGTTATAAGACTGAATAATAATTAATTAAATAAACAAACATATCAACATGTACAAGACTCTAGAAATACTAAAATGAAATACTTGATTGAGCAAAATACTTGTTTTGTTTTAAACTATAATTTATGTAGTTGTGCATAAATGCATGCCAGGCTTCACTAAAATGCATGCCTAGATCTTTTCACGCCTACAATTTGAGCGATTAAAGTTTCTAAGGGTGTCTTAGATAAATTTACACTTGTATACATATTTATATTTTCATTTGAAAACATAAAAGTGGTTGTTGTGTAAAAGAGGTAAATGATACCTTGTAAATAGAGAGACCAAAACTGTAGAAAGTGACCTAATGGAAATGCATGCCCATGTATGGTTTTGGTAATTTACAAGTTATGGGTTACAATACTGTGGCTTTGCTGTAAACCATAAAGACTATATACTAGGGTGATTTGTGCCCAGAATTTGGTAAAGAGTTGAAATATACATGAATCTTTGGCAATTTTGCAGAGACACTAACTAAAATGGAAAAATGAGTACTAACTACCTGTGTCCATGAGCTCGATGAGTTAGGATCTTGTATAGCCACATCATGATAGGATATTTATACACTTAGGAGTTAGTGAGATCTACTTGGTATATTGTTTCGTTAGGTAAAAGTGTGTTTTATAGTGTGTTTCTTTAGTATGCATTAGTATGCATTTGTAGTTAGGAAATCCGATGGTCACGATATGTTCCTGACATAGAGTGATCTGACGGTTCATACTCTCCTCGATCTTAAAGGCCATTGATCTATGGCTTAACACCCTATTGGTCCATGATCTCTATTTAAAGAGAATGGAGGGTCATTTTCCGATGATCGATTGTGAGAAACTCTCTTGTAAAATCTCTCTGTAATCTTTTTCTTTGCATTAATAAACTACTCCAAGTGGCTGCGTTGGTTGGGGTCATGGATGTTTCCCCGTAGGGGTTTTACCACATGAAAAAATTGGTGTGTTGATCTTTGATCTATTTTTGTGAGTGGTTCCTGAAGGTTTTTTCCCTCTGTTGGAATACCTATGTTGTCGAACATGGCATCAGAGCATGTTTGAAGACCCGCTCCAGTTGTAGATCGAGAACATGAAGCCGAGTTGCCTCATCTCCATTTTCTAGCATTTCCATACATTTATGGGCTAATAGGACTGTTCCATTCCATCCGGAGCACTCGTTTCATTCAGGAACACTTTTCATTTCACTCGAAAAGGTTTCCATTTGCCCAAGATACGGCCATTACAGTCAGATTTGGAGGTATAAAACCTGAATACGCATTTTTAAAAATTTCTGCAAAGTTTTATTTTGATTTTATTTCGGTTTGTATTTTTTTATTTCCGGGTTGCTACTCTTTTAGATATGCGTATGCTATTTTCCCCATGCCCTGTGTGATCTCATCAAATTAGAAATAGATAGGAAAAGGTGCATCTTTCGGGTAAGCTAACCGATATCTAACCCTTTGTTGTCATCGAGAAGCGAAATTTTTTTCTTATGTGAAAAGAGTTTTTTTTTTAGCATGCTCTCCAACAACAACAACAACGACGACAACAACAATCCTCCTTCTAAACATTACAATATGTTTTGTTAGACCAGTTGGTTAAAACTTGCCTTATTAAGTAAGAGGTCTTGAGTTCAAGTCTCTCTTTTGTTACGTTTTTTGAAAAAGTTCATGCTAAAAATTGTAAAGTGCATTTCACTTCAAGTATAAAAGTGAATCACTATAAGTATCTTTATATTTTATTTTAGAGTTATTTATTTTGCATGCAACTTTTCTGTTATAAGGTAACTTCATTGTAAAATTGATCCCCACTTCTCTTTATAAAAGTGGGTCACTTCATAAAGTAGCTTACACTATCACGTGGTTATTTGGTTACCATTTATGCCTTCTTTTAAAAGGGCATAACTCTCACATCGGAAGTCCGTTTTCAGTGTCGTTTTTTTAAAACCGCATAACTTTTCGAGATCTTTCCATCCAGATCATTAGTTTCAGTTTTTAAATCCACATTATCTGCATATTTAATATGGCTTCTACAAGTAATTTCTTGCTTACTAGCAACAACTACTTTCAATGGAAATCCCATATGGAAGATTTATTAAGAAGTATAGGCCTGTACCAGATTATCTTGGGAAAGGAAACAACACCCACTGATGATGATAAGAAAGTAAAATGGGATAATAGGAATGACAAATCACGTGGACTAATCGGAATGTCCATCTCTCCTGATTTAAGGTACCACCTTCAAGGAATTGATGACCTTGAAGAAGCTTGGAATACAATTGAATCTGTGTTTGGTAAACTCAATATTATTTGAGCACAACAGTTAGAAAATCAAATACTGACCTTGATTCCAAGTGATTTTTCTTTCCTTGGAGACTATCTATCTAAGTTTAAAACACTCAGAATTTTATGTGAAGAATGTAAGATAAAAATGGAGGAAGAGCGTTGCATATATCTTATTCTTTCTAAGCTAGGTAGTGCATATTCTGTGTTTGTATCTACCTTTTATTCCATGAGAGAGGCTCTAGGGAAATCTTATAAAAAACCCACTCTTGAGTCCTTTTGTTCTTCTTTGATTAGAGAGGAAGATAAGCGTGTACAAATTGGAGTGATCAACACTACAGGTACCTCCAAAAAAGCCTTAGTTGCCTAGCAGAAAGATAAACCCAAGTATCCCAAGAAGCAACAACCTCTCTACAACAACAAACACCATAAGGGTCCCAAACCTGCTCAGACAGCTTCAACTCTTAATGGTGACAAAGGAGCAAAATATAAAAGTAAGAATACTAACAGACATTGCAACTTTTGTGATAAAGATGGTCATGATCAGTCCAAATGTTTCAAGAAGATGGCAGCCTTAAAAGCAACGATGAAGAAGAACAACATCAATATTGATTCTTCTTCTTCTTCTTCTCATGGACATGCACATTCTACTTCTGGTTTCTCCTTCAATACACTTTCTATTACTACTTCTTTTGATGAGTGGCTTATTGATTCAGGAGCATCTTATCATATGGCTAAGTATAAAGCCATATTTTCTGCTCTAAATGAATGTAACACCAAGAAAATATTTGTTGGTGATGATAGATCTCTTAGTGTTGTAGGATCTGGAACAGTTCAGGTAGAAAATGGTCATTTCAATGATATATTATGTGTTCCAGATATTTCTTGTAACCTTCTATCAGTATATCAAATCACTCATTCAGCTGAAGGTAAAAACGTAAAGTTTTCACCTCACCAAGTTGTAATCAAGGATCTAAATGATCCTAAGCATGTTCTTGCAACTGGAATTGTTGATGATATTACCAGGTTGTACAAATTTGACAAATTTGGGTCATCAAATTTTTCATCAGTTTTTGTTGCTCATAGCAATGACTTGAGCAAACTTTGGCATGAGCAGTTTGGTCATCTAAACTATCGCTCATTGCAACAACTATGTAATCAACAGATGGTGACTGGTCTTCCTCTTGT
>ML779354.1:328737-440273 GCA_009831015.1 Picea engelmannii
AACAAAGGGGGGCTAAGGCCCGTATTTAACCATATTATGGTTATAAAGTGGGTTTTATAACCACTTTTTGAATTTTAAATGTAATTAGGCCCATTTTTAATGTATTTTACTCCATTTTTGGGAGTTATTGGGCATTTTTAGAGTCTAATTTTTAGGAGGAAGTTGAAGATGAGCAATCAAATTTCCCAACTATATAACCCAGGCTTGTTTGAGGCCATGGGGATAGCTTTGAGGGCATTCAGAGCATAATGATGCTGAGGAGAAGCCAAGCCAAAGCCAGTTTGAGGCAAAGGCGCTGTTGAGGAGGAGACGCTGTCGGATCATTTATGGGAGCTCTAGACGTCCGTTTTGCATGCCATTTTCTACGCATGGTTCTATAGATCTGGACGAACATGACCAGATCATTCTTGTAGCCATTTGGGATTGCAGTGATGTACTTTTGAGCTTTCGAACAGGAATAAAGAAGCCTCCCCCACAGAGAAAAGGCCCGGAGACGTAGGCAAAGTTGTGCCAAACTCCGTTATCAATCTGCGTGTTATGGTTTGCTGTCCTTTATTTCCTTTCAGATCTACAAATGTATATATGGCTGTCATAATTCCTCTTCTTTCCGCATTCTTTCACTAAGTTTCTCAATGGTTAATTAATGCATGCAAAATTAAAACTCAACCATAGTCATTAAAAGATCCGGCGGATCACTTTACTAGGTTGTGTAGTTAAGACCATTGGTTCAACTATCATGTGCTCCTTCTCTCACCAAGAGTTCTCATCTACGTGCATTGCCATTGAAACAAGAAAATTTATAAGTACACCATCTGCAAGTAAATATTAATAATTTTATTAATCCATACTTTTGATTTTATAGCCATAATACCATCATGGTCGGGTTGCACACCACCATCATGGAGTTACACTCCACCGTCATGGATGGGCCTTACACCACCATCATTAGGTTGCACTCCACTGTCATGGCTAGGTTGCACACCACCATCATTGGACTACAATCCACTATCATGGGGTTATTGTCCACTGTTGACCTCATTATTTTTGTTTCTCTCTTGCTTAAAATAGAAAGACACGTTCATTTATTAGTGAAATCGATTGTGAATAGATTTTACAAGTAATCAACAATTAAAATCCATTGATTCTACTTAATATTTCATTCAAATGGGCAGATTATGTTTTCCCCGTGCATTTTCAACATTAAACCACGGCTTGAAAGGCGCACTTGAAACCGAGTCAGAGGTATTCTTCTATGGTCACAGTTTTGAATTGATCCCCCTACATTGCACATGATATCAAATTTGGCTTATTGGATGTAATTAAATAAAATTTGGATGATGATAGGAATGATATGGTTTAGTTATTTTTTACTTACAATTCATGCTTTTAGTTTCATATGACCACCCTAGCCAAGTTTGTGTTTCCCATTTTTTTCTAGTATTTCCTTGGTTTCTTTTGATGTGTCTGAGATCCTAGAAAAAGTTTCCAATAGGTTGTATATCACAATTTTTATATATAACTAACATAAATTCATCATATTAAATTCAAAATATGATATAGCTTCCTGGTCCAAGGGGCATCTTACCTTATTTTCTCATTGTCTTCTCCTTTGCATCCTTCAATAGATTCTTCCACTCAATCTCGGGAATAATCGAAGACGTTGATACCTAGGTTTTTTTTCAAATTAACCTTATATTGGTCCCTCACATATTTCAAATATGTACCGACCAATGAGGTGACTCCAATTTTGTTGAAGGAATCACCAAACAGGCCAACCAAGTGGTCAATAAGTTCCTTATTCAAACCAAGATTCTAAGAATTCCACCATGTGTGTATGGTGGGCCCAAAAATATCTAAGTCATTGTCATTCATATGATTAAAAAAGGTGTTTTTCCCTGTAGAACAATATGATCATTAATTTAAAATAATCATAGAAAAGTTTGTTTCAATTAGATAATAGGAAATAATTAAGACATTAATAAATACCTAGGATTTTTTGTATCTTGATTGGAACAATGTTCTCATCCACCAAAAAGGTAACTTCCAGTGTTACCTTGCTCGTAACATGTGACGATACTAAATAATAATTTGTAGAATCACCAATTGCCTCATCTCCACCATCAAGTGCTTGGTCTAGTATGAATTGCAATAAGGGTGTTTCATGGGCCCTGGTAGTACCAAGATTTTAAGTGTTAATTTTTTTTGAGCCTTCAATAAAATCGCACAAACTTCACCAAATCTACCATAGCCTCAATCTTAATCCAATATACTTTGGAAGATATTTTCATCTTTTAGTATCAAAATCAACGGATTTGCAAAAACACTTGCTGCACAAAGTTTGTAGTTTTTATAGCGCAAAAATAACATCATTTCTAGAAATGCGCTACAGAAACTGGTGTATTCCAATAGTGCATTTCAAATTAATTATTTAGGAGTGCTGCTAAAATTTGGAAGAAAGTTTGTTGGGTTTTCATGCATCGAACCCATTTCCAAGTCACAATCCAACTACAATATCAATGCAATGTCAAAGGATGCCACTGAATACACCAACAAGCATGATCCTCCAAGTGTCAAGCAAGCATCTGAATATTACTTAAGCACCAACACAAACACATATTTAAATCATCCATGTGTCTCACAAAATCCAATTCAATTATTATGGTTTTGTTGAAACATCCTCCATGATCCAAAGAATGACCATACCATATGAAGCATTACAACACAGAATGAGCTAGAGTTTTGTGACAAACAAAAGTTCAAATGGATAAACTCAGGCTTGTTCACAAAGAATGTCATGGTAATGGTTTTCATGTTATGGATTAAAAATCACTTTAAATCCTCCAAATCAGATGAAGGTCGACCACATATGGAGTCAAAAATGTTTCCCAATATTTTGGTCAACATTTGGTAAAAAATGCAAAATTTCTTATAGGTGATTGTTTTTGTCGTCATCTTCTAACGTGTTTCCTGAACAAATGGGTTCGAAAAAAAAAAAAAAAAACATGTGTTTTCTTACAAATTGGCCTAATTGAGTATTGCTTGAGTCGTTTCCCAAAAAAATGATCTATTTAGGAGCTACAAGTGGATATTTAAGACTGATTTTTCCAGATTTTGCTGATTTTTTTTTCAGATTTTCTAGATTTTTCCAAATGCCTAGTCAACAAAGTTTCCACCTCATCAATTTTATATGGAGATTAGATCCCAATTTTTTGATATAAAATAAGGATTAGATCCCTTTGTTTAGGATCTCAATTTGGATTTGGTACTTTGAATTATGTTTTGTAATTTTATTTAAGCAAGGATTATCAATGAAAAAGGGGATGTTCCTATGGGAAGTACAAGGGGGCTTCAATGAGTGAGATTTGTGTTGATATTATGGTAGTTGTGAGAGGTATTAACCTCTGAATGTAATCCTAAAGAGACTAGAATCAGGAAGCAAGAAAAACCCTAAAGACTTGGATAATAACTCTAGAAGACTAGTCGGCTTAATGAAATAATTAATATTGAGTTATTAGTCCCTATGAAGAGAAGTCAGAATAGACAGCTAAGATGGAGCAGTATAAATACACAAAACTAGAGATAATTTGGGTCTCACTCTCTCACAATTTCAAAAAACCAATTGTGCGCAAGTTTGGAGAAGAGTTGCAGCTACAACTGTTGCAACTGGAATCTTGCAATTTTGTCTTGGACTTTCTCTTGGTTATGGTTTGGACTTTATGCCTAGTACGCTAGCTCTGGAGAGAGGTACAGTACCTTGATTGGCTATTGGTTATAGGTTTTTCTTTTGGAATTATTCTCCCTGTCAAGTTTAAAGTTCTCGGGGGTGGTTTTGGCCTATGGTTGGGTGACAATATTGCTATATTCTCTATGGTGAAACAAGAACACCTATTATTCTAACAAGTTATGGGCCCACACTATCTTCAGATAGTTTAACCGTTGGAATATAGTTTGGGAGGATTTGTTCAGTTATAGTTGCAGTTGCAATCAAAGTTTTGTTGCAGCAACGAAACCCTAACCCTCTTGTTAAGTCACCTTAACTGAAGAGATTGACCTAATTTCTAGATAGCCTAGTGTGCCCTAACCTAGTGCACCTGCTGGTACTCCCAGCAAGCCAAGAAGTTAAGGGTTGACCAATTCAAACAGTAATGACTTACTCTATGAAGTCAAAAAACAAGTTAGAAGGGGCTTCTAACTTCAGAGTATGGAATACAAGGATTTACCTCATCCTTTCCAAGAATAAAGTATTGGATCTCATGAAAGGCAAGATCATGGAACCACAATTTGAAGCGGGAAAAGAGAAGGAATCTCAAAACGTTGCAGTTATGAAGAATTTTAAGGACAATGACATCAATTTTATGAGTATTATAGTGAACTCTATAAAAGAACTTTGGAAATTTGTGCACAAGAAGAATCAAGTATTAACGCATAAAAGAAATCCCAAAAGAAATATGATGATCAATCCTTCACAACAAAGTTCAAGAATTTCAGGAATAAGAAGAAGTTTGAGTTAAGGAAGAAACCAAATTAAGAAAAGGATATGTCAAAGATATAATGCTTCAAATTGATGTAGGAGCATTGCCTATATCAAGCGAGCCAGCGCGGAAGCGGAGGACAGCTGGACAAGCCAACACAATTTTGAAAACACCTTGAATCTGTTGCGTGAACATTAATGTGGATATTTAATGAAGCACACTTGTATATTGTAATGGACATTGAGCGGATTTCTCTCGTCCTTAGTAGGTAGACGACATTGAAGATAGTTAATGCAAGTAGGTAGAATTTAATTCTAGAATAGACTGCTTGAGAGCGCAAGAGGGAAAGGGGATATAGACATCCTCATTGTGCATTGTAACATAATTAAGCAGTATTGTTGAAAAGAGCAAGAGCAAGCAGAGAGCTGTGTAAGAACACCCATGTACAGATATTTGAGTTAATAGAAGAAAACTTTGATTCAAATTCATGGTTTGTGTTGTTCTCTGTGTATTGAGGATATGCTCATGAATGTTTGCTTCATGTTATACATTTGCTTTTATACGTTGTGTGTATGATTTCATGTGTGAATAGAAATCTGAGAGGGTGAAGGAATGAGTTTCAATTGTTTCTCTATTTGAGCCAGAGAATTCCTACAAGGAGTGTAGTTGAAGTGTCTGCAAGGAGTGCAATGACAGAGGGTTCAGATAGAGGTCACTTTTGTTCTCATTCATCCAGAAGGGTGCAGTTAGGCAAAAGAGCCGTGCAAGGAGTGTGCAGGCTAGGTAAAGGTCTCAGGGTTGTGAACATGAGTGAACATCGAGGGACTGTTGTTGCAAAGGCGCGCAGAGTCGAGGGACTTCAACAATTAGACGTTGTTGAAGGTTTGCCGCAAGGAGTGCGTGCAAGAAGTTTTCTTGAAGGACTGGAAGTCGTGGGAAAAGTTCAGGAGAGATAGGCTTTCGAATTTGTTGAAGGATAGCGCAGGGGAGCTGCTATTGAAAGTTCGTAAGAGGCATCGCAAGTTGATGAGCAAGAGGATGAGCTCTATGTAAGAACACTTCGTTATTTCGTGGATTGCATAAGGAGAAATGGACGGTCGACATTTCCCAAGGAGAATTCGCGATACTCCAAGGGCCGTTAGATCTTGGAGAGGTGCAGGGAAGATACAACAACGTATTTCCAAAGGGTTTAAAGCTCAGGAGGGGAAGAGCCGTTGATCCAAGCCAGCCAGGAGCATTGGATTAATCGCGAAATCGCCTATCGAGATTTCGTGAGGAAAGAGTCGAAGATTTGGCAACAGGAATCGCGAACTCGCGATACGCGATATCCCGACAGCTAGTGGAATTTGTGTGGGGCCACATCAGAGTTGGTGGAGGACAGGTGGCACGATACATTGGGGTTTCATAGCAAAAAGTGCGGAAATATATGCATTAGGATTCACGATCCCATGAACTCCGAAATGTTAATGGAGTAAAGGCGTTGAATAGTCAACTCACTCGTGTGTCGAAATTTCAACGCGTCGGGTATCGGGAGTCAGGGAACCAAGGTGTTCAACATCGCGAGGGGCGAAATCGCGATAGAGAGAATATTGACAAATTAAAAGAGAGATTCAACGTTGACTGGTCATCGGGTCTCGGGGATTCGAGAGCCCAGCGGTCGATCTTTGACATCGCGAAGTCATGAAGTCTGATTCCCTGAATAAGTAAAGAGAGGGGGATCCCACGAGAGTTCTGTGGGTGCAGATTTCTCAATAGGGAAATAGAAGAGCTATTCAAGAGTTCTTCGGGCTGAGAAGAAGAAGATCTTGTGAGCAGGTGTGGCTGCGGGTGTGGCTGCATCACAAATGTCAAAAATATGGTCACTACAGGAACCACTGTCATGAGTTAAAGAAAAGGAAGGAAACAGATGAAGCAACAGTTTTCGAAGAAAGGGAACCCTCAAAGAAATCCATGTGGGATAAAACAAAATTCTTCTTCTAAGTCAAGGTAAAAATATTCTTCAAATTTCTTGTACATGCCATTTTTAAATAGTTCCTGTACATATCATGTATATCTATCTCTTAGAAGATAATATGGTCAAGTGAAACAATACCTATGGAAGAATAACAAGATAAGGATTGCTATCATGATGACTACAAGTCAAGCAATAAACATGAAAAACATGAAGTACGTTGACAATCCTTGGTAACAATTGTTGTGGAAGTTATTATATAAGTAACAACTGCCAGATAGGCCGAAATTAGAATCAAACTTGAAGAGACCCAGAAGAAGTAAAAACAAAAAGAAGTCAACAATCAAGCGGAAATTAGAAAAATACATGTGACACTTTGCAGAAGGCAATAAGGATGCAGACGAAAGAGTGGACTCTCTTATATGGAGGGAGTTGATTAGGTAATTCCAAAAGAAGAGCATGCATTCATGCATGAAGCAAGGATTAGGAGGGATTTAATCCTAAAGGATATGACCCATTGAGGATTATAAATTATTTTTCATGTTCCAATTGAAAGTAGTAGCCATGATAAGCAACATGTGTTCAGTTTGACTCTAGAAGAATTCTTCTTCGAAAAGAAGCCTTAAGTATCCTTGGTTTTCCATCTGCATCCATGATCCTATGATGAACGGAATAAGTTGGAATCTTCAAGGAATGGAATCTATAGAAGACTCCATGGACCCAAAATCTAAAGAGGACCATGAGGAAGAACATGAAGATTCCAAGAAAGAAAGAAAATCCAGAACAACAAGTTATTATACCAAGAATCATAAGACTACCAGCTTGGTTTGAACCCACTAGAAGAAATCAAACAAGATAAATGGAATTTATGATAAAGAATAGTGTATATAAGAAAATGTGAAAAATACTTATGAATGGAAGCATTGCGAGATTCATAGGTTCTTCCAGAAGGAGGGAGAAGACTACGAAGACAAATCATTCCAGTAAACCAGATATACCTCTTGCACTATCCATGGATTGGAATTTACATGTAAAATATTGTTCTTCCCAATAAATCAAATTGAGAAAGAAGCTTATACCAGAAAGAGACCCATGTATGAAGAGTATGAGAAGACCTTGTATGGATTCAAACAACTTGATGCAGAGTATCTCATATACAACAAAAATGTGTTGAAAACTTTATATGATAGAGATAATGTATTAGAATGGTTACTCAAAAGTCCAAGATTATGGATTGCTAATCCATGGAAAACTCTCATGATGAAAGAAGAAGTGCTACTTGGATATGTTTTAGTTTGATATTTTCCACGATTTCATGACCTAGCAGGAAAAAAAAGTGTTGAACTCAACCATGATATATTGTAATGATGTTATGAGGAAAATCTCTCTATGGCTAGGGGTAAACCACAATAGACGGAAATGACTATAGAAATAAAATCTTATCTCAAATATTCTATATAAAAAAATATGCCAAAAAGACAAGATAAAAGGCCTACCTCGTCCAAACATTTGATGAAGTCCATCGTTGAGCACTTGACTCAAAGAAATACACCTGCAACTAGTCCTCAACAACCAAGAAATGCAAGCATGTGGTGAAAATATATAATGTTAGCACATTCAATAACATAATCCATCAATATTCATAACAAATACGCCCATGGAATAACAATTCAAATATTCGCAAGATATTAATTGGACGAGAAAATAGTATTTCTATTAAAATATAATCAGCAGAAGTGAATGAATTACAAACTTTCATGTTGGCATGGTTTGTAACCGAGAAACTAAGTTCCTTCTAGCTGGGCCTCCAACACTTCAATCCTCCACCAAAGACAAGCTCATATAAGAGACACAATGAGGTTCTCAATCATGTAGGGAAGAGCTTAGGGCAGGGATGATTTTAGGGGATAAATTTCGCTCATGGGCTAATTTTCCATGGTTTTTCCCAAAACAAGATTCGTTATTCTAAAAATGATTTTCCCAAACACTATAGGATAAATTTATTTTAGCTTAAAAATCGCAAAACATTTTATACAAACTATATAAAATCCTTAGAATTTTGAATATTTATACAAAAATATCGCCAAACATTTATAGTTGTCATATGAGGGATTAGTAATATTCGCCAAGGTTTCTACATTTTAAAATAAATTTCCATCCTTAAAGTCATCCTTGGCTTGGGGGCTGAACAATGTGTTCAGACTTAAAAGGAAAAAGGGATGCAGACTCTATATGAAGTGAATAAGTCGTCCAAAGTAACTTTGCTTATTTGGTTCCTCTTTTCCATAGCTCATATTTGGCTTATTTTTATCCTTCAAGTGGAACTGAAGGCCGAGTTAGAACGTTTCCAGTATATGTAATGTCAAGGATCATGGATCTCGTGACGTGACATGGAAACCCGACACCATTTTTAATTTTGAGCAGAAATCCTTATCTACGTGGGCTATAGTGGTGCAACCTGCGTATACACATGTTTTACTACAGGTAGGGCATGTATATGTGGAAAAATAATGTTTTTAGCTCTGGTATTTGCAAAAAGGGACTTCAAGTCTATATAGGGAAATGGAAAAAGGCCCTCTGTGCAAGTTTTCATATGGTGGGGAAAATATTTCTATAAAAGATGCCCCCTAATGTGTGAGGTCAAAGGAGTATCTGTGATGGATGAAATACATTAAAACCCAGAAGTGGAGTAAAAGGGACCCAGTTGGATGAACTAGTTGCTCATTACAATCGGTATTGACTTTGCATACATGGTTTCCAATTTGAATTAAACTATATATCCATGTGAAAATATACCAAATAGTTGTCCATGGCCACGATTAGGAAATATAAAGGTGGCTACATGCCAAAGGTTGTCACATTCATGAACAAGGCCCAGTAAAACTAGTCTCAAAATCAATCTAAAGATATCTGTATACCATGGGGTACAATCTGATCTTCCATGACCAGTGATGTCACATAGGTATTGATCCAGTGAAAATTAGCAACAACTCAGGGAAGCTGTGCCTATAAATGGATGTATTCAATTCTTGTACACAATCCACCAATGGTGAAATTCTACATCATGTGAACAAAGGAGTTCAAGTCGAAAAAATTGATAATTGGTTTGATTACCGGTCATTGAGGTATATTCTTAACAAACATGAGACAACCTACCATTGATCAAAGTAGTTACCAAGGCACCGAATACATTCTTGCAAGTGTGAATAAAGGAGTCGGGGTTGAACACTTGAAGAATCCATTGATCAGGATACATTGATGTATTCACAACTGTCGATGGTGAGAGAACCTACCACTAATGATTGCAAGCCTCTAGCTACTCATAGGACTCTAGGTCTCGTCTCCAGAATAGATGAGTTGAAGTCGATAGAAGGAGACTCGCTGAAAGGAGAGCATTAAGGAATCTCTCATCATTGAGCACGAGGTAAAAAGTAGGATCTCGATGATTTTGAGTAAATCGAACGAAAAACATGTTCACGAACTAATAACCCTATGTGTCTTTTGCGTGTTCCAGGTGAAAGCGGTACATGAAAAAGACCCTTTGAATAACATTCAATGAGGAACATTGCTGACAAAGGCGAGGAAACCACCAATAGGGATAATGGCATCCAAGTCACTGCACAAATCCCAATGTGTGAATAGATGTCTTGCCATCAAACATAAGGGAAACCACCCAATTAGCGACAAATGATGAAATGTCGACTGCTAGGTTCAAGGTTACCTACCAATGAGGAAAGTAGGACCAGGGTGCACATAGGACTACATCGTGATGTGATTCTGAGACCAACTGAGGGTATGGCTGACATGCAAAGTCAAGATCTATGAGGAGTGGTCGACACAGGTTTATAGACATCCTTTGAACAAGAGCATGAGACATATGGAAGACTCTAGAAGCATAGACTCAATGATGAAACTTTGAGATGCAGGAGGCATCAATGAAACTCTCCATAGGGACTAGAAGAGTAACAAGTCAGAGGAGTAAACTCTATGCAATGAGTTCAACTTCCTAAGGTCATGCTAAACCCAAAATTTTGATGACAAGTGGACTCAAAATTTGTGTGCTATATTCAAAGTTGACATGACTGTTGTCAATATAAGATAATATTCCCTTCCCTCCCATATTTTTTTTTTTTTGCATAGAAAAATGAATGCTATGATACAAAGGAGGAAACGAGTGTCACAAGTAAGAAAAACTAGTTCCAGCAATTGAACATACCTATGCTCAATGCAAGGGGGTTGCATGCGGGAGATGGACACTTGGGGGAATGTTTCCTCTTAGGTATAGGGTGTCAAGATGCAAAGGATATAAACAAGGCTCTACTTGGTTGAGGATGCAAACTGCTGAGGCAAATGGCTTATAACGCAAAAGTGAGAACTGGAAATGGGCTCAATACTGCAAGTAAGGGCATGATATGCAATTACAACTTAAATCCAAAAAATGTCCTTTTTCGTAATCTTAGTCTACTTGGTTTGAAAAAGGAATAAACTCACACCAAATATACGTCCTTTCGAATCTAATTTACGAGTGTGAAAGAGACAAGTTAACTCAAAAATCTTTTCGCTTTTTGAAAATGAGTTAGAAAAGAGATTAACCAAGACTCATGATCTTTCAAATCCAATTAACGAGTGTGAAAGAGATAAATTCACTTGAAAATATTTTCTCTTTTTGGACAAGTCATAAAAGAGCTTAACTCAGACACATTAGGGGGGGTCTATGTGGCATGTCATGGGGGAGACCAAGGCTCCTGTGTAGGACTTCTTTGAAAGGTCAACAACTTACAGATAACTGACACAAACTTGGGAAAACCCAAATCTCTCAAAGTCGAGGAGGATAAAGTACTAGCGGAGGTTACCTTCTCCATGATATATCGGAGAACATCTCTTACTTTAAAAGGCATGGGAGGAGGAATTGGTTACCCCACAATACCATCCCAGTAAAAGGGAACCTCTTTAAGACTTGTAGGGAGAGCACTCAGGGAGAGTAAAACTCTCTCTTGTTCAGAAGGTGTAGTACTAGAAATGTTAATGACATGGTTGAAGGACACATCACCCTCCAAAAGAACAGTTGGATTGACTAGATATTGCATCGGTACAACTACTTCTTCAACCATTGCTTGAATAGGATGTGTGACAGCAAGGCCATGAGACACATCACCCTAAAATATAAGAGTGGGGTTAGGTGATGATTGCATCGGCATGACCATCATGTCAATCAAAGGAGAAACAAAGTGTTAGGAAACCAAAGATGACTCAAAATAAGAAGAACCATGATTCTGGTATCTCAGCACTAGCAAGACACAAACGAGTAAGGTGATCTCCTTCACAAGTGATACAAAGTAACTTAGGCTTACATCTTACATGTCTAGGCTTCTCAATCGTATGAATTCCCCCAACATCATTCACAATGGATGGAGACATGCTATCAGCATGACTAGAAGAGGATAGAGGTTCATCTCCCACATGATGTACAAAGATTGGAGATATGATGTCAGGATGACTCATGGTGACTAGAGTGATGCCCCTAGCATAACTTACAGTGGTTGGTCGTTGGCCTTCAACATGAAGAGAAGAGGTTGTAGACCAATCCCCAACATGACTAGTAGAGGTTCATGATGGAATTCCAGTATGACTTGCAATGACTAGACTATCGACGTTGGTGAGTTATGGCATTTGAGACCAAAGTCCTGGGAAAGACTAGTTTCAAGACATTGCATACCAGGAAGGATCCTGGTTTACACCTTGTCCCTGTTCCAAAAGAAAGTATCCTACGCCCAATTGATCCATAGATTTTTGTACAGGAATCATCACTGAAGAATATGTTTGTGAAGAGACAAAAGAATGATAATGATTAGTCAAGTGAGGATATATGTTTCCCCTATGTGAATGGGTTCCGTGAAGAGGGTAGCTCATACCATAAAATTGATTCCCTCTGTATGAAATACCAGAGGAAATATGGGGACCTGCCATGGAAAAAGTGTTCATAGGAATTGTCATAGCGGACAAAGGATACATCGATGGGATGTAATAAGTAGAATAAACACCCATTTGAGTATCGGCTCCTAAAAAATCATGGCTAGGATTGGATCCGTAAGAGGGAAGATTCCAACCTCCCACAGTGAGAGTTGGTTGAGGGACATCACCCTTATCAAATGGAGATGTGGACAACTGAGTCATCATGCCCCCAGATCTAAAACTAGGATTCATATAAGAAGGTAAGGGAGAGGGTGGAAACGGTGAAAGAATATTTGGCGTATCAATAGGAAAATGATTGGAGACCCATGGCATGGGCTGAGTATCATAATTTTGCATACCATTATAAAAAGAGGGAGGATTCATCCCCATGAAATGAGTGTATGTCATGGGTGGATAGTGGTAAATTAGGGAGTCAAAGGAACTCCACTATCCATGATAATGATAACTCAAGGCACGGTATAAATGTTGGAGAAATTTCTATTTTCGACACACTAGTTCAGTGGGAGTAACACTAGTTCAGTGGGAGTTAACTTACTAGTTCTATTTTATACTTTCTAATCTTAGACCATCACTATTATGCATGCATTCCTAATTATAGGATGTCATTGTCTATATGAGTGAAGATCACTCACTCCTTTCTTAGATCATAATATACATTGATTCTCATTATTCATGTTGTATCTCTCTTCCTTTTCTTGATAAGCTTTGTTTGTGTATGCTTTAACTAGGTCTCTTGTGCAGGTTTCCATGAAACACGGACATGGTATCAGAGACGAGCGTCTTGGAGAAACCCATACAAACTAGAGAAGAGTGAACGAAGATTTGAGTAAACCTAGTTTTCGCCATCGTCGCGGCCTATCCTATTGAAAGGTGCGATGATTGGAATCGTTGCAGCCTATACACAACCAAGGTGTGACATCATCACACTGTGTTCTTCATCCAAGGTGCGAGGATTCATTTTTTCACAATCATCGCACTATGTCCTTCACTAGGGTGTGATGATTCAGCATCGTCGCACTTTATCCTTCTCTAGGGTGCAACGATTCAGCAGCCCTCCAAAAATTAGTTTGCTGTAGTAAAATAGCCATATCTCAAAATCCGTGATCTGGGTCGGGCTAACATTTTTACCAGAGATGTATAACATAGGGATTCTCATGCTCGCCAAAAATATCCAAAACCCACATCATATTTTAGGAGATATAGCATTTTTATCATATATATAGTTGCCATAACACCGAGAGTCATATCTCAGAATCCATGATCTGGGTTTTCAAGATATTTTTAGGATCAATAGCAGGGATGGAGACGATTAAAATTATTCAATCAAGTTTGGTGATAATACTCACACCGTAAAACTATTTTGAATGGAATCCAAAGGCCACATTCCAACTCAAAATAAAAGGACTGTATAATTTGACGATGGTGACAGAAACATAACCTACATCAGCGCTTGTGAAGACTAGATGGGTGAATTGTAAGGATGAGGCCACATGATTACTTCTTGAGTTAATATCCACCGATCTATGGTTTCATTTTTCCACATCAAAGACTCCAAACGATATCTGGACCACATTGGAAGGACTCTTTGGAAAGGAGGATGAGATGTGAGGTCATATGATTGAGGTAGAGTTAAATACCTTAGACCCTAAAACTTTTGATAATATACATGATTTTTTTACTAAATTCAAATCTTTTCTATTGAGCTTGGGTGAATGTGATATTGATATGTCTACACAAGAGAAACAACTTATTCTAACAATCTGTTATCACTCCAGGAAACTCTCCTAGGCTGTAAGTCAGAGATGCCTGGTAACTTAATCTTTTTGGAAACTATTTTCTCAAATATAGGTGTGGGTTTGGATCAAGATGAATATATAACTCACTAGACTATATCACAAGACTGTCTAAGGACATTCAAACAATGCAAGGCCTTCAAGAGCTATTATCAGATAGGTGAATCAAATGGATAAAGAGACTAATCAATTAACTAGAACATATGTCTATAAAACAATAGATATGATGGGCTAACAGATCAACAATAAATACATATGATCCTCTGCTTACTAATCAGATAGTGAGATGACAGTCACCAATGGACTATGTAAACATAGATAAAGAACATAATTCAACTCATAAGCATATAACAGAAAGAGAAAAGAAGATCTGACAATAACAGTGAAAGAAGCTTGTAGGCTGAACATATTATAGAAAGAATCTCTATCACAATAGCAGTATAGTTTAGAACTCAAAATCGAACCCCTTGATGCTTCAAATTTCTTTGGATTTATATCCTTACAAGATGAAATCTAGATCCTTGAAAGATGGATTAGATTTGCTAAAAATAGTCAAACCAAACAAGTGTAGGATGAGATCCTATAAAAATGGATCTAGACTTCTAAAAATGGAAAGTCAAAACAAAATATCCTATCTTAGGTGTCAAAATCTATCTTGATAGCCTTTATATCCTCCAAACTCTTTGACAGATGTAGAAAGCCTTCCAAGGCTGATGAATCCTCATAGGAAATTCGAATTTGCCACCTTTGGCAAAAAGACAGTTTTTTTTTGCTCATCAACTAGGTCACCATTTTCACTTTTCCACCTTCTTAAACATTAAATACATCAATATAAAACCTTAAATATGATGTATTTAATTATTATGCATCTTTAGAAACCAACCTCGAAATATTTGGTTGAGAAAAAGTCAAATCTGTGCAAAAATATGACCTCACTGCCATGTACAAGTTTCAGTAGTTAAGAGGGCCTGTTAACTACCGAAAAGCCCTGCTTTCGGTAGTTAAGAGAGGAAAAATCTAGGCTTGTTAACCTCCGAAACCTATAACTTTCGAAAAATGGATCTGTAGCGAATAAATTTGCATGAGAATCGCAATGACTCGGCTTCTATTCCACTAATCCTTGTCCTTCATGAAAAACAAATCGAGAACTTCAATCATTCAACCAAATTTTTTGCCCACGCATTCTTTGTCTGCAAAACCAAACTCTTCCAAAACTCGACATGCTTAATGAACTGGAATCTCTGATTTTGGTGAAAGACCTCGATCTTTTCAATAATGCCTTGCTCCTGGCATCTCGGTGGATACGTTCGGATACTGCATGTCTTGCTCACGATCTGGCAATTGTCTGTTGTCTTCATTTGCTTATGGGACATATCACACAATCCCAATATGTGTGGATAAAATAGCCATTTACAAATTCCACCACTCTCAACGTATTGATGAACCGTAGTGCATGCTAGACTAACACTTTGATTTACATAACTCATGGCTTAGATGTGGCTCTGTTTGACCTGATGACTTGGCATGTTAAAGACTTTGACCAGATGCAAAGCTAACACCTATTTTATTCCATTTATTCAGGCACGTGATGAAACAGTTAATTGCTTTTCAGCTTTGGCACTTTCAATAGTTAACTAGCCCCCCGAATTTAGCCTGTTAACTACCGAAAGCTCTGCTTTCGGTGGTTAATGAGCGCTTTTCAGGCCCGCGTAAACCACTGAAACCTGAGATTCTCGCTTTTTCTTGAGAAGACCAAATCCAATGCTTGTTCCAAGTTTATTTTTAGAAAGTAGACCATCTAACACACCTAAAAAAATTTAGAAACAAATTTTTGGACCTCTTCCTATCACCTAAAATTTGACAAAATGACAATGCTATTTTAAGAGATAATATATGGCTCCTACTCGGGAATGGAATCCTCCAAGTGAGGTTCCAAGAACACGTAGTTCCAGTCGCCTTATCTGTTGGGCTATGGAGTCATGTGGCCTGTGCAACTGTTCCTCTGCAAACCTACAGTCTGCCTATAGCTTGTCTTTAGCCTGTCTGCTTATTCAACCAAAATCTGAAAACAATATTTGCATAGCTTTGAAATTGCAGTTCCATTGGGCATGGAGTCAGTAGTACAACCACCCTCTGAACACCTTTAAAGAGTTGTCTTTATTCACACAACTGACTGCTATTTCTGCAAATTGAAGAATGAAATGCTCGAGCAGCGAGCTTATTTCCTATACTAGTCTACTCTAACCAGATCTGCGATCAGGTTAGGTAAATGGTGGCTTCCATAACAGCCATCCAAGCAACTTTAAAACTGAAATAATCTCATCTTCATCATTGATCAACATATGAAGTTTGAAATGTAACAACAGTGATAACAACTTATTCAAGAAATCACACATACCCGGAACTATTGATAAGTTTCAGAAATCTGAAATCTTTGTGTTCTTTGAAATGTATGATTCAATGAAAACTGCCACTGGGTCTTTAAAACAGATATTAGAAACACGTTGATCCTCAAGAAACAACTGTGCATCTATAGCAACCTCCCGCTCAGCCATGACTGTTCCTCTGCTAGAAAGTTGATTACTTTTAAGTTCTCTTGAGCTCAGATCTTGATCATTAGTCATTGCAACTTCTTCCTCAAAAAGGTACTCAGAAAATGGTGATACAACAATATTTAAATGACAAGAATTGTGATCATCTAGGAAGAGGTAGTTGCCAATGCAATCATTGGTTACCAAAGATTCATTTTGATTTAAAAACTGATCACAAATTTCAGACTCATACCTGTCTCTAGAGTATTCTGCAAATATTGAAAAATCTGATTCTGAATCTGAAATGAACTCACATGTTCGCTGTTGTTCCAAAGATTCTTCAACCTCATTAATCCCTTGCTCAAAATCTGAAGTATACTGACATTCGACTTGCTCATGTGCTCGCAGATTTTCAAAGTCAATCTGTATTCTAATCCACCTGAATGCACGGATGTTCTCCTCTACCTCTTGAGCATCTTCAAACAACTGAGTTAGGGATGAAGACTTCCTTTCAAGCAGAAGAAGAACTAAATATGAATGTTGAGCCATAACATAGTACAACATGGCAACTATCTCTATAGGCCGGATTTCCAAAGTCATGTCATGATACATGTGGTAAAACCTTCGATTGAAAACAGGAAAAGTTTCACTATGCTCTCTCTCCAAAGCATAAAAATCAGCAAGGTAAGAATCCAGTGATTTGTACTCACCCCAATACTTCAAGAAAGCTTTAGAGAACTCGATCCAAGAGACAATAGAATCAGCTCTCAGAACTTTAAACCATGTAGTAGCATCTCTGATCAAAGACTTGGAGAAAAATCTCATGATCACATCTTCATGAACAATCTCAAATCGCTCAACAAAATCCTCAAAATATTCCAAGTGCCTCTCAGCTGAAACTTGATCCTCTCCGGAAAAATAGGGAAGATATTCATAACAGTCAAGAGGATAAGGATGAAGGAGATGGGGCAGTTTTAAAGGCCTAAACATTTTCATCCTAATCATGGTTTGAAAGGCAGTGGGTTGCTCTTGAGGGATAAAATGTTGATGAAAAGGTTCAGCAGTAATGACAGCAGTTACTGAAGTCTGAGTATACTCAGAATCAATCTCAATTTTGACAAAGTCAGAAGAGTGATCAAATGCAAGAGGAATTGGAATACATGACTCATTTTTAAGAGCATTTTGTGATGAGGATATTAAATCAACATCTATAACATAGGGTTGCAGGGTCTCTCCTTCTAAATATGGATAAATGAAAGTAGGATGGTAGTCTTCTGAATATATAAAACAGAAAATGATTTTCTTTACATGTAAAGGGAACAACATGAAAGAGTTAATAAAAAAACAACAATAATTCATGAAGTAGACTGATAAACTGATATCTTGATTTAAATTTCAGCCTCTTCATCTTTTGTTAATTGGATCCTTCCCAGTGGAGTCTTATTTAAACTCAGATGGATCAGGGAAATAACAATCTTTGCAAATCTTCCCTAACAGCGGGATTAGATTTTCTTCACCTTTCACAAATGGGTCTTTTAGGACACTCTCTTCAATATGCAGACTAGTATGGATATAAGAATAAATATATTCTGCTCTGTTTGTGAAGGATGAAAAAAGAGGAACAATCCTCTCCTAAGGCAACTTGTAAGACTTCTTCCCCTGAGTTATATACAATGTCAAACTCAGAAATGAGGTTTATAATTTCAGAAACTAATGGAGGCTTGTCACCCTTCAAGTTTTCTGTTTCAATTTTAGATTTCTGAAAACATGAAGATTCAGAAAAATAGGCTTAACAGAAGATGGTCTAGATACAAATAAAGAACAGTACCTCTTGAAATCCTTGAGCTAGATAATCAACAGATCTGAAAATTTGTCTCTGTAAGACTCGTCCCCTTCTGATGATCTTTTCTGGATCTGTCACAGGTCTTCAATGGAGTCGCCACTGAATTTGTTCTTCATGGAGTCGCCAAATAGATGATTACAACCAAAAGATGTCCAGGCTTTGTCTATCATCAAAGCTAGATCTATGTCATCTCCCAGGGAAGCTGAGCTTCAATCTCCTCTCCCCGGCAATGGCGCCAATTTGTTATCACTCCAGGAAACTCTCCTAGGCTGTAAGTCAGAGATGCCTGGTAACTTAATCGTTTTGGAAACTATTTTCTCAAATATAGGTGTGGGTTTGGATCAAGATGAATATCTAACTCACTGGATTGTATGAAAAGACTTTCTAAGGACATTCAAACAATCCAAGGCCTTCAAGAGCTATTATCAGATAACTGAATCAAATGGATAAAGAGACTAATCAATTAACCAGAACATATGTCTATAAAACAATAGATATGATGGGCGAACAGATTAGCAATAAATACTTATGATCCTTTACTTACTAATCAAATAGTGAGATGACAGACACCAATGGGATATGTAAACATAGATAAAGAACATAATTCAACTCATAAGCATATAACAGAAAGAGAAAAGAAGATCTGACAATAACAGTGAAAGAAGCTTGCAGGCTGAACATATTATAGAAATAATCTCTATCACAATAGCAGTATAGTTTAGAACTCAAAATCGAACCCCTTGATGCTTCAAATGTCTTTGGATTTATAGCCTTACAAGATGAAATCTAGATCCTTGAAAGATGGATCAGATTTTCTAAAAATAGTCAAACCAAACAAGTGTAGGATGAGATCCTATAAAAATGGATCTAGACTTCTAAAAATGGAAAGTCAAAACAAAATATCCTATCTTAGGTGTCAAACTCTATATTGATATCCTTTATATCCTCCAAACTCTTTGACAGATGTAGAAAGACTTCCAAGGCTGATGAATCCTCATAGGAAATTCGAATTTGCCACCTTTGGCAAAAAGACAGTTTTTTTTTGCGCATCAACTAGGTCACCATTTTCACTTTTCCACCTTCTTAAACATTAAATACATCAATATAAAACCTTAAATCTGATGTATTTAATTATTATGGATCTTTAGAAACCAACCTCGAAAGATTTGGTTGAGAAAAAGTCAAATCTGTGCAAAAATATGACCTCACTGCCATGTACAGATTTCGGTAGTTAAGAGGGCCTGTTAACTATCGAAAAGCCCTGCTTTTGGTAGTTAAGAGAGGCAAAATCTAGGCCTGTTAAACACTGAAACCTATAAATTTTGAAAAACGGATCTGTAGCGAATAAATTTGCATGAGAATCGCAATGACTCGGCTTCTATTCCACTAATCCTTGTCCTTCATGAAAAACAAATCGAGAACTTCGATCATTCAACCAAATTTGTTTCTCACACATTCTTTGTCTGCAAAATCAAAATCTTCCAAAACTCGACATGCTTGATGAAATGGAAGCTCTGATTTCAGTGAAAGACCTCGATCTTTCCAATAACGCCTTGCTCCTGGCATCTCGGTGGATACGTTCGGATCCTGCATGTCTTGCTCACGATCTGGCAATTGTCTGTTGTCTTCATTTTCTTATGGGACATATCACACAATCCTGATATGTGTGGATGAAATAGCCATTTGCAAATGCCACCACTCTCAGTGTATTGATGAATCGTAGTGCATGCTAGGCTGACACTTCGATTTACATAACTCGTGGCTTAGACGTGGCTCTGTTTGACCTAATGACTTGGCATGTTAAAGACTTTGACCAGCTACAAAGATAACACTTGTTTTATTCCATTTATTTGAGCGCGTGATGAAACAGTTAGCTTCTTTTCAGCTTTGGCACTTTCGGTAGTTAACTAGCCCCCCGAATTTAGCCTGTTAACTACCGAAAGCTCTCCTTTCGATGGTTAATGACCGCTTTTCAGGCCCGTCTAAACCACCGAAACCTGAGATTCTCTCTTTTTCTTGAGAAGACCAAATCCAATGCTCCAAGTTTATTTTTAGAAAGTAGACCATCTAACACACCTAAAAAAATTTAGAAACAAATTTTTGGACCTCTTCCTATCACCTAAAATTTGACAAAATGACAGTGCTATTTTAAGAGATAACACAATCTTGGCCAAGATTGGACTGGAATACATTGTATATTTCTCCACTTTCCATTCTAGCAGATGTATTTTTGGAACAAATTGGAAAATGGTTACATTGGCTCAATTCATTGACTCTCTCACACAAGAGCAAACAAAAATCATACAGATGGAGCTCATCAAGGATCCCAAAGAAAATGCACTCACAATGAATGATGGAAAAGGATAATCCAAATAGAATGGGAAGGAGAAACAAAACGAGATGGAGGGATATTCCAAACCCTTTAATGATTATTCAGGTTCCTAAGAGTCTTCAGATTCGAAGAAGAAGAAGAAGGGAAAGCAGTGCACTTACTGCAATTAACCGAATCATGAAGAATCCACATGCATGAAGAAACATATCGATCTTATGGCACATGAACTTCGGCAAAACAACCTTCGAAACTTCATTCCAGAGGGATTCAAGAAGTAGAAGGAAGACGATCATGCTCCTACAAAAGGAAATCATCATTCTTTGGTTGAAATTAATTCCTCATCTAATTCATGGATTATAGATTCTGGTGCATCCCATCTTATGGCAGTGAAAGATGATTTTTTCTCTTCTTTGAGTCCATGCTCAAGACCCCCTATTCTCATGGGGGATGATACTCCAATAGCAGTAGAAGGAGAAGGGAGAATGGAAATTCATAATGGTAGTTTTGAGAATGTTTTACATGTTCCAAATATTTCTATGAATCTTCTCTTAGTTTATCATATCACTCAGAAAGGTAAAAGGGTTGAATTTACATCAAATTCAATTTCAGTAATTGACATGCATGACAATTCAATCATTGCAATTGGTGATGTGGATCACAAGTCAAGGTTGTATAAATTCACTAAGTTTTCTGACGATGAATCATCTATTCTACTTACACATAAGGAGAGTACTTTGCATGCACCTCCAGTGCAACATGCATATACTCTTGTGCTTCCATCAGTTTCAGACATCAGAGATGATTCCATACACTCAGATTATGCACATGGAAATAAGAAGGTAGTACAGCCAAATAAGAAGTCAATGTTGAAGCTTCAGAAGATTCCCAAGAAGGAAAAGTTCACACTTCAGGCAACGGGTATCCTTGCAGGGAATCCATTGGATTCGAGGAGGACTCGATCTCAGCATGAGGAGCCTTCTCATGTACTTTCATCTTCAAAACATGTGATGCCCATGCATTTCTATATGGTTCATTCTACTTATCTGCAACTCTATATTGAGGATATGGGAAATCCATTATGGAAATAAGTCATGCAAAAGGAGCATGACTCTCTCCTAGAAAATCAGACTTGGCATCTGGTTCCACTTCCACCAGAAAGGAATATTTTCAGGTGCAGATGGGTCCACAGGATCAAGAGGTACAAGGCTAGACAGGTTTCCAAAGGACTTCATCAGATCCATAAAGATTTTTACATATTCACAAATACTTTTAGTGAGAAGAAGTTTCAGACTTTGCGGGATCGTCTTGCAGTGAAGAACACAGTTGCCTAGCAGCTGCCATTTTATTCTCTTGATACATTCTCTTTTGAGGGGGGGTTTTGTTCCCACGTGGTTTTCCCTCTTTCCTCACTTTTATTCAGTGTTCATTAGTTTCATTTTACATGAGTACCTAATATGGCCTAGTAGCCGAGACTCATTTTTTACTCCATAGTGATGTTCATGGGGGGTGTTAGAGAAATTTCTATTTTCGACACACTAGTTCAGTGGGAGCTAACTGACTAGTTCTATTTTATACTTTCTAATCTTAGAGCATCACTATTATGCATTCATTCCTAATTATAGGATGTCATTGGCTATATTTGTGAAGATCACTCACTCATTGCTTAGATCATAATATACATTGATTCTCATTATTCATGTTCTATCTCTCTTCCTTTTCTTGATAAGATTTGTTTGTGTATGATTTAACTTGGTCTCATGTTTAGGTTTCCATGAAACACTAACAATAAAATCCTAAGGTCAACTAATAACCAAAGAGCACACCAAAAATAATCAAATGACCAATGTGCACACAAATACGATAAAGTGGTTGAAAGGGACCTCCCTCTCTAAAGTAGGTATGCCTCTCCCAAGAGGGGCATGAGACTCCTTTGCTAAAGATCAGAGGTATCATAATCAGTTATAAGGGCCCTCATGGGTTTAACAACCAGTTGGTCAAATCCCCCCAGAGAGGTAATCCTCCATAAAGGTTGTGTGTTGTCTGACCCTTATCTGACCCAAGGTACTTGTAGAATAACCCCTACAGCTAAATTATGTGGTACCTAAGTCAAACAACTAAGAAACCGTGGTATAACCGATGCACAGTGTTATCACTCTGTAATTTTCCCAAGGCTGTGGAGGCAGTCACAGAGGAAACATCAAAACTACTTCGAGTAAGGGATCTATCCCTCCAAGACTCAGAGAGGGATCTCTCTGTATGATTTAACTTTGATTGTATCATATGTTAGGCTAGTTATGAGGTGCATAATTTGTGTTAGATTTGAGGTGATTGGCTGAAGGACTGCTTTAGAATCCCATTGGGCTATGGGGTCTATGTTAAGTTTGAGATTAAACACATGTCTATAAGGTATTTTCACAGGGCAAGGTAATGCAGACGTTGGATCCTTTAAAAATAAAATGATGTAGAGAAGGAACAAACGAGATGATCAATTACAACAAAAAATCATTTAATAATTTTTTTATTGTAATATCAGAGGAAAACATTTAGATTTTCAAAAGAACTCTACAGAGTATCAGAGATAAATTTTGCATTAAATCTCCTTTCAAAAATTAGAAAGAAAGAAACATAATGATGACTGAGTAGAATCACATTCAACGAAGAAAGAAAACTTCACCAATCGTCAACACGTAGGAATCCTGTGAAAAAGTCCCTTTGTATTCCTGGTGAATCAGAAAAATATTACAGAGAATAGCTTTCATGGGTGCAAGAATCAACACTTTTACATTAAAATTACATGAATAAATAGGAGATATCACCCCCCAAGTTTAGGAAGTCGGATTCAACTACCTCACAAAAAATAGAAACAAATCCCCAAAAATCTGGAACTGTCCAGCATGAAAGATGGGCGAAACTACTACAAACAATGGGTCAACTCAGACATTTGTTTCTCCTCAATGGTGACACCTGTGAAAAACTTGTAGGACAATATTGTATATTATCATGTGATGGACAAAAACCTCCTTCGGTTTCTCCAATTTCATCTCCATCTCGCTGAAACAGCTCCCGCAAAATCAGGTTGAAACAGAAAAACTGAAAAATGAGACTGAACGATGGATTTGATTCTCCCAATTGGTGTCACATGTGAAAAATTAAAAAGAGGTTTCTGTTATTCATCCCTTTATTAACAAAAACCTCTCTCGGTTTTTTAAAATCCATCTCCGTTTTCCTGGAATCACCCACAGAAAACGACTGGTCGAACTGGAAAAAATGCAATTTTTTCACTTTTCAAAAGGGCGGTTTTGGAAGGCAGAGTGGTTTTGGTCAGACCCCCCTGAGGTGGTAAGTGGTATTGGGAGGGGGGGTCCGAGTTCACCATGAGGTGACAAGTGTCCCTCCCAATACCACTTACTCGGAACCCCCCCACCCGCCCCTTTGTTAAAGTTAGGATGGTCGAGGGGGTTCGAGTAAATTACGGACATAGATTTATTTCTTGGGATGTGTGAAGTATGGGAATGGGAAAAGATTTGACTTTTTAATTTACTGATTTTTGTTTTTATTTGTTTATTATTATTATTATTTTCTTTCTTTTTACGTGTTTTCATTTTCGTTTTTTGTTTTTTATTTTGTTTAATGTTTTATTACATATTTTAATTTTGTTTTATTTTTAATTTATTATTTGTTTTATTAATGTTTTTCTCTTTTGCTTTATGTATTTTATATTGCTTAAATGATTATATGTATTATTTATTTTTTAATTGTTTTATATAGTCTATGTTTTATATTTTATATTTTTGATTGATTTTTATTTAATGTTCATTTTAATAAACTAACCTAATTACTAACAAACTAACTTAATTATTAATCATTAATTAATTAATTAATAATTAATAAGTCTACTCTAACTTTATTAATCTAATTATTCGTTTTATTATCCTAAGTTTGTTTATTCATGCAGGGAGAAGTGGTGGTTGAGATGTGGCCAAGGGGATAAAAGGACAAGGTGCATAGGTGGATGAAGGATGTCGCAGGTGACGAAGGATCAGACAGGGAGATGGAGGATCGAGCGAAATGGATGGAGGGGGGAATGGAGACAACCGAGGGACCATCAAGCCAGGAAATTCATCATGAGATCAACAAATGATATATGAATCATCAGATCTCCTATAATTATAGGACCCTAACATAGGCTCCACCTGGTGATGGCAGCTCCTGAGGAGGTGTAAAGAATCTCATACCTCTTGAACATGCAGACCAGTGCTTTTATTCGTTGGGCCATGGAGTCACTACAGCTACAATCTTTGAACTAGCTCATATTTGAATGAACACTGAACTGGATATCATGAACTACAAACTCTGTTGGAAACCATACAATACTGAAAAAGATTCTCAAATGATTGAGCTTATTCAAAACTGCTACCTACCCTACACTACTGATAATTTGGTTGTTCTAAATGATACAATAATGCCAGTGTATCCAGTCAAGCAACTGCTCTAATGACTCTTCTCTTTCAATGTTTTCAATCAATATCAGAAATAGAACTTTCATAGTCATCATGAATTGATTTCCATCATGATCTTCACAACACAAAGTTCTAGGATTGTGGACAATTCCAGAAACTTTGGGAATCAATGGGAATTCTGAAAACAATAGCTGCTCCATGTAGACAGCTATAGGATCATAATAGACATGACCTATTACTGGATATTCAAATTTAACCAACTCAACTTCATGATTTGATGTTGTAGTTATTCTATTTGCATCCCCATGCACTTCCTAACATGGCTGCAACTTTTCTGATGGGATTTGAAATGATACTTGTGTTGAACACACCCCTGTAGTTGACTATCTGATCATATCCATATCATAACAATTTTTGAAATCATTGGCGGTAAGTGAAAATTGACTTTGAAAGCACAATCTATCCAACATATTAGCTATAGGGCCATAAAATATTTTAGATGACTGTGGAATTTGTTTTGCTGGCATTTCATGGCTTACACTATGATATTCAACCAAAATCTGACCAAGATTCCCTTTCAAAGTCTGAAATGAATTGAAACATAAGGGCAGGGAATCAAAATGGATCAGCTAATTACCTGTCCCGAGCTTTGTGTTTTCATCTGAATTTTGGCCTGCACAATGACTCAAGGGTTTCACTTATGAATCTGCAATAGCTTCTATATCACCCTTGTTCTCCTCACCCGGTTTGTCCGAACATTCCTCATTCTTACCATTTACAATATGCTTGTAATGTTTTCTCAGGAGCAAGGAAAAACATAAGGGAAAACAATTTTCACTTTATTGAAAATTTTCTGCACTTTCTTCCTTGCAATCTTGATTAGTATGCAAAGTTTGATTGACATCTTGGCATTGTGATAATTGGACTTCTTCTTCTCATGAAGATAGTGTTGGTTACTTTGAGTAGTCATCATCAAACTCAACCACATAATCATCACCCTGATGATCATATCCTGGAAAATCATCTACATATGCAAGCTCATCGAACATGCACATCATCTTAGGAAGTTTTGTCATCACCATCTAATTTTTAACTTCATCTTTGGCTATGTCATGGATTGAGTACATGAAATAATCATTGGGTGGATCAAAATACTCAGGCTGAATTGGAAAAATCTTGGGGACATTGATCTTTGTCCTTTCTGGCATTAATGGAACATAAGGTTTTCGAACAACAAGTTCCTCTCTCCTACTAATATTATGCATTACTTCATTGACTATGTTAGTCAGAATGTCTAATTTAATTTCTAAATATATCGACTGTTCTTTTTCTATTTTGTCTTTCATCAATGCTTCTAATTTTTCCTTTCATCAATTCTTCTAATTTTTCCTTTCTGTTGAGCAAGTTAGCTTCCACATCAACTGCAATCTTTTGCATTTCTTCAAGGGTGGCAGTGTTCCTTTCTCTTAATTGGAATGCCATCTCAGGATCGAAAGCATCTGGGTAATGTAAGTGAGATAATCCTAGGGGTGGCCTTATATCAACCGACATTGCATGGTACACCTTATTGAACCTGGATGTCTTTTCAAATGTTCATACTCCTCTAGGATGAGAAAGATATTTCCCATGATCACCCATCAATCTATGAAAAAATTTACAAACTGATAGAAACTATTAATGCTTGCATATGGAAGATTCTTAAACCAATTTTTGACTTTACCTTGCAATGATAGGGAAAACATTCTGATGCAAACATCATCATATTCTACCTCAAATAGATCAAGAAAATCCTCAAGACTTTGGATGTATTTTTTAGCAGTGATCTTCACATTTTCTCCATCAAACCTAGGCAGATTATTGATGTAATTGACAGGGAGGTTATGGAAAATAGAAGGAAAATCTAAAGGCTTGTAACAGTATGGGATTTTCATAGGTATAGGAGGTAAAGAAAGGGGCTTATAGCTAACTGGAATTTCAACAATGGCATGAGATAAAGCACGCGCCTCATGTCTCACTGGGATTTCTACAAGTGTAAGAGTATGTACATGATCTACAATTTGGAGCTTAGTCTCTTGAGGCTCATCAATTAGCAGGTGGTCAATGCAATCTTCAGCAATTTACTTTTGATCAGGTTTAGAATAATATAGAACATAATTACATATAAAACCAAAGAAGTCTTGAATGCAATTTGGGCTTGAGTAGATGATCTTTCTAGCCTGCTTGGTCATGCTTCAGGTTCTTCCTCCAATGGAATCTTTGTGTTGGCACTGTTCTGGAGCTGATTGGAGTCGCCAAGTGAAAGATTTTAACCTTCTTGTGTCTGGTCACTATCCACCATCAGTGATCAGATCTGGAACTTGACATGATTTTTGAGGAACATTCCCCAGTGGATTCGCCATTATGTTATCACTCTGTAATTTTCCCAAGGCTATGGAGGCAGTCACAAAGGCAACATCAAAACCGCTTCGAGTCAGGGATCTATCCCTCCAAGACTTAGAGAGGGATCTCTCTATATGATTTAACTTTGTTTGTATCAGATGTTAGACTAGTTATGAGGTGCATAATTTGTTTTAGATTTGAGGTGTTTGGTTGAAGGACTGCTTTAGAATCCCATTGGGCTATGGGGTCTGTGTTAAGTTTGAGATTAAGCACGGGTCTATAAGGTATTTTCATAGGGAAAGGTAATGCATATGTTGGATCCTTTAAAAATAAAATGATGTAGAGCAAGAACATACGAGATAATCAATTACAACAAAAAAAACATTTAAGAATTTCTTTATTGTAATATCAGAGGAAAACATTTAGATTTTCAAAAGCACTACACAGAGTATCGGAGATAAATTCTGCATTAAATCTCCTTTTGAAAATTAGAAAGAGAGAAACATAATGATGACTGAGTAGAATCACATTCAACAAATAAAGAAAACTTCATCAATCGTCAACATGCAGGAATCCTGTGAAAAAGTCCCTTTGTATTCCTAGTGAATCAGAAAAATATTACAGAGAATAGATTTCCTGGGTGCAAGAATCAACACTTTTACATTAAAATTACATGAATAAATAGGAGAGTTCACCCCTCAAGTTTAGGAATCTAGATTAAACCACCTCGGCCAAAAATAGAAACAAATCCCCAAAAATCTGGAACTGTTCGCCATGAAAGATGGGCAAAACTGCTGCAAAAAAGGGGTCCACTCAGACATATGTTTCTCCTCAATGGTGACACCTGTGAAACAAATGTAGAAGTTTATTGTATATGAGAATGTTCTAGACAAAAACCTCCTTTGTTTTCTCCAATTTCATCTCCAGCTTGTTGAAACATCTCTCGCAAAATCAGGACTGAAACAAAAAAACGAAAATATGAAAAATGAGGCTGAAATATGGCTTCAATTCTCCCAACTGGTGGCACCTATGCAAAATATGAAAGAGGTTTTTGTTCTTCAGCTTGTGCACAAAAATGTGTCTTATTTTTTGAAAATCCATCTGCGTTTTCCCGGAATCACCCAGGGAACAAGACTGGTTGAACTGGCAAAAATGCAATTTTTTCACTTTTCGGAAGGGCGGTTTTGGTCAGACCCCTCCTGAGGTGGTAAGTAGTATTGGGAGGGGGGGGGGAGGGGGGGTCATATTTCACAATGAGGTGACAAGTGTCCCTCCCAATACAACTTACTCGGACCCCCCTGGTTTGTTAAAGTTAGGATGGTCGGGGGGGTCCGAGTAAATTACAGACGTAGATTTATTTCTTGGGATGTGTGAAGTACGAGAATGGGAAAAGATTTGACATTTTACTTCATTGATTTTTTATTATTATTATTTGTTTTTTGTTTCTTTTTATGTGTTTTCATTTTCGTTTTTTGTTTTTTATTTTGTTTAATGTTTTATTATGTGTTTCAATTTTGTTTTATTTTTAATTTATTATTTGTTTTATTAATGTTTTGCGCTTTTGTTTTATGTATTTTATATTGTTTAAATTATTATATGTATTATTTATTTTTTAATTGTTTTATATAGTCTATGTTTTATATTTTATATTTTTAATTGATTTTTATTTAATGTTTATTTTAATAAACTAACCTAATTATTAACAAACTAACTTAATTATTAATGATTAATTAATTAATTAATAATTAATAAGTACAATCTAACATTATTAATCTAATTATTCGTTTTATTATCCTAAGTTTGTTTATTCATGCAGGGAGAAGTGGTGGGTGAGATGTGGCCAAGGGGATAAAAGGACAAGGCGCAGAGGTAGATGAAGGATGCAGCAAGTGATGAAGGATCAGGCAGGGTGATGGAGGATCGAGCGAAATGGGTGGAGGGGGAAACAGAGACAACCGAGAGACCAACAAGCCAATAAATTCATTATGAGACCCAAAAATGATATCTGAATCATCATATCTCCTATAATTGTAGGACCCTAACACACAAGAGAATAGGTGTAAGTCAGGTCGACCATATGGGCAGGGTAGCAAATCCTAAAACCTTGAAAGCATCGCCTCTCATAGAGGTAAGCGTACTAGCAAGATCCCCATATACGAATAGATCCCCAGAAATATATCTGATTATAAGAAGGTATCAAGAGGATATCCTTTCAACCAACCTCCCATGAACTTGTGCTTAAATCCAGTGTAAGTGGAGCCTCCTGATATTACTGATTATACAATGTATTTCTCCACTCCCTTAGTCAGACACATATGTTGATTTAATAGCCTTCGAGAAGTTTACTCACAAAATCCTATTCCAAGGCTCTAAATCCTAAGCTAGTTTGTGCACCCTAGAACAATATAATCTTTACTAATCAATTTTAAATTATAGTGTTACTTTTAGTGGCCTTTCTTACTCAAAAAGGTGCGGTTGTGAAACTAGTGATGTTACAAATCAACAAGTAAAATAAATGTGAATATGAATACAATGAAAAGTCCTAACTTCAATTCCTAATAAATGATATTCTTTTCAAAATGCAATTTTCAATTCAGTTATGTAATTATAAAATAAAATGCAATCTTTCTTTACATGCACTAATATTAATGATAAGGACTCAAGAGATCAAAATGCCAACAATGTAAAATGCCTAATATTTTTGTATTTCCAATATAAGAGAATGAAAATGAAAGGAATGAACAACAACTTGATATAAAAACTCTATTGTGTGTAAACAAAGACAAGCCAAGTAGGATATCAAGGAGAAAACACCCATCTCAATATGCAAGGACAATCAAATGAAAAAGATGATGAGAAAGGCACTGCCCAAAAATTCAACCAAAGAAAGGTTTCCTATCACTCCACGGACACTTAACAGTCATAACAGAGACCCAAGAAGACTCAACAATCATCAAAACCTACCCAACAACCATCAAAACCAGCAACCAAGAAAGAAAGGGTGATGTACGTGAGTTTTCAAGGGAAATTCACGTATATATGCCTCTTGCAGAAGGACATCACACGTATGTACGCAAATGTCAGCTAAAAACCTATGTATCTGTCAAAAAACAACCAGGATAAGGAGAAGGATAAGAAAATTAGAAACAGAATGAACAAAGGTTGTCAAGCAGTCATATGACAAGAAACTCAATATAAACGAGAGAAATCTAAGGAGAAAAACACTCCATTATCCCCAGTATGGTTGCCAATTCTGTTACGAGGAAAATCTCTCTATGGCTATGGGTAAATCACAACAGACAGAAATGACTGCAAAAATCAACTCTAATATCAAGTATGTTATATACAAAATATGCTAGCAAGACAAGATAAAAGGCCCACCTCATCCAGACGTTTGATGAAGTCCACCATTGAGCACTTGACTAAAAGAAATACACTTGCAACTAGTCCTCAACAACCAAGAAACACAAGCATATGGTGATAATATATAATGTTATCATATTCAATAGCATAATCCATCAATATTCATAACAAATACGCCCATGGAATAACAATTCAAATATTCGCAAGATATTAATTGGACAAGAAAAGAGTATTTCTATTAAAATATAATCAGCAGAAGTGGACAAATTACAAACTTCCGTGTCGGGATGGTTCAGAACTGAGAAACTAAGTTCCTTCCAGATGGGCATCCACCACTTCAATCCTCCACCAAACACAAGCTCATATAAGAGAGACAATGAGGTTGTCAATCATGTAGGAAATAGCTTGGGGGATGACCAATGTGTTCAAACTTAAAAGGAAAAAGGGATGTAGACTCAATATGAAGTGAATAATTTCTCCATAGTAAATTTGCTCTCAAAGTTGAATTCTTCTCCTCTTTTCCATAGCTCAGATTTGGCCTATTTGTATCCTTCAAGTGAAACTGAAGTGTCGAGTCGGAACGTTTCCAATATATGGAAGGTCAAGGATCATGGATCTTGTGACGTGACATGGAAACTCGACACCATTTTTAATTTTGAGCACAAATCTCGATGTACGCGGGTTGTAGTGGTGCAACCTATGTATACACATGTTGTACTATAGGTAGGGTGTGTATACGTGGAAAAATAATGTTTTTAGCTCTAGTATTTGCAAAAAGGGACTTCAATTCTGCATAGGGAAATGGAAAAAGGCCCTTTCTGCAAGTTTTCATATAGTGAGGCAAATCTTGCTATAACAAATGATCATAGCTATGTGAAGCTTTCAGAGAAAACCAATGTTCCTCGCCAGACCAAAATACATTGAGATCAAGTATTACATTCTCTATGATAAAGTCCAAAAGAGAGAAGTGGTTCTCCAGTATATCTCCACCGATAAGCAAATAACAGATATTTTGATAAAGCCTATGTTCAAGATGAAAATTTTGTGTACTTAAGAGACAAGTTGGGGCTCATGGAGAGGAATTCCTTATTGGAAAAGGAAGTGATTACTCCCAGGTTGGGAGGGAGGACTGATATGTTATTGATATATGGACAGTCAATTTCTAGTGTGGAAAATGGTCCAGGATGGGCAGTTCCTTTCTAGTTCGGAAAGTGGTTTGAGATTTCTGACGGACATGCATTTTCCAGTTCGAAAAATGGTCCATATCGGATAGTCATTTTCATAATGAAAATGGTTCGATAGATTGTTGATGTACCATAGACAACAATTCCCCTTGTGGACAGTGTGGGGTAATGGTCTAGGAGACTCATTCTTCTTGACATTCAATCTGATTATTGGTCAAGTAGAATGGTCTTCCTCGTTAGGCAGTCATTCTTTCAAAGTTCACAATTGTGAGTAGTTTCAGGGAATGGTTCGTTTTGGCGGTTGGTGCAGAATAGTCATTTCCTTAGGAAATGGTATAGATAGTCATTCCCTAGGGAAGACTCCTTTTCTATAGGTTGCATTGTGATTAGTGTTGGAGGAATGGCCCAGTTAGGTGAATGGTCTAGGTTCAACAATCAGGGACAGGCATTCCCTAGGGAAAACTCATTCTCTCCAAGTTGCACTATGATTAGTGTCAGAGGAATGGCCTAGTTAGGTGAATGGTCCAGACTCATAAATCAGGCACAATTATTCTTCTATGCTTGAGAAGAATAGTCCAGATAGCCCATGGATGATGTTTTACTTTCTGATGGTATATTATCTTCCAAATCTCACAGATGTGACTGGAAGAATAGTCCAAATGACTCAGTTTATATCATGATATTGTTTTATGCAGGTTGATATCAGGTTATATGATTGTTGTGGAGACTGTATGTCTCTAGAAAATAGTTGTATGCTACTATGGTGGATATGATCCATTGTTAATGACTATGTGTCACTTTTTAGTGGCAGTGTGCTACTGAGAGTGGTTGTGTACCATTAGATAGTAGTTGTATACTACTATGAATATACACAATTGTGTTCTATTAGATGGCATTGTTCTGATTGCCATGAGACTATCACTAGTGTTGGAGATGATTACCATTAAGTATGTCGATGGACATACATTATCTCGGTGGAAAATAGGTCCATGACAGTTATTATTCTAGGATGTAAGTACGAATTGGAAGAATATTCCTTGTATCCCATGACGTGGCTTCCAACATCTGTTGGAACAATTATTCTCCTAGCACATATGTCCATATCAAAAGAATGATTCTTTTATCACTCTGTGGAGTGAGTGACTTATAAAAAATCATACCCAATTACTTAGATGGAGTATGGCTTTGAGATATGATGCAGTTGATTCTATCATATGATATTGATAATGTTGATGGTGCTCATGATTTGATCATGAGATAGATTGTGTGGTGCTTATGATGGTGCTACCGGTTGAATGGTCTTTTTGTGCTCAAGACCATTTCCTTTAGTACCTCCCTAGGTAGGAGGGATTTTTGATAGTATGGTAGCTATGAGAGGTATTAACCTCTACATGTAATCCTAACGAGACTAGAATATTCCAAGAAGTAAGAAAAACCCTAAAGACTTGGATAATAAGTCTATAAGACTAGTTGGCTTAATAAAATAATTAATATTAAAAATAACAATGTTGTATTGGCATAATATTAATTTCTTCCCCGATATTTGGTTTACTGAAAACCTTAGCCTGAAGCCCATGCGCGCCCCTGTCTGATCAATCCAGTACACTCTGCAGCCCAACTACCAACCAGCCCTGGGTGAACCATCACCGGCTCTGGTCTGTAGACATGGGCAACGAGGAGGGGGGGAAACCCCCCTCTTACAGTAACATAACCACCAATGATAGAGTAGGCAAGAGGTCGAAGCGACCTGCATTTGAGCCACCACAGCAAATCCGAGAAGAGGTCCTCGCCAAAGAACATGGTTTCAGAAAGGACATGGAAACGGAGGCCAGCACATCCCGTCCCAAAGAGCCCCGAGGATGGGAGCCCAGCAAATGCATCCCTCAAATGGATAAAGCGCCCAGATACCTCATAAGCTCAACCAGGGTTGGTGAGCACACCCAGTTCATGCAAGAACACGCCCTCATTGGCAAGTTCCTGGGACTCTGGCCATCAAAAAGGGTCCTAAACAAATGGATCAAACACTGGTGGAACCCCAAGGGAGACTATGAGGTTCAGCTTAGTTCAAAAGGCTTCTTCACAATCATTCTATATAACCTAAAAGACAAAGATCGCATCTTTGAGAACGGCCCATACTTTTTCAACTCAGTCGGGCTATTTCTCAGGTTCTGGACAGAGCGCTTCAACCCGAATAAGGAAGACTTCTCAATGGCACCTATCTGGATTCGTCTATATTCCCTCTCGTAGGAGTTCTGGCTGGAGGAAATTCTAATGGGAATAGGAAATACAATCGGCCAGTATGTCAAAGCCTCAGAAGCCACAAAGAAGTGAAAATACACCTCATATGCTCAAATATGCGTGTACATGAACATAGCTCAAGCCCTACCAGGAGCAGTAATACTGGAGTATCAGGATGAGGACTGGTCGCAAACACTCGATTATGAACACATCCCGTTTAGATGCAAGAGATGCCACGAGCACGACCACCTGTTCCGGGACTGCCCGCTGAATCAGCCCACTCCCAAAGCCGATCAGAATATGCAGAAGGATGGCTTCATAACAATCCAATCAAGGAAGAAGAACCCCCCTTGAAAGAAAACAGTTGGCCCCAAACCTAGCATCTCAACCAAGAATGCCTATGACATACTAAGCCAGCTCCCTGAGGAAGCAGAAATCCAAGATCCGCACAATGGAACAAAGAAAGGTATAGATCCGAGCCCTACGTCCCCCCTGACCAGAACAAAGAAACCCATGCTGAGGAGAGGGGGGACGCAGATGGAGATACTCCAATGCAGTTGGATGCCCAAGACCTAGCAGGCATAGACTTCGAAAAGCTGGAAGAAGCTCTCAACTTAAGAGATCTGCAAGGCCTCCCAGAAGAGTAGCTCAGAAAGGTGCATAAAGTCTTCCTCGACTCAACGACAGGATCCACAGCTCGCCTGGGTATCGCCACAGAACCAAGCTCAGGATCCAAGAAAATCCCACGTGAGAATAAGAGGCGAGGGAGAAAACCGACACATCAACTAATCAAAGAAGCGGGAAACCTCATGATCAACTCAAGTCAGATTCAGAAGCTCTCGGAGGGATACCTCCACCCACACTCTTCTTCCTAATGATTAAGCTCATAACCTGGAATATAAGAGGACTCAAAGGCAGATCTAAGTAAAGAATCCTCAGGGACTACATCAAGGAGGAAAGCCTAGACATCCTAATGCAACAGGAAACAAAATGTGCAGGAATGGAAGCGGAAAACATCTTCCAACGCATTTGGAAAGAATGCAACTACTTCTACACGGATGCAGCGGGAGCCTTGGGAGGCTTAGCCATTCTGTGGAACCCAAACCACACCGTCCTCAGCGGGCCCTTCTCAACCACAGGAACCCTATCATCCCACTTTGAAGTAATCGGCTCAAATCAAGAGGGGACCATCACCAATGTCTATGGCCCTCAAGGACAACAGGAAAAAAACAAGTTCATGGACAAGCTGGCCCAAGTTAAAGCCTTGGTCACCACGCCCAACTGGATCCTGGGAGGGGACTTCAACATGACAATGTCACTAGAGGAGAAAGCTGGTGGTAGAAAATGACTTGAGCCAGATAGTGGTAAGTTCAAAACCCTTCATGAACAGTTAAATCTAGTGGATATAGAAAACAACAATGAAACCTTCACTTGGTCCAACCGTTGATCAGGCAGTCAGCATGTGGCATGTCGACTTGACTGCTTCCTTGTCATGGAAGAGCTGATAGAAGGAGGTCTCTGCATGGAAAGTTTAATCCTCCCCAAAGCGGGCTCAGATCACTGGCCAATTGCCCTTCAAATCGCAACAGAAACCATCCCCACACTTAAACCCTTCTGGTTCAAAAAATTCTGGCTCACCCACCCAGACTTCCAAAACCTAGCAAAAACCTGGTGGAACCAAGCTGAGGTAGACCACGGCACCAAGATGTACAAATTTCAGCAACAGCTTAAAAACTTCAAGCAAATGCTCAAATACTGGAACAAAAACACCTTCAGAGACATACTTCAGAGCATCAAGGACGCCAAGAACAGGCTAGCTGAGATACAAAAAATCTTCATAACCAGAACTTGAACTCTTGAGATCATGAAGGAGGAGGAGCAACTACAATCTCATTTGGAACAGAGAAGACAGCAGGAAGAAATCCTCTGGAGACAAAAATCCAGGGTGCAGTGGCTCAAGGAAGGGGAAAAGAACACAAAATTTTTCCACAAGACAATGATCCACAGGCGGCACATCAACAGAATAACCCATCTAGAGGATGAGCATGGTGACCTTCTATGAGAGCATGGCCGCATCGAAGAAGAGCTCATACGACACTATTAGAACCTCATGATGGAAAACAGGCAGAATCGAGAGGAAGCCATCACCCGAGTTACCAGTCACATCCCTTCACTCATCACCCCTGAACAGAATGTTGCTCTAACAAGGCCAATCACCCAGGAGGAGGTGGATCAAGCAACAAAGGACATGCCCCCTAGAAAGGCACTAGGCCCTGATGGCTTCACTACAGACTTCTTCCATCACTGTTGGGATATTATAAGGAAGGATGTTTGGGAGGTGGTTGAGGAGTCACGGACCTCAGGACAAGTTCTTCAAGCTTTCAATGCCACTTTCCTCACTCTCATTCTGAAGGAGGAGCGAGTCACCAACCCCAAGCACTTTAGACCCATAGCCCTGTGCAATGTCATCTATAAGATCATCACCAAGGTAATTGCAAATCGACTCAAGCCAATTCTTCCCTTTGTCATCTCCAAAGAACAAGTCGGATACGTGGAAGGCAGGCATATTATGGATAGTGTCATACTAGCGCATGAGGTAATCAACTCCCTCAAATAAACAAAAATCCCAGGTATGCTAATCAAACTAGACCTCTCAAAAGCCTTCGACAAAGCCAGTTGGCATTATCTTAAAGCCATCCTAATTTCCTTTGGTTTTGAACAAACTTGGGTTAGTTGGATCATGAATCTCACCTCCATGGCCTTCTTCTCAATCCTAGTAAATGGAGTTCTCTCCTGGCCATTCTCGGCCTCAAGGGGCATCCGGCAGGGGGATCCACTTTCACCCTTCCTTTTTGTCCTAATGGCGGAGGGCCTGAGACGCTACATCAAGTCAGCTATCCAGGAAGGCAGCCTCAAAGGCCTTCCCCTACACAACATCAGACCGGCCCCCTCTCACAGGCAATTCGTGGATGACACCCTCCTCATGAACTCTCCCACAGCCCGAGAATCCCTAAAGCTCAATTCCATCCTGTCTGATTTCACTGATGCTTCGGGCATGACTCTGAACCTCGACAAATCCAAGCTCTTCTTTTTTAACACTCCAACATCAGTCCAATTACACATTTCTAGAATCCTGGGCATCCCTAGGAGCTCCCTTCCGTCCAATTACCTGGGCATTCCTCTCACGGGAGCGCCTGCCAAGGCCATCTCTTGGGACATCCTCCTCCTTTCTATCTCAAATCGTCTGGCCAACTGGACATTCAGACCCCTAAACATTGCAGCCAGATTGGTCTTGCTAAAATCGGTCCTTCAAACCCTCCCAACCTATCTTTTCACAGCTCTAGTCGCACCCAAACAAATCATCAGAGCTATCAGAAATATACAGAGAAACTTCCTCTAGCAAGGTCTACAACCGAACAAGAAATGGGCTTTGGTGAGTTGGGACAAGGTCTGTGCTCCTAAAAACATGGGAGGTCTTGGGCTTCGTGACCCTGGCAGGCTTAATCAGATAATGGGAGCCAAGATATGGTGGAGATGGATGAAAACACCAGATGCATTGTGGGCACAAATTTGGAAGAACAAATACGCCTCCACAATGCATCTTGATCAACTGATTCGACACAACATCAGAATACAGGGCTCGAACATCTGGAACACAGCTTGGAAAAACAAAGACTTAGTGCAGAAGCACGCTTTCTGGGAGATCCGCAATGGCGACAATGCAGAATTTTGGCTGGATTCATGGAAACAACTCAAGCCTCTAACTGAACTTGCTGAGCTCACACCTCTACAGCAAGTCCTCAATCAAGTTCCTTCACTAAAGGTAAAATACCTCTGGAAACCTCTAGAAGAGGGTCAAAATTGGAGACAGTGGAAGACCTCTAGTCAAGAGCTAGGAATTCCTCCCTACACTGACCTAACGGCCTGGCAAGATGAAGCAGCACGCAAGAAAATCCCCATCAAGGAGGGACCTGACATCCTTTGATGGGGGCACTCGGCCTTAGGCAACTTCTCGATAAAAGAAGCCTACTATGTACAAGGCAACTATCACAATCAGGAAAAGGACACCATCTGGGGTATAATTTGGGACAAGGCCCTCTGGCTGAAGGTCTCCACCTTCCTATGGCTAATTATTCACAATTGAATTCTGATGTGGGACAACCTCCAGAAAAGAGGTTTTATTGGGCCCTCCATATGTGCTTTATGTCACTGCCAAGAAGAAACCAAGGAGAATCTTTTCAATGGTTGCCACTACAGCCAAGCGGTTTGGGATTAGGGGGCTCAAATCATGCGTAGATCCAATCAAAATAGAGGTAACATCAGAGTCACCATCAAGCACTGGGATGCAATCACCTTCAACAACCCCATCCTAAACCACATCTGGCTACTTCTCCCAGGTTTCATTCTTTGGCAAATATGGAAGGAGAGAAACAAACACATCTTTCACTCAAGGGAATCCACTCCAGAGCTTACCTGGAACAGAGTGGCCACTCATATCAAGGAAACGATCTGAAGCAAGAGCTAGCAAGCGAAAGATTGGGTTTGTCACAACGAAGAATTAAGTACCCTCCAAAGATGGCAACTCAATCTACGTGACCTGGTTGCAGGCCATGCTCCCAAGACTCGCACCCCCAGCCCATGCACCTGGACCCCCCCCCAATGGAATTGTAAAAATCAATTTTGATGGAGCCTCTAAGGGCAACCCAGGACCTGCAGGCTACGGGGTGGTGATTAGAAATTCCAGGGGGGAAATTCTAGCCTTGGCAGCAGGATACCTGGGGGAAACCACAAACAATGTAGCGAAGCTAACGGGTCTACTACAGGGCCTCCAAGCAGCCGTCTCCCTAACCAGTCACAAAATAATTCTGGAAGGAGACTCTCAAATCATCATTCAGCTAACCACCAAGATCCTACATGGGGGCAATCCGCAAAAAATCTCACCCAGCTGGCGACTGGCAGGACTGCTTGAGGACTTCAAGAACATGCTCAATTGCAACTTCAGCATCATTCCCTCCCACGTTAAGAGGAAGGCAAATGGAATGGGGGATCACCTGGCAAATGAAGGAGTCCAAAGAGAACGGGAACGCATAATCTGGGACGCTCGATCCCTCGAAGCCTCTGACATACTCCAACAATGTCAACTCCTAGTAGACAAGGATCTTCTACCCCCGGATGGGGTGACATGTGGGCAGATTGGGCACATGGAGGCGCCAACGGAGGAGCCATTTATGAGGGCTCCTACTCCTGGCTATGGGCAGTTATTAGAGCCCTTGCCTCCGTAGACCACCGGATTATGATGGAGCTCCTCGTGCATGGGAAGGGGACGACCAGCCAGAGCATTAAGCTCTTGGCGTTAATGCTGGCAGCTATGGGTTATGCTTACTTTAGCTCAAACAGACCTTCCACTTCGCATTTGAATTTGTTTCAGTAGGGCAAGCACCGCTATGCAGGAGGTTTCACCCCAGCCCTCACCATGCCACGGGTAAGGGGTAGACCACGCTGAGGCACTCGCTGGTACGCAGCGGACTCACGGAGGAAAAGGCACCAGAGGTTTGCCAGAGCAATGCTCTTGGCCAAGGAAAAGCGCCGAGGTGGTGCCACTGTAGCCAACTCGTCGCCTCAAACTTACGTTGAGGAGGACCTGTCCATCACACTTCCTTCGGACTTCTCTGAGAGCCGGATGTTCATTGTCCCGGACAATTGGGATCCTCCAATGAGCTTTGGTCACATGTCAACTGCACCCAATTTGGGTGATTCTCCTGCACCCACCATAGCTCTGAGTGCAAGCTTTGCGGCCTACCCTGTGGAGGAGGAGCCACCAGAATCCATCGCTGGGACGCAGACGCAGAGGACACTGTCGGATTACAAGGCAAGGGAGCTGGAGGAGGTGCAGCCGGAGCGCACCGCCGACACGCAACAGCAGGGGATGATGCCGAGTCGAAAGGAAATGGAGTCTGAAAGGAATTCGCCACCCTCGCCGCTGCTCTTGCATCCCAAACACCTAAATCTGATTTTTGAAGTGCGCAGCCTCGTGGAGGATCAAATCTTAAGAGCTGTGCGAGTCAGCCAATGCCTAGACATGTTGTACGCGACCCACTCCAAAGCTACTCCACGACGCCAATGCCCCACTTGTCTGTATCCCTTCGTCCTCCCTGTCAATGGTGGAAACCTCGACTGAATAGGTTCTGGTCTTCCTTATGGTCTCCATTCTCTTTTCAGTGACTGTTCATCAGAGCCGTAGCTCTTTAGTTCCTAGCATAGTTAGCTCTAGCACAGTCTTTCTCTTACTGTTGAGCATAATGGACATAATCCCTGGTTTCCTTCGGGCAGGGTGGCGAAACATTACGCCTAATTTTTCTTGCTACTGTGGACACGCCAGCTGTCCTGGTTTCCTGTATAGGCAGGACAGCTGGCATATGTATGCCAAATGTCTATCCTTTATGAAAGCTTAATACAATAGGTTCTTCTTTTTTATTTAAAAAAAAATGAAATAATTAATATTGAGTTATTAGTACCCAAGAAGAGAATTTGGCCCAGACAGCTAATATGGATTAGTATAAATACACGACGCTAGAGATCATTTGGGTCTCACTCTCTCGCAACTTTAGAAAACCAGTTGTGTGCAAGTTTGGAGAGGAGCTGCAACTGTAACTATTGCAACTGGAATCTTTTGGTTTTGTCTTGGAATTTCCTTTGGTTATGGTTTGGACTTTTTGCCTGGTATGCTAGCTCTAGAGAAAGGTACGCTACCTTGATTGGCTATTGGTTCTAGGGTTTTCCTCCAAAATTATTCTCTTTGTCAACGTTAAAGTGCTCGGGGGTGGCATCAACCTATGGTTGGGTGAAAATATTTCTATATTATCTATGGTGAAATGAGCACACCTATTATTCTAACAAGTTGGGATATAGAAATGATAGTTAAAGGAGCTTCATGGCCTACAACACTTTGTACTCAAGGATTCAAATGTTTTGCTGGTTAGAATGTGTATCTATGTAACTCTCTTTTCTTGTCTTATTTGAATAAAATGGGGATTTCTGCAATGCATTAATTTCTACATAGATTCAACTTTGATTATAGTGAAAATTTTACTCTCAATCACCTATATCTTGTAATTTTTGTTCAAATACTTATTTCAAAATTGAAATAACATTTTAATTTTGAAAATCCTTCTGGTGAATGCATGAGTTTAGTAGAATGTTAGACTATGTATTTATATTTGTTTCCTATTCTTCCATATCTTATTGTTCATTTGTACAACTATCAGAGTGAATGCCATTGACTATGTAAAGTAATGTTGATTATTTGAGACTTAGTTGATGAACTTTATCATATTATTAACCTCCCAACAAACCTTGACCTAAAAATTAAACCATATAAATAACTAAAATTCCCGAGCTATTTATTATAGCAGTCAAGTACAGAATTTAGGGATAACATCTTTTGGCGTCGTTTCTAGGGAACGGAGGAACGCAGTCATTTTTCCCTAGGAGAACAAAAATGATCATCTACAGTTATTGATGGTGAACAAGGATTAGACACTAAAGTTTGACTGCAAATCATTCACCTAGAAACTCCATGAATAAAGAATCCAGTGGTAGCTCCATAGTTTCAATATGTCAGATACTTGAATGTCTTCTATTTTGGCTCAAAGTTTTTCACCTTTTTATTTCTCAACAATTATTTGTTTTCCTAATGTTGTACCTATCATGGATGAGTAGGGAGATTGTCTTCCTAAATTTAGAGAAGATAAATATGACAATCATGCAAATAATTTTATTGAATTGCATAAATTCATGCATCATCTGGGTATACATCATGAGGATGTGTTAATGAAGATGTTCACTCATTAGAGGGAGATACACGAGAATAGTAAAAAACCTTACCTTCTTATAGAATTTATTCTTTGAAAGAGTTTCATGTAGCATTTAATAATCATTATAAAAGGTATTTTCTAGCTAAGTCTCTTTTTGAAAATTGTTGTGAGGAATTTGAAGAATGCATTCAACATGTAGTAGGTAATTCTTCTAATTATGAGGATGAAATAGATGTTTCTATTCAAGAAATGGAGGAAGAATCTTATGAATCCTTATCTAAAGAATATGTTATTGATTGCCTTGATAAATATGTTGGCAATAATACTCTAGATGAATTTGTCATTGTCTGAAATGTTTCTAGTAGTTATGACTATGATGAAATTACTACTTCAAACCTTAATTAAGATCAACCAATTTATAATTAATATCAAGATGATTTGGAACAATAGTTTTCTTAATGAGCACATATGAAATTTCTTAGAAAAGACTCTATATATGATAGCTATGAAATAGATTTTTGGGAAGGAAGTGAAGGAGATAAGAGGGAGTTACAAGAGAAACTCACAAAACTTTCTTCTTCACCAACTATTGAGAAGCAGTTTCAATAAATTAGCAAGCCTATGTTTGTCATTCTTCAATTGAAATATGAAGGGAACAGTAAACAAAATGAGGTTAGCACAATTGATAATTTTAAAACTAAGAGAGGTAATTCCTGGTTTTCTTCTTCTTCACTTTCAGTGTTTCAAAATCAAGAAATTGATATCATCCATGGAGAAGAGATTGCACATGGACAACCTATTCCTAAACAAGAAGATTAGGTATTTTCCTTCCATCAGATTGTCTCTTCTTGTGCATTTTATGACCCTGTAGAAAGGTACATGAAGTTGAAATGGAATGATAAACCTTGCATCTTTGACCTCATAAAGGAAAAATTTCAGATCTGTAAGTATGGATTCCTAGATTATCATTTTTAATACCTTTCATCTTCTTTAGTCTTATGTCCGTTAAAAAAGGGGAGGAAAATCTAGTCAATTGATGAACTTCTTGATTGGTTACATTGGAAATTTTCTTATACTTGAAAATAAGTTTATAATTTGCTAGTATAGGACCTATACATAAATAAGCTTGCTTCCCAAGCATTTGGTTTTCAGATTGGTGTGATATAGAGTATACTCGCTAAATAAAGACTCCATAGCCCAATGGATAAAACATTATACAGGATAGTGTATTTTTGGTTTTAAATTTCAAATTGCAGTTCTGGTTTGTAGTGTGTGATGAGAAGAGTTACAGATTGCAGGGATGATATAAGGAATTAGTTTGCAAGTTCTTGATGTCTCACAGGGAGGACATCATCCCCAGTTGGAGCCAGTCTTAATAACAAGATTTTCAGTGTTAAAATTTTTTGAGCCTTCAATAAAATTGCACAAACTTCGCCAAATCTATCGTCGCCTCATTCTTAATCTTGTATATGTTGCAGAAGATTTTCATATTTCAATAGAAAAATCAACGGATTTTCAAAAGCACTTGATGCATAAAGAGTGTAGTTTATCTAGCGTAAAAATAACATCATTGTTAGAAATTCCCTACAAAAACTGGTGTATTCCAATAGAGAATTTAAAATTAATTACTCAGGTCCGTTGCTAAAATTCGGAAAAACGTTTGTTGGGTTTTCATGAATTGAACCAATCTCCAAGTCACAATACAGCTATAGTCTCAATGCAATGTCAAATTACACCAGCAATCATGATCCTCCAAGTGTTAAGCAGGCATATGAATATTACTTAACCACCAACAAAACGCTTATTTAAATAGTTCGGGTGTCTCACACAATCCAATTCAATTATGATGGTTTTTCTCAAACATCCTCCATGATCCAAAGAATGACCATACCATATGAAGCATTAGAACACATAATGAGTTGGAGTTTCATGACAAAGGAAAATTCAAACGGATAAACTAGGTCTTGTTCACAAAGAATGCTATGGTAATGGTTTTCATGCTCTAGATTAAGAATCACTTTAAATCCTCCAAATCAGATGAAGGTCGACAACACATGGATTCGAAATATTTTCCCATTATTTTGGTCAGCATTTGGTAAAAAATGCAAAATTGCTTGTAGGTGATTTTTTTTGTGGTCATCTTTTGACATGTTTCTTGAGCAAATGGGGTCGAATATCACAAAAATAAAACATGGGTTTTCTCACGAATGGGACAAATTGAGTATCAAATGGGACATTTCCCGAGAAAATGAGCTATTTAGGAGATACATGTGGAGCTTTAAGACTATTTTTTCCATATTTCATTTATTTTTTCAGATTTTCCAGATTTTTCCAAATGCCAAGTCAACAATGTTGCCACCTCATCAATTAGAATTGGACATTAGATCCTAATTTTTTTCTACATAATTAGGATTAGATCCCTTTCCTAAGGATCTCAGTTTGAATTTGTTACTTTGAATTATGTTTTGCAATTTTATTTAAGCAAGGATTATGAATGAAGAAGGGGATCTTCCTATGGGAAGACAAAGGGTGGCTCAATGAGTGAGAGTTGGGATCTGGAAATGATAGTTGAAGGAGATTCATGCCCTACATCACTTTGTACTCATGTATTCAAACATTCCATTGGTTAGAATGTGTATCGACGTAACTCTCTTTTATTGTCTTATTTGAATGCAATGGGGATTTATGCAATGTATTAATTTCTACATAGATTCATCTTTGATTATAGTAAAAATTTTATTGTCAATCACTTATCTCTTGTAAGTTGTGTTCAAATACTTATTTCAAAATTGAAATATCATTTTAATTTTGAAAATCCTCCTAGTGAATGCATGAATTTAGTAGAATGTTAGATTATGTATTTATATTTGTTTCCTATTCTTCCATATCATGTTGTTCATTTGTCTAGCTATCAGAGTGAATGCCCTTGACTATGTAAAGTAATGTTGATTATTTGAGACTTAGTTGATGAGATTTATCAAATTCGTAACCTCCCAACTAACCTTGACCTACAAATTAAACCATATCAATAAATGAGGTGCCCTAGCTCTATATTATAGCAGGCAAGTGTAGACTTTAGGGATAACATATTTTGGCACCATTGTCAGGGAATGGAGGAACGCAGTCATTTTTCCCTGGGAGAATGAAAATGATTATCTCTAGTTATTTATGGTGATTAAGGATTAGACATTGAAGTTTGACTATAGATCATTCACCTGGTGACTCCATGAATGACGAATCCAATGGTGACTCCATAGTTTCAAGATGTGAGATACTTGAATGGATTCTATTTTGGTTGGAAGGTTTGCACCTTTTGATTTCTCATCTATTCTCGATTTTCCTAATGTTGTACCTATCATGGATGAGTGGGGAGATTGTCTTCCTAAATTTAGAGAAGATAAATATGACAATCTTGCAAATCATTTTCTTGAATTCCATGAAGTCATACATCAACTGGGTATACATCATGAGGATGTGTTAATAAAAATGTTCATGTACTCATTAGAGGGAGATGCAAGAGAATGGTACATATCCTTTCCTCCTTCTAGCATTTATTCTTTGAAAGAGTTTCAAGTAGAATTTAATAATCATTATAAAAGGTATTTTCCATCTGAGTCTCTTTTTGAAAATTGTTGTGAGGAATTTGAAGCATACATTCAACATGAAGTAGGTAATTATTTTGATTATGAGGATGAAAGAGATGTTTATATTCAAGAAAAGGAGGAAGAATCTTATGAAGGCTCTAAAGAAGATTTTATTGATTGCCTTGATAAAGATCCTGGAAATAATACTCTAGATGCATTTGTCATTGTCTCAAATGTTGTAGTTATGACTATGATGAAATTTCTACTTCAAACCTTAATGAAGATCATCCAATTTATGATGAATATCCAAATGATTTGAAGCAATAGTTTTCTAAATCAACACATATGAAATTTCTCAGCAAAGACTCTTTATATGGCAACTATGAAATAGATTTTTGGGAAGGCAATGAAGGAGATAAGGAGTTACATGAGAAATTAAAAAAACTTTCTTCTTCGCCAACTATTGAGAATCAATTTCAAGAAATTATCAAGCCTACATTTTCCTTTCTTGAATCAGAATCTGAACGAAATAATAAACAAAATGAGGTCAACACATTTGATGATTTCAAAAGTAAGAGAGGTAATTCCTAGTTTTCTTCTTCTTCACTTTTAATGTTTCAACAACAACTTGATATCATCCATGGAGAAAATATTTCACATGGACAACCTATAACTAAACAAGAAGATGATGTATTTACCTTTCACCAAATTGTCACTTCTTGTGCTTTTTATGACCCTGTAGCAAGTTACATGGAGTTGAAATGGAATAATAAATCTTTCATCTTTGACCTCATAAAGGAATATTTTCATATATGTAAGTATGGATTCATAGATTATCATCTTTTATACCTTTCAACTTCTTCAGTCTTATGTTTGTTCAAAAAGGGGAGAGAAATTCAGTTAGTTGATGAAATTCTTGATTGGTTACATTGGGAATTTTCTTATACTTGAAAAGAAGTTTCTGATTAGTTAGTGTAGGAGTTTTACATAAATAAGCTCGCTTCCCGAGCATTTGGTTTTCCGATTGGTGTGATATAGATTAGACTAACTGAATGAAGACTCCATAGCCCAATGGATAAAACATTGTACAACAAAGCATACTTTTTATTTTCAGTTCAAATTGCAATTTTGGTTTGCAGTGTGTGATGAGTAGGGTTACAGGTTGCAAGGACGATATAAGGAATTGTTTTGCAAGTTCTTGATGCCTCACAGGGAGGACATCATCCCCAGTTTGAGCCAGTGTTAATATCAATATTTTTAGTGTTAAAATTTTTTGAGCCTTCAATAAAATTGCACAAACTTCGCCAAAACTATTGTCGCCTCAATATTAATCCAAAATACGTTGCAAGATATTTTCATCTTTCAGTAGAAAATTCAGTGGATTTGTAAAAGAACTTGTTGCAGAAAGAGTGTAGTTTATGTAGAACAAAAATAGCATAATTGCTAGAAATGCGCTACAGAAACGGATATATTTCAATAGATCATTTCAAAATAATTATTCAGGTGCATTGGTAAAATTTGGCAAAAAGGTTGTTGGGATTTCATGCATTGAACCCATTTCCAAGTCGCAATCCAACTACAATCTTGATGCAATGTCAAAGTACGCCACCAAGTACATCAACAAGCATGATCCTCCAAGTGTCAAGAAAGCATCTGAATATCAACACAAACACCTATTTAAAACATCCAGGTGTCTCACACAATCCAAGTCAATTATGATGGTTTTGTTGAAAAATCCTCCATTATCCAAAGAATGACCATACCATATGAAGCATTAGAACACAAAATCAGCTGGAGTTTCGTGACAAAGAAAATTTTAAATCAATAAACTTGGGCTTATTCACAAAGAATTTCATTGTAATGGTTTTCATGTTCTAGATTAAGAATCACTTTAAATCCTCCAAATCAAATGAAGGTCGAAAACACATGGATTCAAAATCTTTTCCCATTATTTTGGTCAACTTTTGGTAAAAAGTGCATAATTTCCTATAGGTGATTGTTTTTGTGGTCATATTATAATGTGTTTGCTAAGCAAATGGGGTTAAATCTCACGAAAATAAAACATGGCTTTTCTCACAAATGGGCCAGATTGAGTATATTGCAGGATGTTTCCTGTGAAAATGAGCTATTTGGGAGCTACATGTGGCTCTTTAAGACCGATTGTTCCATATTTCACTATTTTTTTCATATTTTCCATATTTTTCCAAATGCCTAGTCAATAGAGTTTCCACCTCATCAATTCGAGATGGAGATTAGATCCTAATTTTTTGCTATAGAATTAGGAATAGATCCCTTTGTTTAGGATCTCAATTTGAATTTGTTACTTTGAATTATGTTTTGTAGTTTTATTTAAGCAAGGATTATTGTTGGCCTTTAACTACTCTCTTCTACTATCCGAGTTGTTGACCCAAGGTTCATATCTTTCAGGTTACCAACAAAGCCTCTAAAACTATCACCCCTCTGGTAAACCAGAAGGCAACACAGTACACAGAATGCACTGCATAGTCTCACCCGAGATAGCTTTAAATAGGTGGTTGTAAGACTCAGGTGTTTGCATCCTAGGATTGAGTATGAGATAGGGGTTTGTTAACTAGAGCCATGCACTACGAAATATGAAGGTAATCTATCTATTCCTCAAGGGTACATATTTCCCTTACACAGGTTACTTCCCGAGAAGCATATTTGTGTTCCATAACAATGTAGCAACTCATTTATTAAGCATAACAATAACTACTGAAAGAAAGCAAAGAGATGCATACATTCATCACAATACACAACTATTACTATGGTTCACCCCCTCCTAGGCTATGTCCACAAAGATTTGGATCTTGGCTCTTTTATTATGGCAGCTATGCATTTCCAACACCGCATGCTTACAATTCCCCTCTTATGGGTAAGATCTATATGAGGTGAACTAGATCGCACTAGGCTCTACAACCTGTGAAATAATCCTCAGATCTACCTTCTCTCCTCCGTTCTAGCTCAACAACTTACAAAAATGGTACATAATAGTATTGCATAACGCCTCCCTCGATGTATTACTCTAATGGAATGTCATAAGAACCCAAACCCTTACAAAACAGTAAACTCACTATAAAACTCAATCAACCTAAAATATAAAACTCAATCAATCAACCCCTATATGATACTTGCGTATCTATATTTATACATTTTGGGCTCTTTAGCCTTCTTACCAAAAAATACTAAAACCCTAACCCTATTGACGTTAGGTCTTCCTCCCATGCATGTGTGTTGTTCTTCCTCTAGCTATCACTTTCCTTATGCATGCTTTCTTGCATGTGCACGTGTTGTTCTTTATTCAGTTGTTACTTTTGTTTCTGCACGCTTTCTTTCCCACGATCGTCCTTCTTTCTAATTCGGCTTGGTGCCAACATGCCCCCAACACTGACATGTGACTCATCCCGAGTCACCCAATATTTTTGAGCTACCTCGATCTCCTCGATGATCATCTGGAACTTTTTCTTCAGCTCTGCTTCTTTTGTCAGTGCCTATGTGGTCTTCTCCTTAATGGTATCCACTACCTGAACTGCCACTTCATCACTGAGTAATACTGCACATTCTGCTTGTGTCTGTGCTATCTGTGTTCTATCTCCTTCTTCCTGTGCGAGTACTTCTGCTACCCATTCCTGCAATGGCTCTATCTGATCCTGACGCTCTTGTTTTTGTGTTTGCGCAGTGATAAGTTATGCCTGCAGCTTCTTTATCTCCTACATCCCTTTTACTCGTTCTGGGATTGATATGGTCTTATGCTACTGTTTGAGTTCTTGGATCACTACATTGATCCTCTCCTTTTCCTTGTCCCGGAGTTGGACCTGCGGATCCTCCTCCAACCTTATCCAAAGTTGCACTTCTTTCTCGAACAATTTCGCTACTGTGATAACCTGTTGCTCTATCTCCTACAGTTGTGTCATTGCTTCCTGCTTCCTTTGTTTCTTTACTGTTGGTGGCGTTGTTGGTGTGAGTTGTTCTTAGAGACCCTCTATCTCTTTCTGATATCAATCAATTGCCTACACAATCTGGTCTATATTTTATGTGGTTGGGAGTTCGTTTCCTTGCGCAGTGCTTGGGAGTTTCCCAAAAATTTCTCCCACACTTCTTTCCAGTTCATTCCTGTGTTCTTTCTCCTCTTGAGTTTTGGATTTGGCCTGCTCACAATCTTTTTTCCAATGCTTCACGCTCATTTTTATTTGGTATGTAACCGTTGTCATTGCCTTTGCTGCATTCATGTTTTGAATGTCATGTGGATTTTCTATCTCTGGCGTGCTTTGTGCTTTTCAAGTTTTTTCTTCTTTTTTTTTTTTTACTGCGCGGTGGGTGGTCAACAGTCCTTGTACAGTTTCAGTTGGCTCCCATTGATCATTCCTCTGAGGTTCGCGCTTGCTAAATATCTTAACTGTACAACTCCTTTGTCTGTTATAGATTTTACCGCATATGGTCCTAACCAATGCATTCTCATCTTTCCTGGGTGCTGAAATGATTTGTTGTCATAGAGCAATACTAGATCTCCTTCCTTGAACGTCTTCTTCTTGATGTGTTGATCGTGCCAAGATTTGTCTCTGGCCTTTTGCACTTGTTGATGGAATCCTTCCAGGATTCAGTCTTCCTCCATTGAAAATAGTTGATTAAGTCTTTCCTATATTGCACCTTGTTCGGTCATTTGTGTGATAGCTGCTATGCGTAAGCTGGGTACTAGAAATTCTAATGGAACTACTGCTTCTTGGCCATAGACTAGTTTGAATGGTGTGCCCTGTCAAAATTTTTGCATGTCATCTTATACGCCCATAATAATGCTAGTACTTTGAGGTCCCAGTCGTCTTTGTTGACGTTACAGATCTTTGTTAGTGCGTTCTTAAGAATTTTGTTGAAGGCTTCTACTGTGTCGTTTTCCTGTGGATGATATGGTGTGCTCTTCTGATGATGAACTTCAAACTCTTCGAGCATCATGTGGATGGTGTTGTTTATGAAGTGCATGCCTTGGTTGCTCATCAAAACTCTTGGGCACCCGAATTTGGTGATTACTTGTTCAAATAATAAGTGTGCAATTATCTCTGCGCTGCAGTCTTTTACTGGTGCGGCTTCCACCCATCTTGTTAGGTATTCCATCGCAATGATGATGTATATTTCCCCTGTTCTTTTGGATGGAGGGTTAATTGGTCCCAAAAAGTATATTGATCATTTATCAAATGCCTATAATTTCACTTGCGGTCGTAATGGCATCTCGTCCCTTATGTTGGGTTTGCCTACCCTTTGACATACATCGCATCTCTGACAATACTCTTTCGAGTCTGTGTGGATCGTTGGCCACCATAATCCTGTGTGGAGTACCTTCTGCACAGTAGATTTTCCTGCATAATTCCCTCCTTCCATTCCCTCGTGGGATTCTGCTAAAATTCTTGGTCGTTCGTGCTCTAACAAGTACCTTCGCAAGATGTTATTCGTGCCCATTTTATATAGATGTCCTACAATCAATTGCTAGTCGGTTGCGTGGACTACCAAATTATTCTTCTGCACGGTGGTATATTCATGCAGAGAAATACTTGTAGCCAAGTATTGAATGATATCTGCGAAGTATTCGTCAGCAATCTGTACTGAGAATAATTGTGCATCCAGAAAGTTGTCTTCCAAATTCATAGGTTCTTCTCCATTTGTGACCCGTGATAGGTGGTCAGGTCATGCATTCAGTTTTCTTGGTTTGACTATTACTTCAAAGTCAAATTCTTGAAATAAAAATAACCATCGACAAATTCTTGCCCCCAACACTGGCTTGTTGACTAGGTATTTCAGGGCTGAGTGATCTTTAAACATCTTAAAATGTTTTCCCAATAGGTAATGTCTAAATTTTTGTAGTGCGTAAACCATATCTAGGCCTTCTCTTTCTGTCATGTTGTAATTATGTTCTGAGTATGATAATTTTCTACTTGCGAATGCTATCGGTTAGTCTCCTACTCCTGGTTTCGCTAAGATAACTCCAAGTGCTATCGCTGATGCATCTACATGCACATGGAATGTCTTTTCCCAATCTGGAAATACTAAAATTGGTGTAGTAACCATCTTTTCCTTTAATGTATTCAGAACGTGTTAGCACTCGTCATTCCATTGATACTTTGTATCCTTCCTTAACAGCTTTTCCATTGGTGCTATGATCTACGCATATCCTTTGATGAATTTCTTGTAGTATCCTGTGTGTCATAACATTGATCTTAACTAGCAGATTGTTTTTGGTGCTGGTAAGTTCATAATGACTACGATCTTTGTTGGATCCATTAGTAAGCCTTGTTTGCATACTATGTGGCCCAATAGTATCCCAAACGGTGTTCCAAATATGCATTTCTTGATATTCAGTGATAGCTGACACTATCTGCATCGTTCCAACATTAGTTGTAACACTTCCACATGGTGTTTCAACAGACAATAAATTGTCCAATCATCCAGGTATACTTTGATAAATTGATGGATGAATTCCTTAAATGATGCAATGACCACTCTGGATAATATGGCGGGTGCATTTTTTATTCCAAATGGCATGACTGTGTACTGATAAGATCCCCATTCCGTTGCAAATGTGGTATTGTGTCTATCCTCCTATGTTATCTTAATGTGATGGTAGCCTGAGAATCCATTAGTGAATGAATAAGCTTTATATCCCCCCACATTCTCTAACACTTCATCCATAAATGGTGTAGGGAATGGGTCATGTAGGCATGCATCATTCAACTTCCTCAAGTCAATGCATATACTGATCCCTCTTCCTTGTTTCTTGTCTTGTACTACCATTGGGTTTATCCATTCTTATTCCTCAACTGGTTCAATGATGCTAGCTTCGAGCATCCTATCGATATCATATTTAACTTTATGTTTATATATGGGGTTCAGTCTGTAAGGTTGTTGTTTAATGGGTCTCACGTCGGATCTAAGTGGTATCTTCATTTCTCCTAATTCTCTGACTATACCCTTCATCTATGTAAATGTTGAGGGAAAAAGGTTGTTATATTTGCACAACAATTCTATGATGCTTTCTAAGGTCTACTCATCCCAGTAATCTCCAATGCTAGATATTTTAGGTTGGTCGGTGGTTCCTATGTTAACCTTCTTTATCTTGATTGGCGTGGAAATGACTTCTGATTCTATGGGTGGTCCTTCCACATATCTTTCTCTTTCAACTTCTTCAATATGAATATCATGTGGGTCATCTTCTTCTGGTGCTTCCTCCTGTACATGGTAACATGACAATAGTAACTTAATTGTCTACTTATTCTGTTGTTTCTCTTCTATAATAAGTTATATTTCCGTTTCTTTAATGAATATGATTCCTCTAATCCATTTTAGGGCCACATCTATGTTGGGGTTCTCATGCTTGAATGAGAAAGTGACGGTTTTGTTGCAGTGTCGTCCATGTTGTAGTTTCTTTGCGCAATTCCTGGTCTGTATACCAGTTCATTGGTATGCCCTCTAAAGTGTGAATGAAGTGGTGAGGCAATTCCTCTGGTGGTGTCATTCTCCACAGTGTTTTTCACTTCTCCAAGTGTTTTGTTGGTGTCCCTAGTCCTTCATATTTCCACTGTTTTTTATCTTCCTATTCTTTTTCGAACCATATGCACAATAATTGCTTACATTGATACCCGTGTGTGATAGTTTCCTTATGTGAACCCCACCATCTTGCAAGTGTGGCCTTGAGTGCTAAATCTAGTGCCAGTATCCTCCAGTTCTCTAATACTTTTTCTTCATATTGTGTCAAGAATGTTTCCAAATCACTTAGTTCGTGGAAATTGGGTGGTTCACTGATTTCTATGCCTATCCACCATACTGCACGGTCTATTCTTTCACATCTTCTCATGTATACCTCATGTATTCTTTGCTGCCAGTTTTCTAACCCAATGTCTGAATCTGTTGTGCATGAAGTAATGCTCCGCCAACTGAGTACCTCGTCTTCAGTTGGGTTTACGTAATCCTTATCCCGCGCAGTTGTTATATACAACTGGTCGATCTCCTCTAAGTTGAGGCAAGTGGGTTCTATGAACCTCTCCCCTTCTAATGGATCTAGTGGTGCTATGACCCTGTAATCTCCAGATTCAAATGTCATTTTCCTTGTTTTCAAGTTAATTATGGCCTGGTTTTCAAATGCCAAATCGAGACTGAGTAGTTTCAGGTACGGTGTTGTGCCATCTACTATTTCAATGACTTCAAAGTCCGCTTTAGTGTGCACTCCATCAAGATATAGTGTTACTCCTTTCAGTCTACCTATTGGTAGGACTCTATGCTGGTTTGCTAGTTTTAATTGGACATTTGAGTATCCAATGTTGGCTCTCCCATGCATTGCCAGGTCTTCTTCGGTAGCACATTCACTTTGGATCCTAGGTCTAGTATGATGTCTCCCATATTGAAATCCACAATGTTAGCATTTAGTCTAAATTCCCTACTTGTTCTTCTTCGGGTGTGTAGGTGATTGACAATTTTTGGTTCTATCTTTTCTTCCATCTCGTTGCTACATTTCTTTAGTATGTTTTGCTATATTTTCACAAATGAAGGATTACTTAATACTTTTATGCATGATTGCAAAAACCCTTTGATTGTAATTACTTGTCCCTTGGGTTGCATTCCATTGGTGTGATCCAACGATGGTGTCATCTCATATTCTGAGACTTCCTTGACTGGTTGCATAGTTGAAGTCGACGACGTGTCCTCCTTCTGAAATTCTTGTCTGGCTTCCCTTAAAGTCTCCTTTTCTTTAGGTGCATCAAACTGCTTCTTGGGGTCATTGTTCTTCTTTATTCATTGGTTTTATGTTGGTTCCTATCGAACTGTGTCATTTCCTGTTTTTGTTCCCCCACGAGTGACTATGTTGATGTTTCATCTGTCGTCCCTTGCTTTGGAAAAAATCCACTGAACATTTTGATTGTTTTGGTTCCTCTTTTCCTAAATATTTACTACTAGTGTCAGACATTCCTCTGTATCATGGTCTGATGTGTGACAATACATACCATTCATCGACGACAGTGGGAATTCTCGTGCGTAATGTCTTGGTTGCTAGAAATTGTGACATGTGACTGGTCCTCTATCGCGTCTGAAACATCCTCTAGCTTTTCCTGCTCCTCTCTAACCTGCGTGATCACCTCTTGGCATGTTATACAGTGGTGCCTGGTTATACTGCGCGGTATTGTACTGGCGTTGTGTCTGGTTGTACTATGGTTGCACGTTATTGTAGGGTTTTTGCGTGGTATTATACTACTGTTGCGCAGTGTTGTATGGGGTTTTGGCTTGATTGAACTGTGGCGCTTCTTTCCCAGTGATAATTTTGGCATGTACCCTATATGCGTCTGATGTTCTTTCCCACATCAGCTACATAGTTCTGCAATCTTTTTTGTCATGGCCCGCTGACTTATAGAAGGTGCAATATGAATTATTTGGAACTGTCTGGTACTTCTGCATCATCATGTAGTGATAAGGGTCGTGACCCGGTTTCTTGCATATTTCACACCATAATCCTCCCTGTGGTAGTGGGTTTGGCATACTTGTCACCATATACTGTGTGAATGTTGGGCATTTGTTCTTGTGGTGTCCTTACATTATACATGTGGTACACCAAACAACTTCTCATTTTTCCTTGTTCTTATTATGGTTCAACTGAAATGTTAGATTCTTCAAATCCTCCTTCAATTTCTCAATCGTTGGGTCTGTTTGTTGGTACTGGTTCTCTTCCAGTTGCAAGGTTGCCTGCATCTGAAACCTCTACTGTCACAAGGGATATTTTAGATGTGGGAGTAGTGAGTTGACAAAGAGGTGTCAGTGCTGCATCTCGGTCATAAGGTATTTTAGTTTTCCCTTTAGTTGCTTGAATCTCTGATCAATCTCCCATACAGATTCTCTTGGTTTCTGTCTTATCTCAATCATCTCGTTAATGTACTGATCCTCTGAGCTCGGCTTCTGGAACTCATTAATCAGTATATTTTTAATGTCTTCCAGTGTCCTTGTCATCCCAAGGGCACTATTTGTGTCTAGACTCATGTACCAGTCTAGTGCATGGTCTCTTAGCGTGATCGCTAACTATGTGAGTTTGGTATCTTCATCAGTGATTTCTTTTGCCTCCCAAATATTTTCACAAATGAACAAGTTCTTCTCAGGATATTCTGATGCTTCTCCTTGAAATTCTGGTAATCTAATATTTGGATCTTGTTCTACCATTCTAAATATCGAACTACTACCTTCGCCGCGCGGTGTAGATACTTGACTAATACTTCATGAACTGGCTCCTCCAGTTGTTTCTCTTACGTTAGATTTACTTCTTACTTTCGGGCTTCCTCCGAACTTCGATTTTCTAAACGGTGGTGTTCTCTCGGGTGTATTGGTCGCACATGGGTTTGTGGGTTGCACACTGACATTAATATGGATATGATGGCTGCTTTCTCCTCCCATTCTTAGGCCTCTTTTTTTCCTCTCATACGTTGCGCAAAGGATTTCCTCAATCTACTCCATAGCTCGGAGATCCTCTACCTCTTCCTCATCGCTCGCCAAGCCTTCCCTCATGGCTACAACTCTTTTCTTGGTATTCACCTTATATTGGTAGGGTACTCCACTACGCGTCGTTCCTGATGACGTCAAGATTCACTTGAATTGGTTGTCATCCATCAAGATCAGGTCCAATATTTCCTCCTTCTTCTTGCCTTCATCCTCACCTTCTTCCATTTATCCTCTCTCTGTCAATGCTTCCCCCCTTCCCCCATGCATGCAGGGAAGTCTAGTTGTCTGATTCCATTTTCATTACACCTTTGTTATATAGTAATATTTTGATAGAAGTATACAGTGATCGAATGTACCTTCCTCGAGGTCCATGTAGAAATTCTTTCTCTACTATGTTATATGACTTTCTTGTGTCGACTACAAACTCTATGATGAAGCCTGCCACAATACTGTTGAGCCAGAAGTCAAATGCACGGGTGAATTTTTTGTTCACCTGCTGCAACTACTCAACCTGTACTGGGGTCCAATATAGCTATCGGATCTAATTCATCGAGTGGTTATCTTTCAACCTTAGTATCTACTCCTACAGTAGGTGGGGAAAATCACAGAAAAAGACTTTGTGTAAATCCATAAACACATATTTATCCAGATATTTGCAAAGTGTGATGCTAGGGTTTCTATTATCTTTCTGGGAAAACTCTAACTTTGTGGTTCTCAACCAGCCTTCGATTTCTACTTTCTTGGGGTTACAAGGTCTCAACATTCCCTTCTAGTGGTTTAGTGGTCTTCTTGTTTCACTCATTGTTTTCTCCTGCACTCTATCTCATCTAATCAGTCCTCTCTTGTTCCTCTTAACATGGCAACATAACCATTTGTTGGCCTTTAACTGCTCTCTTCTACTATCTGAGATATTTACCCAAGGTTCATGTCTTTCAGGTTACCAACAAAGACTCTAAAACTATTTCCCCCCTGGTAAACCAGAAGGCAACACAACACATAGAATGCACTGCGCAGTCTCACCTGAGATATCTTTAAATGGGTGGTCGTAAGACTCATGGGTTTGCAGCCTAGGATTGAGTATAAGATAGGGGTTTGTTAACTAGATCCATGCACTATGAACTATGAAGGTAATCTACCTATTCCTTACGGGTACATATTTCCCTTACACAGGTTACTTCCCGAGCATCATATTCGTGTTCCATAACAATGTAGTAACTCATTTATTAAGCATAAAAATAATTGTTGAAAGAAAGTAAAGAGATGCATACATTCATCACATTACACAGCTATTATTGTGGTTCACCCCCTCCTGGACTACATCCACAAATATTTGGCTCTTGGCTCTTTTTATTATGGCAATTCTGCATTTCTAGTGTTGCACGCTTACAATTCCCCTCTTATGGGTAAAATCTATATGAGGTGAACTAGATTGCACCCGTATCTACAGCCCGCAAACTAATCCTCAGATCTACCTTCTCTCCTCCATTCTATCTCAACAACTTACAAAAATGGTACATAACAGTATTACATAACGCCTCCCTCCATGTATTACTCTAATGGAATGTCATAAGAACTCGAACCCTTACAAAACAATAAACTCATTGTAAAACTCAATCAACCTAAAATATAAAACTCAATCAATCAACCCCTATATGATACCTGTGTATCTATATTTATACATTTCGGGATCTTCAGCCTTCTTACCGAAAATTACCAAAACCCTAACCCTAATGACGTTAAGTCTTCCTCCCATGCACGCGTGATTTTCTTCCTCCAGCTGTTGTTTTCCTTTTGCATGCTTTCTTGCATGTGCGCGTGTTGTTCTTTCTCCAGTTGTTACTTTTTTTTCTGCGTGCTTTCTTTCCCATGATTATCCTTCTTTCTACTTCGGCCTGGTGCCAACAATTATCAATGAAGAAGGGTATATTCCTATAGGACGACAAAGGGGGGTTCAATGAGTGACAATTGGAATATGGGAATGATAGTTGAAGGAGCTTCATGGCCTACAAAACTTTGTACTCAAGGATTCAAACGTTTTGTTGGTTAGAAAGTGTATATATGAAACTCTCTTTTCTTGTTTTAGTTGAATACAATGGGGATTTCATCAATGCATTAATTTCTACATAGATTCAACCTTGATTATAGTAAAAATTTGACCGGAAACCACCTATGTCTTGTAAGTTGTGTTCAAATACTTGTTTCAAAATTGAAATATAATTTTAATTTTCAAAATCCTCCTAGTGAATGCATGAGTTTAGCATAATTTTAGCTTATGTATATATATTTTTTCCTATTCTTCCATATCCTATTGTTGATTTGTCTAGATATTAGAGTGAATACCCTTGACTATGTAAAGTATTGTTGATTATTTGAGACTTAGTTTATGATATTTATCAGATTCTTAACCTCCCAACAAACCTTGACCTACAAATTAAACCATATCAATAACTGAGGTGCCCTAACTCTGTATTATAAGAGACAGGTGCAAACTTTAGGGATTACATGCCCCATAAGGTTTAGTCATCTCAGTCATGAGGCTAGAAGCCACATGTAGAGAGACAAAGAAACTCACACATATGTTGCTCATGGCAGTACATTGTGGTGTTTGACCATCTTTAGTACCAACACCATCCTCGGGAGGAAAATGTTGAAGTTTTCTGAATAATTCCTATAAAAAGAAAACATATTTTATTCAGATCATATAAAAGTAGAAAAAAAAAATTCATAAATGAACATATGTGATAAATAACATTTTTAAAAGATGGCACTTACCATAGATCATTTTATTTCCTCCATCAAAACTCTGCATCTTTGTGTGATCCCCTCCATTAGTTCACACATACACAATTCAGTAAGTTCAATGTTTTTTTTTCTCACAACCTTTTTAATTTTCTCAATCGGGTTCAATTCATACATGTTGTCATCTTTGTCGACATTGTCAAGTACATCAAGTGTCAACAACTACATATATCAACAAAAAAACAATTTAATTCAATTATAAAAACAACAATAAAATTCACTTTAAATGGATATGGATATTATTAGTCCTTTACCTAATCCAAGGTTGGTGCCTTCCCATGATCACCCTACCACAATATAAGAAGCATTATATATTAAAATGTACCTTATAATATGAGAAGCATGAGATATTAAAATGAATGCTATAGATAAAAAATAGGAATCATTAAATAGAGGTTGGTTGAAGTTATGGTGTCAACATCCATATTAGACAATGGATCAACATCCATTTTCATTCATCTTTCTACGAACAACAATCATATGTGCACAATTTGTCTAAAGACATAACTTTGTTGTAAATGCAAAAAAAAAAACATAAAGGGAAAAATGCTAAAAAATGCATGAAACCAGGGCATGATGAAACATGCACGCCTAGGTCTTAACACACATTAAATTTGAGTGATTCAAGTTTATGAGGGTGTCTTATATTATTTTATTCCTATATACATTTTTAGTGTTGTGTTTGTGAACATCATAAAATTGGTGTTTTTGTAAAAGAGGCAAAATCCACCTTCTAAATTGAGAGACCAAATCCGTAGAAAGTGCCCTAATGGAAATGCACTCCCATGCTTCTATATATCTCCAAATTTAGTGATCTAAGTTTTGGTGTGAAGTTAATAACATTCAAAATCTATCTATATCATTCAGAGTTCATTTTCAAATGAAAAAGGACTTCTACCCAGAACCCAAATTCAAGACCTTTTGTAAAATGGATGGTAAAACTAGATTACTATAAAATGCATACCTAGGAATGATATGATCTACAAATTGAGTGATAAAAGTTGCATACTTTGTATTTGATAATTTTACATATATTAATACTTTAGTTGTGCATTTTGAAACCAAAAACCCTCTACTGTGTTTAAAGGTTAAAAATTGCTTTGTAAATGCAAAAAAATGCATAAAGGAAAAAATGTTTAAAAATGCATGAAACCAGGGCATGATTAAGATGCATGACCAGGTCTTAACACACCTAGAATTTGAGCGATTCACGTTTATGAGGGTCTCTTATATTATTTTAAATTTCTCTACATATTTAGTGTTATGTTTGCGAACATAAAAGTGGTTGTTGTCTAAAAGAGACAAAATCTACCTTGTAAATTGAGAGATCAAATCAGTAAAAAGTGCCCTAGTGGAAATGCATGCCCATGCTTCTATGTAGCTCCAAATTTAGTGATATAAGTTTTTTGGTGGAGTTAATAACATTTTGAGTCTATCAATATCATCCGAAGTGCATTTTCAAATGAAAAACGACTTCTACCTGGAACCCAAATTCAAGACCTTTTGTAAAATGGATGGTGAAACTAGATTACTATAAAATGCATGCCTAGGAATCATACGACCTCCAAATTTGGTAATAAAAGTTGTGGATTTTGTATTTTATCATTTTACATATATACTTACTTTAGTTGTGCATTTTGAAACCAAAAAATATCTATGATGCATAAAGTTTAAAGACTACCTTGTAAATGTGTTGGCCCTTGACCAAGTTTTGAGAGAACATTGGTCGTGTTTGACCATTTTTGGGACTTCGACAGGTTGGTCGAAGATGGAGCCCCCAGGTGAAGCGAAGATCATGGGATATCGCTTGTTTTGCGGGATTTTTGGGATTTTAGGTTTTATGTAACGAGTATGGGATGTCGGCCCATGGGTTTACCCATGTTTAGGACTTTTTTTAATGTATAAATAGATATCTAAGCAATGTAACACGTGGCTAAGTGTAAGTGTTATCTATGTGAAAAGACTTATAATTGTCTTAGTGCAAGAGAATTTAAGTTTCTTGGTGCATAGATGGTGTATGTAAGGCTTTGTGCTATTGAAGAGTTGGCTCTGTTCCTTGACTTGGTTTTGAGGAAGGAAGATCTAGTGAGTTGTGCGCAAATCACATGTCCAGTGCGAAGCAGAGCTCTGTGGATTTGTGCATAGGAGCATAGGAATGTAGAAATATTGAATACTAATAAAGAAGAAGCGTTGGTGGACGTAGCCCCACACTCGGGTGAACCACGTATATCCTCTATTGATGTGATTTATTCAATGTTGTTCATGTTGTTTATGTATTTATCTGCTTAGTGCACTATTCTTGATGTAAGATAGATAGATCTATCTATGCTTAGTTCTTATGTATGATGAATGCTAGATCTGAGCTAATGCTATTTGATAAATAATTGGATGTGCTTAATCTTGATTGTTACTGCGATGATCTGTAATAAGGGTTTAACCTACAATGTGAATATGGTTAAGAACTAGTGCATGTTATTGGCTAAGTGCTATGTTAAGTGTTGTGATCACAGATCTGTGTCCTGGATTGGTTGTAGACACCTGAGTCCTGCAACCCCCCTGCCTCTACCTTGGGTGAGAATTCATCTAATTCACATGTGTTTTTGAAAGGGTCGGTAGTTAGGGTTTTGTTGGTGCGTTGTTGAAGCATTGAACCCTCGGTCTACCCCTGTGCCAACAAATGGTTCCATTGTCGGGACTGAAACTGTAATTGTTGGGAACTGAAGAAAAGAGAAAGCTCTGTGCGTAGGTCTGTTGCTGTAGTGCGCAGTATTCTAATTGACTTGTGAAGTTGTGTGCTAAGAAAGAAACCCGATATGAAGAAAAGAGGTAAGATCTTAAAGCTTTGAGCTCTAGTAAAGGTAAGATAAGTGGAAATTTTTTCATCAAAAGTATGAATCTAGGTATGTTTGCTAGATTTTTTCCTAGTCTGCAAACTAGGGCACAGTTAGAAGAAAGAATGGATCTGAATAGATTTGATAGAGATAGTGAAAGATATGATATTCCTATGCATAGAAAGATTTTTTGGACTAACAAGTGGATGCAAGAACCTAGAAAGATTTTTTGCAAATTGTAGGTCCATCACTATGATCCCAGTGTGCAGTACAGGAAAGGTTGGGGATCATTTAAAAGAAAGAGATGATTGACACTCTGTTATAATTGCATAAGATCAGGACATCTTTCTAAGGAATGCCTAGGTAGAGGTCCTATTTGTCTTTGTTGTAAAGCTATTGGTCATGAAGTTGAGGATTTCTCTAGAATGCTTGCTAAAGTTGAAAATATGAGCATGAGACAAGAAAACTATGAAGAAGGCAAAGAGACTAAGGATATGTTAGAGAACTAGAAAGAATTAGAGACTATGTTAGTACAACTGAAAGAAACATTGAATGATCACAGAAACATCAGTTTAACCGATATCTTAAAAGAGAAAAAGTGCATAGAAACAAGAATAGGAAACTTCCACATAGACTGTGTATTGGATGAAGAAACACAGGTGAATATTATGCCTGAAAGCACTTGGGAAATTTTGGGAAAGCCTGCTATGATACCTTCAGTGGGAAAGATAGGCTTGCTTAAAGGAAATATGATAACCTATGTGGAAGAGTTACTAATTTACCTATGATTTCCCATGAAACATCAACTGAAGAATAATTTGGAGTCATTAGGTTTTTTGACAACAATGACCCTTTTTCACTTTTGTTAGGAAAGACTTGGATTGAAAAAGATCATATTAGAAGGAAAGAAGAGGAGGAAGTTGCAACACAGAAAAAGTTAGAATTAAGGGACTTCATAGCCAGAAAAATAGTGTGACTAATAGAACAACAAGAGGATAATTCAAAGAAACAAAGGTCCAGAGAATTAAGTGTCAAAGTTGAAAGAACACAAGAAGGATTAAAGCACCTATCCATGCACGAAAGAAGTGCATCCACCCTGAAAATAGTAAGAGAAGAGGTAATACCTTTGCACCCTTTGGAAGAACATCAGCAGTACGAAGTTACTAGGCTAAGAGAAAGTAAGAATAAGAATGGAAAGAGAAATCTAGAGACTCGGATCACATGAAAGAAGGAAATAAATCTTAGTAAGAAGAAAGAAAAGTTAGAAAAACTACAGGAAGTTCCAGAGAAGACTTCCCAGAAGGCAAGCTTGAAGAACTTGAACCTCACCGAAATAATAGAACCGCACAAAATGGGAATTCGCCATGGCGAAGCTATATGACCGTTGGAGGCATCCCGACCGTTAGAACAATGCTCCAGAATGGCTAGAAACACAGTTATTGATGGAAATATCATCGTTGGACCGGTGAGACCACACCATAACGGATGGATGCACATTGATGGACGTATTCCTACCCGTTGAAGGAATCTATTACGATGTTTCTTATTTAACCCGTCGGATGTTGCGTTGGGACCATGTTTTGAAAATTGAGATATCCGTGCTAACAAAGAACTAATTTCCTATCACGTTGTGCTTTCTAGACCTCGCCATTCATTTGATTACCTTTCTTATCTGTTTGCCTACCCTATTTATTTTATTACAAGTGTGAATGTCGAGCAAACGTATTGCAGTAGAGAATTCGGTGGAGGAAATTCTCGTGGATCTCATGACTGAGAAAGTCATGTCTGTAGGAATACAGGCATTGTCGACTAGTAGATTTCAAGCATCCCCGTCGACTGGACGTCGTTTTGGACGTGTTGTTGAGAAACTAAGAAAACACCATGATGATCTGGCTAATGTGAAGCAGATCCCATCAGTCTTACCTGACTACATCCTGCCTTTGACTAGCACAGTTAACCTTGACAGTGTCTCGTGTGACTTTGAGTACACGTTGATCAACGCGTACCTCCTGAAGGGGATATGCATAGTTGGATCCCAGTTGGGATTGATCCCAACTTTCAAGATCAATGACTTCAACCTCAGAGACCGGAAGAAATATGTGATTCTCGTGTCGCATAGGTACCTGATGAAGACGATTGGGAAGAAGCCCAAGATAGTCTCCCAGTCGTGGATTAAGTAGATCTCGCACTCCTAGATTTTTAACGTGATGAAGATCCTCCACTTCAGCCGACATCGGGAAGTTAACGCTTGTGTTAAACTCCTCTTGTCATTCTACCATGGAGGGTATATGTGGCTTGAAAAGCACGTGAGTGTGGATCTAGCGTTGATCCACTTGATCACATGACTGAGTATGCAGGGACTAGACCCTCACCAGTTCTACCCAGGGAAGGCTACAGATCACAACCTAGCCCAGAGTATAAAGGAATCCTATGGTGATGTAGAGAAGGGGAAGTGAGGCTACAAGGTAGCCTCCATCCAGGATGGTGCAGTGTGCCTAGATTGTCATCTTATAGCAGGAAAGCTCATCAGAAAGAATAAGCCAACACAAGTCACAGGGTTTGTAGTGGACCTCAAAGGGAAGTGTGTCAAAGGAATGCAGATTAACTGTTTGAGTTACCTCATCAACGAGTTGGATAAGGACTATCGTGAAGCGCAGGACAAGGGCTATGAATTTCATTTCATTTGGTTATTGATTTCAATTACATTTGTCACTTGGCAGATGCCAGAAGGAGTGACATTTCCCAAAGTCAAGTCATTAGAGCCGTTGGCTGCAAGGTTCTCCACCTTGTGGTACACTAGTGATATGGATAAGAAGTGGAAATCGAATGTGGTGTTCCACACCTATTACCTATAGCTGACGCACACCATTGAATCATTCCCCCGAATGACCCTAAATAAATTGCATCAATATAGACTATTCACAAAGTTCTGTGCAGATTAACACTTCATCTACATCATTGCGTGCATGGATGACAATAAGGAGGAGTTCCAGTCTTACTATAAATTGAACGAGGAAGACATGGAACAGATCACTAAGGAATGGCCAACAAAATTCATTGTACCGGTCGAATATGCAGAACTCACCAAACCCGACATCATCGAAAGTCCTTTGGTCACTCAGACTGAGTATGATGGACATAGCAGCGCAAAGAAAAAGAAGAAAAAGGAGAAGCAGGAAGTACAGAACATAGAAAGTGATGAGAAGGATAGTGCATCAGAGGAAACTATGCTTGACTCACCTGCAGGAGGAGGAGGAGATGAAGTAAAACAAGAGGAAGGAGGGGAAGAAGAAGACAAGTAAGAAAAAGGTGAAGTGACACCACCAAAGTATCCCCTTATAAAGACTGACACATTGAAGAAAAGGAAGGTTTCTCTGCAGAAACCCTCAGCCAGAAAGAAGACCCGAGCCAATAAGCCTCAGTCGCAGAGTGTGCTCACAGTGGATGATGTAGATCTCATCATCGCAACCATCGAAGACACTTTAGAAGATATATTGTAGAGACATGAACCAAAGCAAGAGATACTATATGAAATAATATATAAGGAGCTCATAGACATACAACAAGCCATCGACTTGAGTTGCACGGTGTCTACTGTGCCATCGTCATCAGAAATTTTAGAATTGGCGGATGAGCCCACCCAATTATGAAGGCTAGAAGATGAAACTAAGGCTAGACTTTCTCAATACCAAGAAGAAAACGAGGAGGCCACAGAGGCCCTAAAGAAAGAAAAGGAGGAGGCCTTAGAGAAAATTTGAGTTGTGCAGCAAGAGAAAGATGAAATTAGATCGAAGCTCAAAGAGGACAAAGAGAAGATGCAGAAAGAAAAAGACCAGTTGCTTGCAGAACAGACTAGGGTTAAAGAGGTTGTGACTAGAGCACTTCGGTCTGTGTTGGGCTTGTTGCAGTAGGAAGAAGAGTCAGTCGATATACAAGTGGGGAAGCTCGTTGAGGCCATTCAACAACTTCAAGTAAGAGTAATGGAGCTATAAATCCAAGTAGTGTCGAGCACTCCACAAGAAGTGTGTGATCAGAGGGAAGAAGTTGTCAGGAACGTAGTAGAAATAATTAGGGCACTCACCTCAGAGTGTAAGCAATTAATTGATTGAAGTGCACAGACCTATGAGTTCCTTCAAAAATATCTGGAGCTGAGGAAACTGGAGGCATGGCTCCAGGAGGTGAAGCAACAATTGTCCACCGTACAATCACATCTGAAACTACTTACTCTCGTTGAGAAGATGAATAGGTCACAAGAGCAATGTGTAGTCCAGCAGTAGGTTACTGCTATCTAGATCAAGGTTATGGAAGTGACACAAAGACTCCACCTAGTGTAGAACGAAGCCTGCATGATTTTTGAAGCAGTTGAAGGACAAGGCTCGCAGCTAGACCAACTGGTTGCAACAATGGAACAACGCCTAGAAGGGCCTATTACTGAGCAAGTCATTTAGGAGTTCTTCGTGCAGGAGGCTCTAGAGAAGAAACAAGTTGACACAACTCGAGGCCTTCAAAGCATCCCTACCCATATCTGAGTGACTCGAGATGAGTCACATGTGAGTGTTGGGGGCATGTTATCCCTCGACCAAGTTTTGAGAGAACATTGGTCATGTTTGACCATTTTTGGGACTTCGACAGGCTGGTCAAAGATGGAATGCCCAAGCGAAGTGGAGATTGCGAGATCTCTCTTGTTTTGCGGGATTTTTTGGCTTTTAGGGTTTATGTAATGGGTTTGGGATGTCGACCCATGGGTTTAGCCATGTTTAGGCATTTTTGTAATGTATAAATAGATATCTAAGCAATGTAAGAAGTGGCTAAGTGGAAGTGTTAGCTATGTGCAAAGACTTATAATTGGCTTAGTGCAAGAGAATGTAAGTTTCTTAGTGCACAAACGGTGTATGTAAGGCATTGTGCTATTAAGGAGTTGGCTCTGTGCCTTGACTTGGTTTTGAGGAAGGCAGATCTAGTGCGTTGTGTGTAGATCACTTGTCCAGTATGAAGCTGTGCTCTATGGCTTTGTGCACAAGAGCATAGGAATGTATAAATCTTGAAGACTAATAAAGAAGAAGAAGAGTTGGTGGATGTAGCCCCACACTCAGGTGAACCACATATATCCTGTGTTGATGTGCTTTGTGCAATGTTTTTCATGTTCTTTATGTATTTATCTACTTAGTGCAATGATATTGATGTATGATAGATAGATATATGGATTTTTAGTGCTTATGTACGATGAATTCTAGATCTGAGTTGATGTTATGTGCTAAATGGTTGGATGTGCTTAATCTTGATTCTTACTGCGTTGATCTGTAATAAGGGTTTAACCTGCGATGTGAATAAGGTTAAGAACTAATGCATGCTATTGTCTAAGTGTTTTGTTAAGTGTTGTGATCACAAATCTATGTCCTAACTTGGTTGTAAAAACATGAGTCCTGCAACCCCCCCTGCCTCGACCTTGGGTGAGACTTCATCTTCTTCACAGGTGTTTCTGAAAGGGTCGATAGTTAGGCTTTTGTTGGTGCGTTGTTGAAGCGTTGAACCCTGGGTCTGCCCCTATGCCAACAAAATGCAAAAAAATGCATAAAGGGAAAAATGATTAAAAATGCACGAAACCAGGGCATGATGAAAATGCACACCCAGGTATTAACACACCTACAATTCCCATATGTATTAGACATATAAAATTTAAATGGGAACGATGGATGCATTCAGAAGAACAATACAATAAAACATACAAGGTATTCCTATTGCAAATTCATAAAACACATAGGACAACTTCATGCTTAATACATTCAACTATATCATAATATCAATTAGGTAAAAATTAATGTACATAAAAAAATTACTCAATAAAATATTCCCTTAGGGAGATGGGAAGGTGCCACTCAATTCGCCTTGTCTTCCAAATGGTAATTTAGAAAATCGACATAATCTTTTCCAATATTTTCCCATAGAATACTTATGATCATTCAAGTTTCTTATTGCCTCATCTAAATTAGTTTATTTCTCATAAACTAGGGGGGGGGGGGTAATTTTCTGAAAATCATTTTCAGATTGTGCACCAACTCAAAATCGCATGCCAACAATTCTACTACATCTTTCCCCTTCAAAGTTTCATCAATATTTTTGAACTTGATTTCATTGGTCTTCTTGTATTCTAATAGCTTCTGATAATTTTTCATTGGATACAAATCCCCATTTCCATTCCAGAATGATGATAATCCATGTTTGATGACATCAATAAAAATCTTCTTAAAAGTAGATATTTCCCTCATAATCTCAAGACACTTAGTTTTCTCATTTTGCAACAATTTCCTTTTCATAATGACTCTTTTAGCATCCATTACAATGCTAGTTATGTGATTGACTTGCAAATCCTTCAACTCCTCTTTAGTTGTGTTGTTCATGAAATTTATTATATCAGTTGCCAAATTAGTTTTATTGTCCAAATCATTTGTTGTTCCCTTTATGTCTTTCAAGACTATGGTGATTAAATCAAGTTCATCCTTCCCCATGGTAAAATAAGATCAATTCTTAAAAGTTTTGATAGCTATATCATCCTAAATAATATGCTTAGCTTCTTTCATGGTTGGTGTCCATGTCACCCTTGCCTTCATTTTATTTGCTTCCTTCCGAGATTCCTCTTTACCAACATTGATTTTTTCCAAACATAATTATTTGCTCTTCATCTGATCTTCTAGTTCTGCTACATTGGCATCTCTTTGTTTAAGTTGGTTTGTCTCAATGTCCAACTCGATCTCCTTCAAACTCAAATCAGCCATGACTTTTGATAAGCCCTTTGTTGGGTCTAATGGAGAAGTTTTCATTGTAGCTAACTTGGTTTCCTCCAATCATTGAGTTTGTTGGTCTTTAATGGTTTCAATTTAAGCTTGTAGTCATTCTATGATCTTTTTACTTTCCAATAAGTGTTGGTAAAGTTGCTCCTTTTTCTCATGACTAGTATGTAGATCCAGGTTTTGAACATGTTTTACATTAAATAAAAATAGATTTTTCTTGAGGAGCTTAATCTCGTTATCCTTCTCTTTGATTAGGTCTCATACAACAATTAGATTTTTAAGATCTTCTCCTAGGAAAATAATCTTCCTCTCCAACTCATTAATTTGAATTCTATTGGATTTAGTGGCCACCCTCTCCTACATCAACTACTTCGCTATTTTTATTACCATATTTTTCATCTTGATCTCACTAGCAGAGGATTGAAAGACCATTCTATACAAAATATCACTTGTTTGTTGGTTCAATTCAATAATATCGACAGGGTGGATATCCCAAAGATTTATTGTCATTTGAGTGGTTTTGTAATATGTAGGAAAAAGAGGCTTAAGTACCTTTGAATCTAGCACATCCAAATTGAATATACCCTACTAGTAATTCATAGCATATAGTAATTTTGTTTGAGTTTTGTTTTCACCCCAAACCCAAGGATACATTTCCTTTTTCACCCCTTGATTGTTTCTCTTTATATTCAAATATTGTGAAAAGAGTGAGATTTTCTTATCACGGGTTCCTTTAGTTGTAGAGGTTTATGAAACTTTTGGTGTTGACAATAGAGATGAACTGAGATGCTCAATAATGATAGGAGGTCCCTCTGAGGTTCAACTAGCTTCACTTGATCGTTGTTTGATTTGTAATACACCCTTCCCTTATCTTGTAGACTCGGTTAAGACCCCTCTAAGTCTAATTCTTCATCTCCTTTATTATTTTTACTTAGATTCTCACTCTGTTAATCATCAATATCCATTTCATAATGCATGTCTAAAAACTTCCTCTTTCCAAGTTGTAATTTTTTTATCTGAGGAGTCTAGATCACGTCGGAATGGTCCATTGACTGAGTGGTAGTTTGATTTTGTGCCTTTGCCTCTAGAATCTTATTAACATCTTCCCATGAATCCAGTTTAGCAGTTATTTCCACTATATTATTTGGAAGATGCTTGTACATGGGCCTTTCGACTATAATCACACCATGTGGGTCATACACCCATTTACTTCCTTTCAAAATACAATTGCTATATCATTTTGTTTGTAACAACTAGATCAATTATAAGCTTGACCAATAAAGGGCCAACCTCTTGAGGAAACTTGAAAGTGATGTCCTACTTATGCTAGGAAAAATGAAATCAGTCTGAAATAATCCTTTGTCTGATGTATCTCAAAGAAAATATTCTTGGAGTTAGGAAAACTGGAAGCTTGTATCGCTCATGTTAAAAACCATGTACTCTAATGATCGTGTGATCCTCAACCAGGAACCAATATCCTAATATGGTATCTTTTCTTAGCTGTGGTATCTTTTTAAACTCAGGAAGCATCCTAGGAGGCTGAGTTCCATGGAGCAGAATGTAGCATGCACTCATGAACTTGTTTACATAAAGGATTGAACCTTTATTTTGGTCTCATTTCCTCACGTCCCCAATCCACTCAATTATTGACTTGGTTTTACTTGAATATTCTATTTTTTTGATCCCAAATCTCTCAAAAAAGGAAGAATTACTAAATAATATGAGGTGCACCAAGTAGGTTTGGTACCTAAAAGACTTAGTGATGTGGAAATTTGACAATTAGAAGTTTATGAATTCTTGTAGGAACTGACAATAACCAAATTTTGTGAGGGTGATTGAATTTGGTCGACATAAGACAAAAATTAACCCTAAAATGGTCTCATCCACTAATCTATCATGTTCATATCCTAAAACCTAGAAAATCATGGAAATGTCCTTCCTAGTTATTTCATGGAAGATGGTGGATTTGAAAGGAGGTGGACCAGTTGGTAATGGGGCATCTACGACTAATAGATTTCTCAACATCTTATCTTTTTCAAACTGTGAAAATGCTTCATAGTTAGAGTCAATATCATCATCATCCAAGATTTCAAATACAACATGGTCTGGAATTTGGAGCATTTGGGAAATGGATTCTTTATTTATTTCACAGACTATGCTAGAATCATATACATAAATTATTTGTTTCCTATCCATATGGTAATTAATTGAAGGCACACCAATTGACTAATTCTAGAAAGTGATAAGTTTTTGGAACAATTGATCTGGTAGGTTCGATTCCCATAAGTTCAAGTAGTTTCGACCATTGTTAGTGTGAGCCTGGGCTCTCTGAATTAATTGGTGAAGGTCAGGGAAAGATAGTGCAGGGTCGAAAACATCCCTTTCCCTATCCTCCAAGTGGTCATCAAAGACAATCATTTTCTTGGATGGTCAGATTTGGCCAGGGTTCGATTTACTGGCCATTTGATTACTTTTAGGGGGAAAAGACTGACTACATTTCTCCATCTCTCCTTATTTTAAAAAATTTGAAAACATTTGAAATAAGGAAAGGAGAGCACTACCCGAACTTATTTGTCAAAGGAGAATTTGACTACTTTTATTGGAGTCTACTACACTCGTAACATTTTTTACCATATGCATTCACCTCATTTTCTTTGGGGGTAATTGCTTTAAACATTTTTTAAAAATTATTTGGATTACATTGATGCAACACATTATTTATTTGGCTTACCTCACCATGGCACCTCTCATTAATTTGTGCATTTTGGGGGTGAGATAAAGTGGTCCCATAATACCACCTCTATGTACTAAAATGAATAAGGTGATGACACATTATCACCCATTAATACAATAGTTCCAAATTTAGGCTTTCAACCCCTTGTTATCTAGCATACACTTTCATTGGTCGAAATAAGTTGAGATCATTGATCTTGGATCTATATTAATGGGTTGATTGTGTCTGTTGAATTTTCATTTCAAACCTTGTTTGATCTCAGTGTTGCCTATAGAAATATGGAAAAATGATGTAGTATATAGGGTATTTAACCTTAACTAATGAGTGAATGATAGGGAAAATGTGAAGTGAATGGAAATCAAACATAACCATTCTGAACCATTTAATATGGAACAAACAACTACAAGACCTACATTCTCTATCTATATTAGCAATGAGAATAATACCGATGACATTGTCAGGTCGATCCCTCTGACGCATAGGTGGGGTTGGTATCTCCTTGTCCTGGTCTACTCCTCTATGCACTCTCATTACCGGTAGGTGTTGATCCAATGAAAATTTCAGTGGGTTTCTCCTCTCTGCAGTTGTACTGGAAAGTGGGGTCAATCAAATCAAAATCGCAATGGGTTGCTCCTCTACACACTCTCCACATTAGCAGGTGGGGTTGAACAATGCAATTGTCAATTTGTTTGGGAGATGGTTTATTTTCTTGGGGTTTGACTCCATTGTGTTTTTTATGTTTGAAATGTATATTTTTTATTTGTTTTAATTTTTTTTATTTGTTATTTGTTATTTCTTTGTAATGTAATTTAAACTCATATTTGTATTTACTATGTGTTTTATAGTTATATATAAGGGTATAGGGCCAAAGTGGAGGCAGGTTCCTATGCATGGAGGGTGAGAGGGAGAGAGCCAACAAGAGCGAAAGGCAACTCGCAGTCATGTTTTTCTAACAACTGGTATTATAGTGAAAGGTAACTCACAGGAAAAGAGGGTTCTTGGTTCGAGTGGGAGTAATGGCGGCAAATGGAAAGTTTAGAGTCAAGAAATTTAACAGTCAAAACTACAAGTTATGGAAGAAGAAGATGGAAGATTACTTATATTAGAAGGATCTATTCCTACCATTGGGTGGAATAGCAAAGAATTCGACAGCCATGAAGGATGAAGAATGGGAGGTTATTGACAGAAAGGCACTAGGAATGATACGGCTGAGTCTAGCAGTGTTGTTGGTTTTCAGTATTTCGAAAGAAAAGACAACTAAGGAGTTGATGGACGCATTGGTTAAACTGTATGAAAAAACATCACTGTCCAATAAGGTATTTATAATGAAGATATTATTTAATATGAATATGTCAGAAAGTGGGTCTGTTGAAGATCATTTAAATGAATTTAATATGGTTACTAATCATCTAAGTTCTGTAAAATTAGAATTTTATGATGAGGTCATGGCTCTTCTAATCTTGTGCTCATTGCCAGAAATCTTGAATGAAATGATCATGGTTGTAAGTAACTATGTCTCTGGTTCAAACACTTTAAACTTTGATGATGTTGTTGGTGTTATCCTTAGCGAGGAAATGTGATGGAAAAGCACAGGTGAGACATCAGGTAATGCGTTGAACATGCAGAATAGGGGAAAACAAAAGGATAGAGGAAAGGGCTCAGGGAACCATGGGAATTCTAGGAAGGGAAGATTCAAATCTAGACTGGGAAAGAAAGAGTGCTAGAATTGTGGGAAGAAAGGACATTTGAAGAAATACTACAGAGCTCTAAAGAAACAAAGAGATGGACAGCAGGAGAAAAACCAAAAATCAAATGTAACATGTGATGTGTTACAATATGCTTTGATTCTTTCTGTAGATAACATTTCTGAGTCTTGGGTAGTAGATTCAGGGGATTTATTTCATGCCATGCCCCATAGAAAATATTTTCTACATTATGTTCAAGGTTCTTTTAGACAGATTCATTTGGGTGATGATGCACCATGCAAAATTGTTGGAATCAGAAAGGTAAAAATAAAGCAAAGGAATGGAAACCAATGGTTGTTGAAAGAGGTAAGACATGTTCCATATCTAAGGAAAAATCTAATTTCAATAGGGAAGTTGGAAAGTGAAGGTTGTATATCCATATTTACAGATAAGGTGTGGAAGGTCACCAAAGGATCAATGGTGATAGCAAAAGGAGAGAAGGTAGGTACATTGTATTTATATACTAGTAATATTGACTCTTCTATCTGATTAGCTTCTACAGGTGTGGATACAATATTGTGAAATCATATGCTTGGACACATGAATGAGAAGGAGATGCAGATGCTTCACAAAAAAAAATTGTTTCCATATCTTAAACAATTTGATTTGAATTTTTGTGAGCATTGTGTTTATGAAAAACAGAAGAGAGTTAGATTTCTCAGAGTCGAAAAAAAAATAGAGTGAAAGGTTAGATCTTGTGCATACAGATTTATGGGGAAAATATCAGGTATCATCTCTTGGAGGCTCTCATTATTATGTTACTTTTATTGATGATGAAACTAGAAAAACTTGAGTTTATTGCATTCGACAAAAATCTGATGTTTTTGATACTTTTAAGAAATGGAAATTTTTTGTTGAGAATGAGACAGGAAAAAGGTTGAAGTGTCTCAGATTAGACAATGGAGGTGAATATTGCAGCAAGGAGTTTGATGATTATTGTTCATACCATGGGATTCATAGAGAGAAGATAGTTCCAGGAACACCACAAGAAAATGGTGTGTCAGAAAGGATGAATAGGACTATCATGGAGCATGCAAGGAGTATGAGATTGCATGTTGGTTTGTCCTTACGGTTCTGGGAAGATGATATAAATATTTTTGTTTACTTAATAAATAGAGGACCTTCAAGATCTTTGGATGGTGGAATTCCAGAGGAGGAATGGACAGGTAAAAAAGTAATCTATTTTTTTTTTAAGACTTTCGGTTGTGAAGCATTTGTACATATTGATAAAGAAAATAGTGTTGGAGTTACTTCACACACACCTAGGATTTATTTTTCCTAAGGTTTTTCCTTGTTTATTAGTCATAATTAGTCATTATCTATTCTCCTATATTTTAGGGGAGAATATTCCATCTGGAGAATATTCTCTTCAATTGACACTTCAGTTTGACTAGTTGAGTTGAGTCTAAATGTTGCATTGGTTTTGTCACAATGCAACATTGGGATCATTACCATGCTAATGCACAGTTTCCTTGGGATCATCACTAGACTATCACATTACCCTTGATTCCTTGTTCTACTCTTCACTACACTATGTTTATCCAGTTAACTGAAGACTGGTTGACTAGTTAACTCAGTTAGGTGGCATTTCACTCCCATAAATGCCTGAGAGACTAGAATAGGTGGCAGACACTCCCGTAACTATTGGTGTCTGTCCACATCACTCTAGACCACCACTATGGTGCATTTGTTCTCCTCGAGTGCACATTCATTGAGTTATACAGAGTATATCATGTGTAAATTACTCATTATTCATTACGGTTAATGAGAATTCTTCCATTATTTCTCTCCTTCTTCTTTCTCAATTTCTCTCTACAAATGTGTGTAGTATTTTCTATCTAGATCTATTATGTGCAAGCTAAACACATTTAAAAATAGAACAAAGTTTGAGGAAAAATCCAAGAAGTCTACCTTTATTGGATACGGTGTTAATGATTATGGTTTTCGCTTATGGGATTATGAAAATCACAAAATCATTAGGAGTAGAGATGGCATATTCAATGAGAAGGTCATGTACAAGGATAAATTGCAGGGAAAGAAACAGGAAAAATAAAAACTAGAATACACAGTGCTTGATGAGATCACTGAAAAAGAAATTCCAAAGGTACTAGAAAATCAAAATGTACAACAACATGAGAAACGGGTACCTCAAACTCTTGCAAGTGTTGTTAGAATATCTACCAGGTTAAGTATACCCCCTGCACGATACTCTCCTTCATTGTATTAGTTATTGTTGACTGATTCCGGTGCACTAGAATGTTATGAAGAGGAAATGTAGGTAGACACCAAAAAGAAGTGGGAGCAAGGTATGAAAGAGGAAACAGATTCCTTGATAAATATACAGACTTGGGACTTGGTTCAGTTGCCTGCAGGAAAAAGAGCATTGCAGAGTAAATGGGTTTACATATTGAAGGAAGAAGATGGAGGGAAAAAATGGTACAGGGCTAGACTTGTTGTAAAGGAGTTTGCACAAAAGAAAGGTATATATATTGATGAAATATTTTATCCTGTTGTTAAAATGACTTCAATTAGGACTATTTTAAATATTGTTGCAGTAGAAGATTTACATCTTGAACAATTACATGTAAAAACAACTTTTCTCCATGGGGATTTGGAGGAAGATATTTATATGCAGCAGCCACAGGGGTATGAGGTCAAAGGGAATGAGAATTTATGCATGTTGAAGAAGAGCTTGTATGGCCTAAAGCAAGCTCCAAGGCAGTGGTATTTGAAGTTTGACAGGTTTATGACAAAACAAAGTTATAGTAGATGTCATTCTAATCATTATGTTTAGTTTAAAAGGCTAGAAAATGGAATCTATATTATCTTTCTATTGTATGTATATGACATGTTTGTTGCATTGTCTAATATGCGGGATATAAAAGTGCTCAAGAAGAAATTAGCTAATTCATTTGCGATGAAGGATTTGGGTGTTGCAAAGAAAATCATTGGTATGAGAATAATAAGAGACGGGAAAAATCGCAAATTAAGATTGTCTGAGGGTGAGTACATAGAGAAGGTGTTGGAGAGGTTTAGAACGGAGAATGCAAAACCAGTTAGTACACCTTTAGCAAGCCATTTAAAATTAACTAAGGAAATGTGTCCCAAGACACAGGAGGAGATAGAATACATGTTCAGGGTCCATTATTCATCAACAGTTGGAAGCTTGATGTATGCAATGGTTTGCACAAGACCAGATATTGCACATGCAGTGGGAGTTGTGATCAGGTATATGAACAATCCAGGTAAAGAACATTGGGAGGCAATAAAGTTGATTCTTAATTAGTTGAGAGGTATTGCTACTCATGCATTATGTTTTGAAGGTTCAGACACTATTCTAAAGGGATATGCTGATTCAAATATGGCAGGTGATAAAGATAGCAGGAGGAGCATCACAGGGTATTTTTTTACTGTAGGTGGAACAATAGTAAGTTGGATTTTAAAACTACAAAAGGTTGTTGCACTTTCAACAATAGAGGTAGAGTATGTTGTTGCTACAGAGGCTAGTAAAGAGATGGTTTGGTTACAAAGGTTTATGGAGGAATTGGGAAAGAAGCAAGAGAATAGAAGGTTGTAATGTGACAATGAGAGTGCCATTCATCTTGGAATGAAATCAACCTCCCATTAGAAGACTAAGCATATACATCTCAGGTACCATTTCACACAATCCATCTTGGAAGATGGAAATTTGAAGTTGGAAAAGATACACACTAGCTAGAATCCTGCAGACATGTTAACTAAGGGAGTAACCAGGGATAAACTGAGCTCCTTCTCAGTTTCAGTTGGTCTTCAAGCATGAATATGAAGATGAGAAATTTTCCAGGTCCAAGAAGGATCATAGTCCAGTAGATACAACAACAATGGAGTTGTTGAGATCATTCTTCAAGTGGGAGATTGTTGGTTGTGGAGCTTGATTATCTTCTTGATTTAGAGGTCTTTGTTTTCAACCGTATTTATACCCACTAAAGACTTTACACCCTGAAAGAATGTACATTCCTCCACATGGGGGAGTGTAGAGGGGGGTTACCCCCCCTGCGAGGTCCGAGGGGGCTATCCCCCCAACTGGGGGGTTTGGGGGCAAAGCCCCCGAAGGAAACATTGCCTTGTAAATGTATATTGTAATTTCATAGTAAATCTAGACCATTCATTATAAGGTCGCATATTTGATGGTAGAAGTTATGTTAGGGTTTTTTTCCCTAGAAGGAAACCCTATTTTATGAGGGAAATGTATTGTGGCTCTTTATCATTTTTGCAAATATTGTATTATGACCGAGGAGACTGTGAGAGAAAGAAGAGGAAGTTATAGCAGGTGTGATATAGGTTGTATCACTTCATTTTCTATATAGTAATAAAGGAAGGATCTGGCAATTTCTCTAGTGGACATAGCCCACACTGGGTGAACCACGTATATTTGTGTGTCTATTGTATTATGTATATTCTATGTTTTATTTCCACATTTGTTTTATTTTATTTCTATGTGATCCTATTTTTTTAACAACTGGTAACAGAGCGAAAGGTAACTCGTAGGAAAACAGGGTTCTTGGTTTGAGTGGGAGAAATGGTGGAAGATGGAAAGTTTAGGGTTGAGAAATTTAACGGCCAAAACTACCAGTTATGGAAGATGCAGATAGAAGATTATTTATATTAGAAGGATATATTCCTACCATTGGGTGGAATAGAAAAGAATTCAACGGCCATGAAGGACGAAGAATGGGAGGTTCTTGACAGAAAGGCACTAGGAATGATATAGTTGATCCTGGAAGTGTCAGTGGATTTCAATATTTTGAAAGAAAAGACAATGAAGGAGATGATGGATGCATTGGATAAACTGTATGAAAAAACCACGACGTCCAATAAGGTATTTCTAATGAATAGATTATTTAATATGAAGATGTCAAAAGGTGGGTTTGTTGCATATCATTTAAATGAATTTAATACAGTTACTAATCAACTAAGTTCTGTAAAAGTGGACTTTGATGATGAAGTCAAGGCTCTTCTAATATTGTGTTCATTGCCAAAAAGTTGGAACGGCTTGGTCATGGTTGTAAGTAACTTTGTCTCTAGTTCAAAAAAATTAAAATTTGATGATGTTGTTGGTGTTATCCTTAGCGAGGAAATGCGATGGAAAAGCACAGGTGAGACATTAGGTAATGCATTGAACATGGGGAATAGGGGAAGACAAAAGGATAGAGGAAAGGACTCACGAAGCCATGAGAATTCTAGGAAGGACAGATCCAAATCCAGAATGGGAAAGATAGAGTGTTGGAATTGTGGGAAGAAATGACATTTGAAGAAAGATTGTAGAGCTCCAAAGAAAGAAAGAGATAGACAACATGAGAAAAACTAGGAAGAAAATGTAATAGGTGATGTGTTATAAGATGCTTTGATTTTTTATGTAGATAACATTTATGAGTCTTGGGTAGTAGATTTAGGGGATTAATTTCATGCCACAACCCATAGGAAACATTTTCTAGATTATGTTCATGTTGGAGTTACTTCACACACACCTAGGATTTATTTTTCTTAAGGTTATTCCTTGTTTATTAGTCATAATTAGTCATTATCCAGCCTCCTATATTTTAGGGGAGAATATTCCACCTGGAGAATATTCTCTTTCAGTTGACACTTCAGTTTGACTAGTTGAGTTGAGTTTAGACGTTGCATTGGTTTTGTCACCATGCAACATTGGGATCATCACCAACTCACTACTCTTTGTTCAATCAGTTAACTGAAGACTAGTTGACTAGTTAACTCAGCTAGGTGGTAGACTGTAGTTCACTCCTGTAACTGCCTGAGAGACTAGACTAGGTGGAAGTTTACTCTTGTAACTGTTGGTGTGTGTCCAGATCAATCTAGATCACCACTATGGGTCATTAGTTACTTATGTAGCCTATATATATTGTAAATTATTCACTCTTTGAGTGTGGAATACGGTTAATGAGAATTCTTCCATTCTTTCTATCTTTCTTCTTCTTTCTCAATTTCTCTCTGCAAATGTGTGTAGTATTTTCTAGCTAGATCTATTATGTGCAGGTTCAACACATTTACAGTTCAAGGTAATTTTGAACATGTTCATTTGGGTGATGATGCACCATGCAAAATTGTTGGAATGAGAAAGGTAAAAATAAAGCAAAGGAATGGAAACCAACGGTTGTTGAAAGAGGTAAGACATGTTCCATATCTAATGGAAAATATGATTTCAATAGGAAAGTTGGAAAGTGGAGGTTGTATATCCATATTTACAGATAATGTGTGGAATATCACCAAAGGATCACTCGTGATATCAAAAGGAGAGAAGGTAGGTACATTGTATTTATGTACTGGTAATATTGAATCTTCTATCACATTAGATTCTACATGAGTGGATACAACACTGTGGAATCATAGGCTTGGACACATGACTGAGAAGGGGATGCAGATACTTCACAAAATAATTTTTTTGCGATATCTTAAACAAATTGATTTGGACTTTTGTGAGCATTGTGTTTATGGAAAATAGAAGGGAGTTAGATTTATCAGAGTTGGAAAAGAAAAGAAGAGTGAAAGGTTAGAGCTCTTGCATACATATGTATGGGGACCAGCTTAGGTATCCTCTCTTGGTGGCTCTCTTTATTATGTTACTTTTATTGATGATGCAACTAGAAAAACTTGGGTTTATTGCATTCGAAAAAAATCTTATGTTTTTTATACTTTTAAGAAATGGAAAGCTTTGGTTGAGAATGAGATAGGAAAAAGGTTGAAGTGTCTCATATCAGACAATGGAGGTGAATATTGCAACAAGGAGTTTGATGATTATTGTGTTGATCCGGATTTTATGAGCAGAATGAAATGACTACAGATTATTAATAGGTTCTTAACACAAAATAACAGAGATACAATAAAATTGGTTTTCTATTCAATAAGGAAATAAGTTGAAACTGTAAAATGCAGCGGAAACAAGCTTGCTGGAATTGTGGCAGCTTATCTCTGAGAAGAGATGTGACAGTTGCGCTCATTCGCAAGAAGATGATTACAATGAGGATCTAAAGGCATTTTTACAATAAACAGGAATGTCAAAAACCCTAGACATCCAAAAACCTAACCCTAGGAGATGAAGCACCAAAAGTCATGTGGGCCACATCTGGCTAAGTTAGTACATCAACTTCCCAGGGTCGTAACTTTTGCATATGATCTCCGTTTTAGGCGTATGATATCCCATTAGAAAGGTATAATTGAGGAGATTAATTTTGGGGGCTCAATCATGACTTTGGATATCATTGAGAAGATTTATTCTGAAAAACCTTCATTTAGGCCCTCAAAATGGCCTCGGAAGTTAAAACTACTAAAAATAGTAAATTGCCAAAATTGCTAGAAAACTATTTTGAGCCAGTTGGAAAAGGTGGGTGGACACCGATATCCACCTGGATCAATACTCCATCATTGTGAAGCAATGGTATCCATTGATTTGATTTCCCCCATAAGATGAGGAAATTTCTGTTGAATTTGGCCCCGAGTGAGCCACTTGCCTTGGTGCAGGAGCTGCCCTGCTTTGACGACTCGATAAAGTTGGATCCTTTGCTGTCGAGTTCCCTTGATCTATGTATCCACAATCTGATCATTGGATTCCTGTTGTATGCAGTTGGGGTTGATATTTGTTGGTGTCAGTGTTTCTACTACGTCTGAGGTGTCCAATAATGGTGGGAACTAAGGGCGAAGGAGATCCACGTTGAACACTGGGTGCAAGACAAGGAAAGGAGGAATGTTTAGCTCAAAAGAATTATCCCCCACGGACTTGGTGATGGTGTATGGCCCATAAAGGAGTGGTTGAAGCTTCCGATGGGGTCCTGTAAGGTGTTATTTCTGCAAGTGCAACCAAACTTTGTCGCCCACCTGAAACTTATGTGGCACCCGATGTTGATCATGGTGTTGCTTGTACTTGTCATTGGACTTATGTAGGATATCCTAAACCTGTTGGAGGATGTGTTGGATCCGCTAAATGAACCGAGTGGCTTTGTCAACTTTAGTTTGAGTAGGATATGAGTCGGTCGAGGTGACCGTAAGGGGAAGTGTAACATCTATGAGACCCAATCGTTGGAATCCCAACCCCACCTGAAAGGGGCTCTGGTCGATTGAGCTATGCAGAGCTCGATTGTAGCTATGTTGGACATAGAGAAGGCTCTCATCCCATGTGTGAGGGTGCTTTGAATTATACATGCGAAGGATATGCATAATCATTTGATTTACGACCTCAGTTTGGCCATCTGTCTGGGGGTGGAAGGCCATTGATTTGGTGAGCTTGGTGTCCAGCAATGACCAGAGGCTCGACCATAATGTGCTAAGAAATTGACTGTCCCAATTTGAGATAATGGTTTGTGGGATTCCAATATGTACCCAGACTCGTTCAAAGAAGAGCTTGGCAGTGGCCTCTACTGTGATGTTCTTCTTGCAAGCAACCAGAATCGCCATCTTAGAAAAGTGATCAACAGCCACAAAAACACATTCATTTCCTCACTTGGTGGATGGGAGGCCTGACATGTAGCCCATTTAGATGGATTCCCATGGCCTGTCAGGAGTAGGAAGAGGGGTGTACATGCCATGTTTCTTAGTGGTCAGTTTGGCAATAGCATAGGCAGTGTAGGACCTAATATACTTGCTGACCTTCTGTCGAAGTTTCAACCAGTAGAAATTATTATGTAGCATCGCCACTGTCTTTTCGACGTCAGAGTGTCCTACCACCTGACTATAGTGGGATTCCTAGATAAGCTTCACTCACTCACTTAATGGAACATAGATATGGACCAGATGAAACAACAACCAATCGTAAAGATGGAAATTATCGAAAACTACGTTTGCACCCAAAATTTGGTAGGTGGTGGCAAAGTCTGGGTCTGTCTCATAGATTTGGGGCCATCGAGAGGTCTCATGGCCGCATGAGTCTAGCACCGTGGTGAGTTTCATGACTGACGGTTTGCTGAGGCAATCAGCGATGTGATTGGTGCTTCCTATTTTATACGTCATGTTGAGGTGGAATTGTTGCAAGTATGTCGACCACTTTTGATGCCGATCATTCTGAAATTTTCCTTGTGTCTGCATGAACTATAGTGGATTATGATCAGTGTGGATGATTTTCTCCTTCCCAAGAATGTAATTTCTCCACTGGCGGTAGGCTTGCACAATGGAGTACATTTATTTTTCATAAGTAGGGTACTTACGGACAACATCTGATAGAGTCTCACTATGATAGACCACGGGGTGGCCATCCTGAGTGAGAACGATGCCCACTGCATAGTCTGAAGCATCTGTCTCAATCTCAAAGGGTTGTTGCAGGTCTGGTAGTGAAAGTACTAGGGTTGAGAAAAAACACTACTTCAAATCGTCGAACGCTTGTTGTTGGGACCAGCCCCATGCAAATTTCACCTTACCACCACCCTTGTTTATTTGGCTGAGGGACCATGCAAAATGAGAGAATCCCAACACGAACCTGTGGTATAAATTGGCAAGGCCCAAGAAGATATGAAGCTCAGTGAGTGTGCTTGGGGCTGGCCAGTCACAGATGACTTGGATCTTGGTTATATCCACATGTATGCCATGATGATCAATTATGTAGCCCTTGTAATGGACCTTGTCCATGCCGAAGGAGAATTTTTCCAAGTTGGCATATAGCTTGTGTTGTCATAGAGTGTGCAGAACCTGCTGAATATGGTGCAAGTGTTCGGCCCAAGTCTTGTTGTAAATGAGAATGTCATCCAGATACACCACTACAAAATTATTGGTGAATGGTCACAGGATATCATCCATCATCCTCATGAAAGTGGTTGGAGCATTTTTCAAACCAAAGGGCATGACGAATCATTCAAAAAGGCCTTCCTTTGACTTGAAGGCAGTTTTCCATACATCTGTCTGTTCTATCAAGACCTGGTGATAGCCAGACTTCAGATAAATCTTACTGAAGTATTCCCCCCCCCCCGTGAGTTGATCAAGGAGGCCGTGAATTCGGGGAATCGGGTACCAATTTTTTACTGTGATTTTATTCAGAGCCCAGTAATCAATGTAGAGTCGCCAGGTTCCATCTTTCTTATGTACAAGCACAATTGGTCTCCCACAAGGTGATGAGATGGGATGGATGTGCCCCTTGTGGAGCATTTCTTGGATCTGTCGCTTGATCTCCTCATTATCTAACAGAGAGCGGGGATAGACTAGCCCATTAGGAAGTGGTGCGTCAAGGGTCATATCGATGGGGTGCTTGACTTGGAAATGCAGAGGTACCCTGGTAGGTGAGGAGAAGATATTTGAGTATTATTCCATGACCTTATCTACTTGCTTCTACTGTGTGGAGAGGTCAGTCATAGAGACCCTAGATGTGGCTATGATATTTCTCTTATTCTAAGAGAGAATCACGAAGAAGAAAAACTTCCCCATCTGAGAGATGCCCTTCCTGCATTTCTTAGCAAAGATCAAGGAAATAGCACTAGGTGGGACTGCCTTGGGTATCTTGTACAATTTCCTGTTCAAAGTAATAATAACATTACGAGGCATGGACTCATATACAGCATGACATTTCCATAAATAAGGTTGGCCCAAAAGAACATCACAAACTTTGACAGGAGAAACATCACACAATACCTCATCTTTGAAGGTCTTGATATCGTACGATAGTTGGCACAGTTGGCTGACGTGGAGATCTCTTCCTTGGCGGAGCCATCCAATGGTGTAGGGTTGTGGGTGCAGCGTTGTTAGCAATGCCAACCTCTTGACAACCTCTACTGAGATTAGGTTCTTTTGGATACCTCTATCAATGATGAAGTGTAGCGGGGTGCCTTTTGCCCACATCTATGTATGGAAGAGGCGTTCTCCTTCTTCCGGCTCTTCTAGTTCACCAGGCTGCAGCTTGGTGGTAGCAACGGTGGCATTGGGTTTCGTGTCAATGATCCTCCTTCTCCTTTCTGGTTTTGGCTCAGAATCTAAACCCGCATCTAATTCAGAGGCTTTCACTTCGGCCACCAACCACTACTTTGAGCGATAGTCAGCAATGTTATGCCAAGGGCTCTTATGGAAGTCGCACCACTTCTTGGTATCTTTCTTTGTCTTTATGGTGTCCTTCTTTGTTTACAACTTGGACTAGTTGTCCTGATACTATCTATTTTTTCGCTGTCCTTTTTTCTGTGGGTTGGGGCCACCCTTTCCTAGCTTTTGTTGTGAGGGGTTCCCAAGCCCAAATTTCCATGACTTTTGTTTGAGCTTCTGCTCGATTTTGACGGCATATTGGTAGGTCGCGCCCAAGGATGAGATGTCCAGAAATTCCATTTATGTTTGGATGTATCTATGCAAAGCTTCATTATACTTGAGCACCATATGTCCCTATGAATATTTGATACCCAAGTTGGTGTGCAAGGTGTGAAAGATATTTGTGAAATTTGGCACTGCTTGGTCTCTTTCTTTCCGTAGTGTGGTCCATGTGGTATACAAGTCATCATAACTTCCGAAAGGGTAGTATTTTTCCTTAATAGCATCCTTGAAGGATTCCCAGGTGGCTGTGACTGTAAATAATGAGGTTTCCTCTATTTCCTTTTGCTCACAGAAAGTTTCCTACCAATATTTGACATGGGGAATGGCTTTGAGGAGCACAAAAGTAATCTTTTCTCTATTCGAAAAGTTATGGATAGAAAAATACCCTTCTAGTAGATTCAGCCACTTGTCTACAACATATGAGTCTATATGACCTTCAAATATAGGAATATCGAAGTTTATTTGTACCTTGAAGGGGGTGGTGCCTCCACTCGAAGAAGATACGTCGCTTATTGGTAGCTGCCAAAGGATTTGTGTCAAACTATCCATTATCTCGTTCCTTTTTTGCGTGAGGGCTTCCTCAATCAATAGTTTGAAAGGATCTCTTGTCCTGTCATATTTATTTTCTCTTGCCATGAGAGGTTTCTTGGGCATGCGAGATCTTTTGTCCTCAAGAGAAACAAGCTCGAGACCCAACTCTTTGTACTCCGACCTCGTTGGGGACATGCATTAAGACGACAAGGAGCAGACCGCTCTAATACCACTGATCCAGATTTTATGAGTAGAATGAAACAAATATGGATTATTAATAGGTGCTTAATAAAAAATAATAGAGATACGGTAAAACTGGTTTTTTGTTCAATAAGGAAATAAGCTGAAACTATAAAATGCAGCGGAAACAAGCTTGTTGGAATGGTGGTGGCTTATTTCTGAGAAGAGATGTGACGGTTGCACTCATTCTCAAGAAGATGATTGCAATGAGGCTCTGAAGGCCTTTCTACAATAAACAGGAATGCTCAAAACCCTATACATCCAAAAACCTAACCCTAGAAGATGAAGCGCCAAAAGTCATGTGGGCCCCGTCTGGGTAAGTTAGTACATCAACTTCCTAGGGTCATAACTTTTGCATATGATATCTATTTTAGGCATATGATAGCCCGTTGCAAAGGTATCATCGAGGAGATTCATTTTGGGGTCTCAATCATGCCTTTAGATATCATTGAGAATCTTGATCTCGAAAAACCTTCATTTAGGCCCTCAAAATGGCCTTGGAAGTTAAAACTGCTAAAAATAGTAAATTGCCAAAATTGACAGAAAATTGTTTTGAGCCAGTTGGAAAAGGTGGATGGCCACTAATATCCACCTAGATTATGTTCATACCATGGGATTCATAGAGAGAAGACAGTTCTAAGAACACCAAAAGAAAATGGTGTGTCAGAAAGGATGAACAGGACAATCATGGAGTGTGCAAGGAGTATGAGATTGCATGTTGGTTTGTCCTTACAGTTCCGAGTATATGTTGTAAATATTGTTGTTTAATTAATAAACATAGGACCTTCAAGATCTTTGGATGGTGTAATTCCACAGGAGGAATGGACAGGTAAAAAGGTAATCTATTATTTTTTGAAGACTTTCGGTTGTGAAGCATTTATCCATATTGATAAAGAAAATAGAACAAAGCTTGAGGCAAAATCCAAGAAGTGTACCTTTATTGGATACGGTGTTAATTATTTTGATTAACGCTTATGGGACTATGAAAATCACAAAATCATTAGGAGTAGAGATGTCATATTCAATGAGAAGATCATGTACAAGGATCAATTGCAGGGAAAGAAACGGGAAAAAGAAATACCAAATACATAGTGCTTGATGAGATCACTGAAAAATAAATCCCAAAGGTACCAGAAAATCAAAATGTAAAACAATAGGAGAAGAAGGTACCTCAAACTCCTACAAGTGTTGTTAGAATATATACTAGGTTAAGTAGACCCCCTGAACGATACTCTCCTTCATTGTATTAGTTATTGTTGATTGATTATGGTGAATCGGAATGTTATGAAGAGGCAATGCAGGTAGACACCAAAAAGAAGTGGGAGCAAGGTATGAAAGAGGAAATGGATTCCTCGGTAAATAACAAAACCTCAGACTTAGTTCAGCCACCTCTAGGAAAAATAGCATTGCAGAATAAATGGGTTTACTAGTTGAAGGAAGAAAATGGAGGAAAAAAGAAATACAAGGCTAAACTTGTTGTAAAGGGGTTTCCACAAAAGAAAGGTATATATTTGAATGAAATATTTTCTCCTGTTGTTAAAATGACTTCAATTAGGACAATTTTAAGTCTTGTGGTAGTAGAATATTTGTGTCTTGAACAATTATATGTAAAAAAAACTTTTCTCCATTGGGATTTGGAGGAAGAGATTTATATGCAGCAGCCACAGGGGTATGAGGTCAAAGGGAAGGATAATTTTCTATGCAGGTTGAAGAAGAGATTGTATGTCTTAAATCAAGCTCGAAGGTAGCGGTATTTGAAGTTTGACAGGTTTATCACAGAACAAGGTTATAGTAGATGTCATTCTGATCAATGTGTTTATTTTAAAAGGCTAGAAAATGGAAGCTATATTATCTTTCTTTTTTATGTAGATGATATGCTTGTTGCAGGGTCTAATATGCAAAATATAAATGTGCTCAAGAAGAAAATTATTGGTATGAGAATAATAAGAGACAGGAAAAATCACAAATTGACATTCTCTCTAGGTGAGTACATAGAGAAGGTGTTGGATAGGTTTAGAATGCAGAATGCAAAACCAATCAGTACACCTTTGGCCAACCATTTCAAATTAACTAAGGATATATGTCCTAAGACACAGGAGGAGATAGAATACATGTCCAGGGTTCCTTATTCATCAACACTTGGTAGCTTGATCTATATGATGGTTTGCATAAGACCAAATATTTCACATGCAGTGGGAGTTGTGAGTAGGTATATGAACAATCCAGGTAAAGAACATTGGGAGGCAGTAAAGTGGATTCTTAGGTATTTGAGGGTATTGTTACTCATGCATTATGTTTTGTAGGTTCAAACATTGTTCTACAAGGATATGTTGATTCAGATATGGAATGTGATAAAGATAGTAGAAGGAGAACCACAGGGTATGTTTTTACTATAGGTGGGACAACAATAAGTTGGATTTCAAAACTGCAAAAGTTTGTTTCACTTTCAAGAACAGAGGCAGAGTATGTTGTTGCTATAGAGGCTAGTAAAGAGATGATTAGGTTATAGAGGTTTATGGAGGAATTGGGAGAGAAGCAAGAGAATAGAAGGTTGTATTATGACAGTGAGACTTCCATTCATGTTGCAAATAAATCAGTCTTCCATTCGAAGACTAAGAATATACAACTCAGGTACCATTTCATACAATCTGTCTTGGAAGATGGACATTTGAAATTGGAAAAGATACACACTAGACAAAATCCTGAAGACGTGTTAACTAAGGGAGTAACCAGGGAGAAAATGAGTTCCTTCTCAGTTTCAGTTGGTATTCAAGCATAAATCTGAAGACAAGAACTTTTCCAAGTCAAAGAAGGATCATAGTCCAGTAGATACAACAGTGGTGGAGTTGTTGAGATCAGTCTCCAAGTGGGAGATTGTTGGCTATGGAGCCTGATTATCTTCCTGATTCAGAGGTCTTTGTTTTCAACTGTGTTTATACTCCATGAATAATTTAGACCCTGGAAGAAGGTACATTTCTTTACGTAGGGGAGTGAGGGGGTTCCCCCCCTACAGGGTTCGAGGGGGCTATCCCCCCGACTGGGGCATCTGGGGGAAAGTGTGCTCCTAGAGGGGGTTTGTGGGCAAAGCCCCTGAAAGAAAATTTTCCTTGTAAATGTATATTTTAATTTCATAGTAAATCTAGACCATTCATTATAGGATCTTAAATCGGACGATAGAAGTTATGTTAGGGTTTTTTTCCTTAGAAGGAAACCCTATTTTACGAGGGAAGTGTATTGTGGCTATGTATCGTTATTGCGAATATCGTATTCTGAGTGAGGAGACTATTAGAGAAAGAAGAGGAAGTTACAATGGGTGTGTTGTAGGTTGTATCTCTTCCTATGTTTGATAATAATAAAGGAAGGACCTGAAAATTTCTCTGGTGGACGTAGCCCACTCTGGGTGAACCACATATATCTGTGTCTCTATTGTATTGTGTATCTTTCATGTTTTATTTCCGCATTTGTTTTATTTTATTGATCCACGATCATGTTTTTATAAAAATTGGTATCAGAGAGAAAGGTAACTCGCAGGAACAGAGGGTTCTTAGTTCGAATGGGAGCAATGGTGGAAGATGGAAAGTTTAGGGTCGAGAAATTTAACGGCCAAAACTACAAGTTATGGAAGATGCAGATGGAAGATTATTTATATCAGAAGGATCTATTCCTACCATTGGGTGGAATAGAAAACAATCTGAAAGCCATGAAGGATGAAGAATGGGAGATTCTTGACAGAAAATCACTAGGTACGATATGGTTGAGTCTGGCAACATCGGTGGATTTCAATATTTTGAAAGAAAAGACAACGAAGGAGCTGATGGATGAATTGGCTAAACTGTATCAAAAACCCTTGAAATCCAATAAGGTATTTCTAATGAAGATATTATTTAATATGAAGATGTCAAAAGGTGGGTCCATTCCAGATCATTTAAATTAATTTAATATGGTTTCTAATTATCTAAGTTCTGTAAAGTGGACTTTGATGATGAGGTCAGGACTCTTCTAATGTTTTTCTCACTTCCAGAAAGCCGAAATGGCTTGGTCATGGTTGTAAGTAACTCTGTCTCTGGTTAAAACACTTTAAAATTTGATGATGTTGTTGGTGTTATCCTTAGCGAGTAAATGCAACGAAAAAGAACAGGTGAGACATCAGGTAATGCATTGAACATGAAGAATGGGGGAAGAAAAAAGGATAGAGGAAAGGGATCATGGAACTGCGGGAATTCTAGGAATGGTAGATCCAAATTGATACTAAGAAAGATAGAGTGTTAGCATTGTGGTGACAAAGGACATCTGAAGAAAGACTATAGAGCTCCAACGAAACAAAGAGATGGACAACAGGAGAAAAACTAGGAAGCAATTGTAACAGGTGATGTGTTACAAGATGCTTTGATTCTTTCTGTAGATAATATTTTTGAGTCTTGGGTAGTAGATTCAGGGGCTTCATTTCATTCCACACCCCATACAAAACATTTTCTAGATTATGTTCAAGGTAATTTTGGACAGGTTCATTTAGGTGATGATGCCCTATGAAAACTTGTTGGAATGGGAAAGGTAAAAATAAAGAAAAGGAATGGAAACCAATGGTTGTTGAAAGAGGTAAGACATGTTCCATATGTAAGGAAAAATATAATTTCAACAGGGTAGTTGGTAAGTGAAAGTTGTATATCCATATTTACATATAAGGTGTGGAAGGTCACCAAATTATCATTGGTGATAGAAAAAGGAGAGAAGATAAGTACATTGTATTTATGTACTGGTAATATTGATTCTTCTATCTCTTTAGCTTCTACAAGAGTGGATACAATACTATGGCATCATAGGCTTGGACACATGAGTGAGAAGGGGATGCAGATATTTCACAAAGAATTTTTTTTCTAGATATTAAACAAATTGATTTGGATTTTTGTGAGCATTGTGCTTATGGAAAACAAAAGAGAGCCATATTTCTCAAAGTCAGAAAAGAAACGAAGAGTGAAAGGTTAGAGCTTGTGCATACAGCTTTATGGGGACCATCTCAAGTATCTTCTCTTGGCGGCTCTTGTTATTATCTTAATTTTATTGATGGTGCAACTAGAAAATCTCGGGTTTATTGCATTTGACATAAATCGGATGTTTTTGATACTTTTAAGAAATGGAAAGATTTGGTTGAGAATGAGATAGGAAAAAGGTTGAAGTGTCTCAGATCAGACAATGCAGGTGAATATTGCAGCAAGGAGTTTGATGATTATTTCTCATACCATGGGATTCATAGAAAGAAGACAGCTCCAGGAACACCACAAGAAAATGGTGTGTCAGAAAGGATGAACAAGACAATCATGGAGCACGCAAGGAGTATGGGATTGCATGTCGGTTTGTCCTTAGAGTTCTGGGAAGATGTTGTAAATATTTTTGTTTACTTAATAATCAAAGGACCTTCAAGATCTTTGGATGGTGGAATTCCATAGCAGGAATAGACAGGTAAAAAGGTAATCTATTCTTTTTTGAAGACTTTCAGTTGTGAAGCATTTTTCCATATTGATAAAGAAAATAAAACAAAGCTTGAGGAAAAATCCAAGAAGTGTACCTTTATTGGATACGGTGTTAATGATTATCATTATCGCTTATGGTATTATGAAAATCACAAAATAATTAGGAGTATATATGTCATATTCAATGAGAAGGTCATGTACAAGGATCAATTGGAGGAAAAGAAACAGGAAAAAGAAAAACCAGAATACACAATGCTTGATGAGATCACTGAAAAAGAAATTCCAAAGCTACTAGAAAATAAAAATGTACAACAACAGGATAAAAAGGTACATCAAAATCTTGCAAGTGTTGTTAGAAGATCTTCCAGGTTAAGTAGACCCCCTGAATGATACTTTCCTTCATTGTATTATTTATTGTTGATTGATTATGGTGAACCAGAATGTTATGAAGAGGCAATGCAGGTGGACACCAAAAAAATGTGGGAGCAAGGTATGAAAGAAGAAATGGATTCCTTGGTAAATAACCATACTTGGGACTTGTTTTAGTTGCCTACAAGAAAAAGAGCATTGTAGAATAAATGGGTTTACAAGTTGACTGAAGAAGATGGAGGAAAAAAGCGGTAGAAGGATAGACTTGTTGTAAAGGGGTTTGCACAAAAGAAAGGTATAGATTTTGATGAAATATTTTTTCCTGTTACTAAAATGAATTCAATTAGGACTATTTTAAGTCTTGTGGTAGTAGAATATTTACATCTTGAACAATTACATGTAAAAACTACTTTTCTCCATGGGGATTTGGAGGAAGAGATTTATATGCAGTAGCCAGAGGGGTATGAGGTCAAAGGGAAGGAGAATTTGGTATACAGGTTGAAGAAGAGCTTGTATGGCCTAAAGCAAGCTCCAAGGAAGTGGTATTTGAAGTTCGACAGGTTTATGACCGAACAAGTTTATAGTAGATGTCATTTTGATCACTGTGTTTATTTTAAAAGGCTAGAAAATGGAAGTTATATTATCTTGCTATTGTATGTAGATGACATGCTTGTTGTAGGGTCTAATATGCAGGAAATAAATGTTCTCAAGAATAAATTAGATAATTCATTTGCGATAAAGGATTTGGGTGCTACAAAAAAAATCCTTGGTATGCAAATAACAAGAGATAGGAAAAATCACAAATTGACTTTGTCTCGGGGTGAGTAAATAGAGAAGATGTTTGATCCAGGTGGATATTGGTGGCCACCCACCTATTCCAACTGGATTCTCTTGACTGTTTTTAGTTCATCACATTCTTCTATACTTCTTTGTAATTGTGGGTTCTGCACTTTCGGGGTCGTCTGAAGTACTACACATCTTCCAGGTGGATATTGGTGGCCTCCCATCTAATCCAACTGTCTTATTTTGTATGTTTTCATGTCATCACATCTTGTTGTACTTCCAGAGTTGTTTTGGGGCCATAAACATTGTTTTTTTGGCTCCCCAAAGCCAAACTTTAGATGAAGTTAGATTTTGACAGCGTATTGTGTATTTCTCTGAAAGACCTTTCCAACGGGATATCAAACACCTAAAATGGAGGTCATATGAAAAATTTATGACCATGAGAAGTTGAGGTACGAACTTACCCATAAGAGCCAACATAAATTTTGGTGTTGCACCTTCTAGGGTTAGGTTTTTTGGATGTATAGGGTTTGGAATTCATGAGAAATATCAAAAAGGGCTATGGAGCCTCATTGTAATGATTCTTCTTAGATGGATGTGGGTAGTAGCCACATCTCTTCTCAGAGATAGCTACCACCATTCAAGAAAGTGTTTTAGTTCAGCAGTTTTACTGTTTCATCCTATTTCCCGGATTTACGAGTGGAACAAACTAATTAACAGAATGAATACAATAAACATAGAGATATGAAGAAAAACACAGATATCTATTGAACGATATATTATATTGAATAAATGAAATAGGCTGAAACTGTAAAAATGTTCAACTGGAACAGTTTCTCGAATGGTGGTAGTTATCTTTGAGAATAGATGTGGTTGCTACATGCATCCTTCTGAGCATAATCATTACAATGAGGATCTAGAGGCATTTTTTATATTACTCATGAATTCCAAAACCTTAGAAATCCAAAAACCTAACCCTAGGAGGTAAAACGCAAAAATTTATTTGGGCCCCTATGGGTAAGTTGGTAACTCAACTTCCTAGAGGTCGTTCAGTTCGTTCTACTCCTAAATATGGATCAGTGGTATCAGAGCAGTATGCTCTTCATATATTTTTCTTCGTGCATTTCCCTGACAAGATTTGGGTACAAGAAGTTTAGACTCAAACTAATCAAGTCATTTCAAGATCGGTCACATCGATCCCGACAACAAACCATCGGGGAAAAAAAGAAAGATGATGGAGCAGGATATCCTTTTAAAATGTTTCTCAAGGAATCCCTCACTCGAGAAAGGAATTAAATGATGGACAAATTTGCGTAGATCCTTCGACGATTGTCCACAGAAGAAGAATCTTCATCAAGAGGCCATGCAACCCCCTTCAAGGTACAGGTAAATTTTGATATTACATTATTTGAAGGACTAATAGGTGTAGATGTTGTAGATAAATGGTTGAATCTGCTCGAAGAGTATTTTTTGGTCCACAATTTTTTTGATAGTGAAAATATTACTTTTTCACTCCTCAAGGTCGTCCCCCATGTTAAGGACTGGTGGGATACTTACTCTGATAAAAGGGACATAGAGGAGTAAAAAATATTTGTGGTTTCCCCTACATGGGATTCCTTTCGGAATGCCATTAAAGAACAATACTACATATTTGGAAGCTACGCGGACCAATACACCTAATGGACCACCCTGCGTTAAGAAAGGGACCAAACAGTACCATATTTCACCAATAATTTCCATACCCTATGCACCAAATTGGGTATCAAAGACTCTGAGCGACATCTGGTACTAAAATATCATGGTTGTTTACATAGATACATTCAAATAGAAATGGAGTTTATGGAGATTGCCTCATTGGGTACAGCTTATAGATATGTTGTCAAGATCGAGCAGAAATTTAAGCAGAAGAGGAGAGATTTTGGATCTACAAACTCCTCATAGCCGAAGCAAGGAAAAGGTATCCCCAACCCATATGGAAAGGGACAGACAAAATATGGCCACTCTCAGGACAACCATTCCAAGACACAACACAACAAGGGAAATGAAAACACGAAGAAGGACACGGGAAAATGGTGTGAATACCATAAAATCCCTTGGTACAACACTGAAGAATGTCGCTCCAAGCAGTCACTTGTGGTCGAGATGAAGGCATCTGAGTCTGAGTCTGATTCTAACTACAAATAAAATCCAGAAGGAGGGAAGCAGATTATCGATGTGGAACCCATTGCCATTGTTGCTGCCACCAAATTCCACCCAAGCGAGCCAGAAGAACTAGAGGAAGGGGAACACCTTTTTCATTCACAGATGTGGGTAAAGGGGGCTTCGCTTCATTTCATTTTCAATAGCAACAGTCAGAAGAAATTGATCTCATCATAGGTCCTCAAGCGATTAGACATGTTGACAACACTGCACCTACATCCCTACACCATCGGCTGGCTTCACCAAGGAAGATATCTTCGTGCCACCCAACAGTATGGTCTTCCCTACAACATCAAGCCTTTCAAAGACGAGGTATTGTGTGATACTTCTCCCCTTGAAGTTTTCGATGTTATTTTAGGAAAACCATATTTGTGGAAGCATCATGTTATGTATGAGTCTAGACCCTGCATTGTTATTATTACTTTGGGTAGACAATTGTACAGGATACCAGAGGTAGCACCTCCCACCGCTATTTCTTTAATCTCTGGTAAGCAATGCAATAAGGTCATTTCACAGACTAGGAATTTCATCTTATTTGTGATCCATGCTCATAGTAAGAAGAAGGTCATTGCCACATTCATGTCCTCTACATAGAGCCTCTCTTTACAGTAGAAGAAAGTGGATGGGGTCATGGAAGAGTATAGAGACATCTTCTCCTCACCCACCGGGGTATTGATGCACTACCAAGTCAAGCATCTAATTGATCTGACCCCCGGTGCACCTCTTCCTAATGGACCAGTCTATCATCACTCGTTGATGGAAAATAATGAAATCAAGCGTTAGATCCAAGATATTCTTCAAAAAGGGTATATTATACCCAAATCCTCCCCTTTTGGAAGCCCTATTGTACTGGTGCAGAAGAAGGATGGCACTTGGCGACCCTGCATTGATTACAAAGCATTAAAAAAATCATAGTCAAGAACCAATACCCAATTCCTAGGACTGATGACCTTCTTGACCAACTCAAGGGGGAAAATGTCTTCAGCACGACTGACCTAAATTCTGGCTACCACCAGGTTCCCATCGAACCAAATAATGTATGGAATACAACCTTCAAATCCAAAGAACGTCTCTTTGAATGGCTAGTCATACCCTTTGGCTTAACAAATGCACCAACCACTTTCATGAGATTGATGGATGATGTTTTGATACCCTTCACCAACTCTTTTGTAGTGGTATATTTGGATGACATCCTCATCTTCAACAGAACTTGGGAGAAGTACATGTAGCATATTCAACAGGTTTTGAGCACTCTGTGGCAGCACAAACTATATGACAACCTAGAAAAATGATCCTTTGGAATGACCAGGGTCCAATACTTATGCTACATTGTTAATGAGCATGGGGTACATGTTGATCCAACTAAGATCCAAGTCATCCTTGACTAGCCATCCCCGACCACACTCACCGAGCTTCAGAGCTTCTTGGGACTGACCAACTTCTACTAACGGCTCATGTTGGGCTTCTCCCATATTGCATGGGCCCTCAGCCAAGTGACCAAGGATGGTGGCAGGGAAACGTTTGGGTGGGGGAAGGAATAACAATGAGCATTTGATGATCTAAAGCATCGCTTTTGCTCAGATCCAATACTCTCCTTTCTCGATATACAACAACCATTTTAGATTGAGACAGATGCATCTGACTATGTTGTAGGCATAGTTCTCACTCAGCATGGTCATCCTGTGGCATACCATAGTGAGACACTCTCATATACTATCCAAAAATACCCCACCTATGACAAAGAAATGTATTCCATTGTCCAATCCTGTCGTCAATGGAAACATTACAGTCTAGGAAACGAGACGATCATCCACACTGATCTCAAGCCTCTAAAGTTCATACATACATAGGTTAAATTGCAAAACAATTGCCATTAGAAGTGGTCCACCTACCTACAACAGTTCCATATCAACATCAAGTATAATAGAGGGAGCTCAAATAATGTTGCTAATTGCCTCATTCAACATCTCGTGGTTCCACTCACCACTAAGATCCATTCTTGTGGACATGAGGCATCTGAGTGGCCCCAACTTTATCAGAAAGATCCAGACTTCACCACTCAAATGCCTCATGTCCAAATCTATGTTCCCACAATTGAGTGTGCAAATCTAATTTGGGAATCCCACTACAGTCGGATGGCGGGACATTTTGGCGTGGAGAAAACTGTGGTCATTCTACAAATACTTTTTTATTGGCCAAAACTTTGACAGGATGTCAGCAAGTATATTAGATCTTGCACTTCATGTGCCATTACCAAGCTAGCCATCAAGAAGCAAGGATTATACACCCCGCTTCCTACTCCTGAGAATCCTTGGGAATCCATCTCAATGGATTACATGTCTGGACTTCCGTCCACCAAGAAATGAAATGATTTTGTATTTGTGGTCATTGATCAATTTTAGAATATGTCCATCATCACATCTTCCAAGAAGAATATCACAGTAGTAGATGCTTCCAAGCTCTTCTTCGAACGAGTATAGGTCCATTTTTAGATACCATAGTCCATCATCTCTAACCGAGACAACATGTTCCTCAGCACATTTTGCTCGAGTATCAGGTCATTGTTGGACATCAAGCTAACTAAATCCACTTCTTTCCACCCCCAAACAGACGACCAAACATTGGTCATCAATTAGATGATTAGGCACATCCTGCGCATGTACAACTCCAAGAATCCATGTACATGGGATGAGAGTCTCCCCTATGTTCAGTACATTTACAACAGGGCTCTCCATAGCTCCATCGACCATAGCCCATTTCAGGTGGGGCTGGGATTCCAACCCTTGGGTCCCATTGATGTTGCACTACCTCTTTCCACCACATAGACAAAATCTTCCCATGTTCATTCTGAGATTGACAAAGCCACCAGATTCATTGAGAGGATTAAACACATCTGCCAACATGTCCATGAGATTTTGTAGAAAGCCAATGCAAAGTACAAGCAATGCCATGATCAACATAAGGTACCACACCCATTTCAGGTTGAAGACAAATTTTGGTTACATTTATAGAAGGATTGTCTTAAAGGGCCTCATCGGAAGCTTCGCTAACTTCGCTATGGGCCTTACACTATCACCAAGGTTGTGGGTAGCAATTATTTTGAGCTCAACACTCCACCCTTCATTGGATTGCACCCAATGTTCAATGTGGACATCCTTCGGCCATATTTCCAACCATTAATGGACACCTCAGATATCGTAGAACAACTAACACCAATAGAGCTCAACCCTGACTGCATGGAACAAGAATCCACTGATCATATCATGGACACACAGGTCAAGAGCACTCACCAGCAAAGGATCCAGCTTTATCAGGTTATCAAGGTAGGGAAGCTCCTACAACAAGGAAAGTGGCTCACCTGGGGCCAAATTCAACATAAGTTTCCTCACCTAATGGGGGAACTCAACATAATGGAGACCATTTCTTCTTAATGGGGGAGTATTGATCCAGGTGGATATTGGTATCCACCCAATTATTCCAACTGGCTCCTCTTGATTCTTTTTAGTTCAGCACGTTCTTCTGTACTTCTTTGTAAGTGTGGGTTCTACACTTATGGGGATGTATGAATCCCTACACATATTCATGATGGATATTGGTGGCTTCCCATCTAATTCAACTGGCTTATTTTGTATGTTTTCATGTCAGCACATATTTTTGTACTTCCAGGGATGTTTTGGGCCTTAAACATTGTTCTTTAGTCTCACCATAGTCAGACTATAGATAGAATCAAAGTTTGATGGTGTAATGTGTAGTTCCATGAAAGACCTTTCCAATAGGCTATCACACACCTAAAATGGAGGTCGTATGAAAAAGTTACGACCCCAAGAAATTGAGGTACCAACTTACCCATATGGGCCCACATAAATTTTGGCGTTTCACCTCCTAGGGTTAGGTTTTTGGATGTCTAGGGTTTTGGAATTCATGAGTAATATCAAAAAGGCCTTTGGAGCCTCATTGTAATGATTATGCTCAGATGAATGTGTGTAGCAGGCACATCGCTTCTCAGAGATAGCTACCACCATTCGAGCAAGTGTTTAATTTCAACAGTTTTACAGTTTCATCCTATTTCATTTATTCAATAGAAGATATTGTCCACTAGATATCTGTGTTGTTCTTCATATCTTTGTTTTTATTATATTCAGTCTGTTAATCAGTTTGTTCCGGTCCTAAATCTAGATCAGTGTTGAAGACGTCTGGAATGCAGAATGCAAAACCAATTAGTACACCTTTGGCCATCCATTTCAAATTACCTAAGGAAATGTGTCCCAAGACACAGGAAGAGATAGAATACATGTCTAGAGTCCCTTATTCATCAACAGTTGGAAGCTTGATGTATTTGATGGTTTTCACAAGACCAGATATTTCACATGCAGTGGGATTTGTGAGCAGGTATATGAACAATCTAGGTAAATAACATTGGGAGGCAGTAAAGTGGATTCTCAGGTATAGGAGAGGTTCTACTACTCAAACATTATTTTTTCAAGATTCAGACATTGTTCTATAGGGACATGTCGATTCAGATATGGAAGTTGATAAAGATAGCAAGAGGAGCACCCTGGGATATTTTTTTATTGTAGGTGGAACAACAGTAAGTTGTATTTTGAAACTACACAAAAAAATCACTTTCAACAACAGAGCCAGAGTATGTTGTTGCTACAGAGTATATTAAAGAGATGATTTGGTTACAGAGGTTTATGGAGGAATTGGGAAAGAATAAAGAGAATATAAGGTTGTACTGTGACAATGAGAGTTCCATTCATTTTGCAAAGAAATCATCCTTCCATTCGAAGACTAAGAATATATAGCTCAGGTACCATTTTATACGATCTGTCTTGGAAGATGGACATTTGAAATTGGAAAAGATACACACTACCCAAAATCCTACAGACATATTAACTAAGGGAGTTAACAGGGAGAAACTGAGTACCTGCTCAGTTTCAATTAGTCTTCAAGCATGAATATGTAGATGAGAAATTTGTAGGTCCAAGAAGGATCATAGTCTAGAAGATACAACAACGATGGAGTTGTTGAGATTAGTCTCCTAGTGGGAGATTGTTGGTTGTGGAGCTTGATTATCTTCCTGATTTAGAGGCATTTTTTTTCAACCGTGTTTATACCCCATGAAGACTTTACATCTCAAAAGAATGCATACTACTCCACGCAGGGGAGTGCAGGGGGGGTTACCCCCCCTGTGGGGTCTAAGGGGGCTATCCCCTCGGTTTGGGGGTCTAGGGACAAGCAGGCCCCCGACGGAGATTCGGGGGTGAATCCCCCAAAGGAAAATTTTCCTTTTAAATGTATATTGTAATTTCATAGTAAATTTGGACCGTTCATTATAATTTTGCAGATATGACGATAGAAGTTATGTTAGGGTTTTTTTCCCTAGAAGGCAACCCTATTTTAAGAGGGAAATGTATTGTGGCTATGTATCATTATTGTGAATATTGTATTTTGAGTGAGGAGACTGTGAGAGAAAGAAGAGTAAGTTACAGTGGGTGTGTTGCAAGTTGTATCCCTTCATTTGTTGGATAATAATAAAGGAATGACCTAGAAATTTCTCTGGTGGACGTAGCCCACACTGGATGAACCACGTATATCTATGTCTCTATTGTATTTTGTATCTTCTATGTTTTATTTATGCATTTGTTTTATTTTATTTCTCCACGATACAATTTTCTAACAACTGGTATCAGAGCGAAAGGTAACTTGCAGGAAAAAAGGTTCTTGGTTCAAGAGGGAGCAATGGCAGAACATGGACAGTTTAGGGTCAATAAATTTAACGGCCAAAACTACTAGTTATGCAAGATTCAGATGGAAGATTATTTATAACAAACACATATATTCCTACCATTGGGTGAAATAGCAAAGAAGCCAACGGCCATGAAAGACGAATAATGGGAGGTTCTTGACAGAAAGGCACTAGGAATGATACGTCTGAGCCTGGAAGCGTCGGTAGATTTTAACACTTAGAAAGAAAAGACAATGAAGGAGTTGATGGACACATTGGCTAAACTTTATGAAAAACCCTCGACGCCTAATAAGGTATTTCTAATGAAGAGATTATTTAATATGAATATGTCAGAAGGTGGGTCTATTGCAGATCATTTAAATGAATTTAATATGGTTACTAATCAACTAACTTCTGTAAAAGAGAACTTTGATGATGAGGTCAAGGCTCTTCTAATCTTGTGCTCATTGCCAGAAAGTTGGAATGACTTGGTCATGGTTGTAAGTAACTCTGTCTCTGGTTCAAACACTTTAAAATTTGATGATGATGTTGGTGTTATCCTTAGCGAGGAAATGCGACGAAAAACCACAGGTGAGACATTAGGTAATGTGTTGAACATGGAGAACAAGGGAAGACACAAGGATAGAGGAAAGGGCTCAAGGAAGCAAAAGAATTTTAGGAAGGGCTGACCCAAATCCAGACTTGGAAATATAGAGTGTTGGAATTGTGGGAAGAAAGGACATTTTAATAAAGAATGCAGAGCTCCAAAGAAACAAAGAGATGGACAGCAGGAGAAAAAATAGGAAGCAAATGTAACAGGTGATGTCTTACAGGATGCTTCGATTATTTCTGTAGATAAAATTTATGAGTCTTGGGTAGTATATTCATGGCTTTCATTTCATGCCACACCCCATAGGAAACATTTTCTAGATTATGATCAAGGTGGTTTTGGACAAGTTCAATTGGGTGATGATGCACCTTGAAAAATTGTTGCAATGGAAAGGTAAAAATAAAGCAAAGGAATGGAAACCAATGGTTGTTGAAAGAGGTAAGACATGTTCTAGATCTAAGGAAAAATATTATTTCAAAAGGGCAGTTGGCAACTGAATGTTGTATATCCATATTTACAGATAAAGTGTGGAAGGTCACCAAAGGATCATTGTTGATACAAAAAGGAGAGAAGGTAGGTACATTGCATTTATGTAATGGTAATTCTGAGTCTTCTATCTCTTTAGATTTGATAGGATTGGATACAGGATTGTGGCATCATAGGCTTAGACACACGAGTGAGAAGGGGATGAAGATACTTCACAAAATAAATTTTTTTCTAGATCTTAAACAAATTGATTTAGATTTCTATGAGCATTATGTTTATGGAAAATAGAAGAGAGTCGGATTTCTCAGAATTGGAAAAGAAAAGAAGTGTGAAAGGTTAGAGCTTGTGCATACATATGTATGGGGACTAGCTTAGGTATCATATCTTGGTGGATCTCCTTGTTATGTTACTTTTATTGATGATGTGTTGGCCCTTGACCAAGTTTTGAGGATTATTGGTCATGTTTGACCTAATTTTGGGGACTTCGAGAGGCTGTCGAAGGTGGAGCGCAAAACGAAACAGAGATCATGGGATCTCGACCCCTTTTAGGGCCCTTTTTTGGATTCAGGATTATGTAATGAGTATGGGATGTCGGCCCATGGGTTTACCCATGTTTAGGCATATTTTGTATTGTATAAATAAGTAGTTAAGCAATGTAAGAGGGGGGCGGGAAGAGAACTAGTAGGCCAGTGTGCTAAGTGATAGAGCTAGATCTATGTGATCAAGAGTTGTAAGTGCTTTGTCCATACTGTGTGAGGCTTGCAAGGCTAATACAAGTAACTTTAAGAGACTATGTGAAGGCTTGATGTTGTACCCTAGCTAGAAGAAGGAGGATCTGGAAGAGTGCACGCAGATCTCCTGTCTTCTGCGGAGTAGAACTTGGATGATATGTGCCTGTAAGAAGCTTGACCAAAGATAATAAAGAAGAGAAGAGTTGCAGGATGTATCCCCAGGGTGGGGGTGAACCATGTACATGTTGTGTTGTTATGATTTGTGCGATGTATTGATGTGTTTATGTATTTATTTTCTTATTTCTTTAATACAGATGAATGATCTATTGATGCTTAGTGATTAATAATATGGATGGATGTTAGATCTAACTTATCTACACATGCTTAGTCCTTAAGTACCTTAGATATGAATGAATACTATGATACTATGTAATTAGGGTTTAACTGTGTTGTAATTAAGATTGCATATTGATGAATGATAACTTTTGAGTGCTCTGTTAAGTGTTAATCACAGATCTGTCCTAGCTAAGGTTGTAAACATCTGAATTCTGAAACCACCCTTGCCTCTACCTTGGGTGAGACTTCATCGACTTCGCAGGTGTTGCCGAAAGGGTCGGTAGTTAGGGTTTTTTTGGTGCGTTGTTGTAGCGTTGAACCCTGGGTCTGCCCCTGTGCCAACAAATGGTTATGTTGTCGAGACCTGAAACTGTGATTGCTGGTAACTGAGGAAAAAAAAGCTTTGTGCGAAGATCGGACCTGAAATTGTGAAAGCTCAGTGCATAGAACTGACTCTCTACTGCACAGTATTCTACTCAATCTGTGAAGCTCTGTGCTAAGAAAAGAAGTATGATCTGAAGAAAAGAGGTAAGATCTGAATGCTTTGTGCTCAAATAGAGGTAGGAATAGTGAAAAGTTTTAGATCTAGAAGCTTTGTGCTCTGTTGAATATAAGACTAGTGTAAATTTTTGTTTCTAAAGTATGGATCTAGGTATGTTTGATAAGATTTTTCCTAGCTTGAAAACTAGGACATTAATAAAAGAAAAAATATTTGATATGAGTAGATCTAATAAGAGTAGCGAAAGATATGTTATACCTATGCATAGATAGAATGTTTGGAATAACAAATGGATGCAGGATCCTAGAAAGATTTTTTTGCACGTTAGCTACCATGATCTTAGTGTGCAGTACAAGAAAGGCTAGGGATCATTTAATAGAAAGAGGGGATTAACCCTTTGTTACAGTTGCAGAAGACTAGGACATATGGCTAAGGAATTCCCTGGTAGAAGACCTAGTTGCCTATGTTGCAAATCTATGGACCATGAAGTATCGGATTTCCCTATAATGATTTCTAAGGTTGAAGGGATGAATATGAGACAAGAAGACCACGAGAAAGGTCAAGAAATTGAGATTATGGCAGAACCCCAGAAAGAATCAGGAAAGGTATTGCTACAGATGAAAGAAACCCTGAATGACTACCGACATATTAGCTTATCAGAGATATTCAAAGAAAAAGAGTGCATTGAAACAAGAATAGGAGACTTCGACATTGACTGTGTTCTGTATGAGGAAACATGGGTGAATATCATGACAGAAAGAACTTGGAAACTTTTAGGGGAGCCTATTATGATTCCTTCATTGGGAGTAATGTGATTATTTAGAGGAAATTTGATAACCCTATGTGGAAGATTTACCCAGATATCTATGAGTGCTCATGGAACTTCGACAGAGGAAGAATTTGAAGTTGTTAAATTTATTGAGAACAACGCTCCATTTGCTATGTTACTAGGAAAACCTTGGATTGAAGGAGATCAGGCTAGAAGGAAAGAAGAAGAAGTCTTAGAACAAAAGAAGCAAGAGTTGAAATATTTCATAACTAGGAAGATTGCACACTTGATTGAAGAACAGGAGAACCGAGCGAAGCTATTTAAAACCGGAGACTTGAATGTCGAAGTGGGAAGAAAACTAGAAGACATACAGAAGACGGAAGTATCTATTCAAGATACAAATGAAGTATTACCCCTGATTTCTAGGAAAGAATCTCAACAGCGTGAAGTTACTCTACCAAAAGAAGATCAGAATCAAAATGGAAAAAGGAATTCTGAGACGAAGCTCACTAGAAAGAAGGCTAGAAAACTAAGAAAGAAGAGAGCTAAGATCGAAAAGTTACAGAAGGTTCCCAAGGTAACTTCGCAGAAGGAAAATTTGCAAAATTGAAACTTCATTGGAATATCATAACAACATCACATGGCACTTTGCCATGTCGAAGCAATATAGTCATTGGGAACAATATAACCATTCGATTGACGACCCGAATGGGTAGAAAATCATTTATGGTCAGAAATTTCACAACTAGACCGTTGGGACCGCACCATAACGGACAGAACTGACTTAATGAAGGATTTTCACCTGTTGCAAGAGATCTGTTGCCAAGTTATCTAGTTATCTTGTTGCGCCACACAATGAGAACACTTTTTCCAACTGTGACTATCTAATCCCGCAAAATAGTTGATTTTTCACAGTGATCATCGCTCTATTGTCATCTATCCCATTGCATTGAGAAGTTACTCTTCAAACCGAGATATTCAACCACGAGCGTGTATGTCCGAAGAACTTAGCGCACTCGAAGAGTCTATGAAGGAAGTACTCATCGACCTCATGACTGAGGGAGTCATTTCTGAAAGAGTGACGTATATGGGTGCATAGGCATCATCAACAAGAGGAGTGAAATCCTCTTCATCGACTGCTCATGGAGCCGGACCATCTCGACCATCAACGGAAAAGAGAACAAAACACAGAGATGACCTAGCAAATGCGAAGCTAGTCCCGACCATATTGCCCGACTACATCCTACCTTTGGTTGGCGTGGTGAGTCATGATAGTGTGCCAAGATATTTTGAGTACACCATGGTTAATGCATACCTCCCGAAGGGGATACGCGCAATTCAAGCGCAGCAGGACAAGATCGCAGCATTGAAGTTCAATGACTTCAACCTCGGAGATCGCAAGAACTATAGTATGTTCGCCTCATATAAATACCTGGCCGAGATGAAGGGGAATAACTCAAAGATAATCCATCATCCATGGACAATGAACCTCGCACAGTCCACCTTGTTAAATGTAATGAAAATCCCACACTTTGGAAGGCACCAGGAAGTCAACGCCTATGTCAAGCTATTGCTTTCATGTTACCATGGCAGATACTTATGGCTAGACCGTCGTATCACAGTTGATTTGACATTGATCTATAGGATCACAGGATTAAGTATGCAAGGACTCGACCCATAGGAGTTCTATCTAGGAAAATCCAAAGATCGTGCACTAGCACAGAAGATCAAGGATACATATGACGATGTTGAAAAGGGGACGTGAGGCTACAAGGTAGCCTCCATCCAGAATGGTGCAGTGTGCCTATCCTACCAGCTAATAGCCAGAAAGTTAGTAAGGAAGAACAGAACTACACAGGTCACAGGCTTTTTCATTGACCTTGCAGGGAAGTGCGTGGAAGGTCTACAAATGAACTGGATGAAGTACCTAGTTTATCATTTGGAGCTTGAATACCGCGAAACATAGGATCAGGGCTGTGAATTTCACTTCAGTTGGATCCTAATCCTCATCGCCTTTGTTGTCTGGGAGATGTCGGAAGGTGTGACCTTCCCAGATATTGAACTGTTCGAGCCGCTTACTGCGAAGTTCACCACACTCTAGTACCCGAGTGATATGAACAAATAGTGGCAGTCGAATGTTGTTTTTCACACATATTACCTTCAGTTGAAGAGAGACATTGAATTTGAACCTCACATGACTTTGAACACCCTACAGAGGTTCCAACCCATGATAATTTTATGTGCATATTGGCACTTCATCTACCTTACAGTGTGAGCCGATGAACATAAGGAGAAACTTCAGTCGTACTACAAACTCACAAAAGAAGACCTTGAGGAGATCACTAAGGACTGGTCGAAAAACCTCCTTATTCCGGCAAACCCTACAGAGATGTCTGACCCTGACAGCCCAGAGACCACACACAAAGAACATGATACACCCAAACCCAGCAGAACGAAGAAGACTGAAGAGGTCCAAGATTTAAGTAGCGCCTTAGGAAATACTGCTTCAGTATCACCTGACCGAGGGGGTGATGATGAAGAGATAAATGAAAAAGGAGATTAACAGAAGCCAAGTGAAGTAACACTTCCTAGAGATGAGGTCGATTCCCTAAAGAAGAGGAAGGTTTCCCCCCCAAAACCTTCTTCCCAGAATAAATCGAAATCCACCATGACCAAGATGAAGATTGTGCACACTACCGATGATTTTGACTTCATCATAGCAGCACTAAATGACGCTTTGCTGGAAATCATGGAGAAACAAGAAGCTAAGCAGGAGGAAATGTATGACATAATTAAGTTCAAATTATGAGGGGTACGGCAGGCCCTTCAATCCAACCACCTAGTGTCCACTCCACCCCTGTCATCAGGAGAACTAGAGTTGGGAGATGAACTAGCCCAACTTCGTCGACTAGATGATGCATTCGAAGGTCACCTTTATCGCTCTAGAGAAAAAACAGAGCAAGCCACCTAGGCCTTGAAGCAAGTGCAAGGTGTAATTGCAGAACAACGAAGAGTTTCATAATAGGAGAAGGTTTCTCTCCAAGCAAAGTTTGAAAAAGAGAAAGCACAGATGCAACAAGAAAAAGAATTTTTTCTCGCAGAGAAACTTGAAGTGAAAGAAACATTCAACAGAGCCCTCCACTCTATGACAGGATTAGAACCATAGGCAGAAGACCGAGTCATGCATCAAGTAGAGAAACTTGTAGAAGATATCCATAAGCTACAACAATGAATATCAGACTTAGAGCTCCTCACCATAGCCAACACCCCACAGGATGTAAGGGATCAAAGAGAAGCAACTGCTCAAAGTGTAGTTGAAAGAATCAAATCCCTTGCCATGGAATGAAAGAAACTGAGTGATCACAGTGCCCATATGTATGAGTGACTCATTGAGAATCTAGAATTGAATTCATTGGACTCATAGCTGCAGGAAGCGAAGCAGCAAGCAGAGACAATACAGGCGTAGTTGAAGCCCCTGTCAGTTGTGGAAAGAATGAAGCGATCCCAAGAGCAGCGCACTGCCCAGTAGCAGGTCCACACTATTCAGAGTAGATTTATGGAAGTAACTCAGAGGTTCGAACCTATACAGGATGAGGCTTACCAATTGTTCACAGAGATCGAAGGCTGAGGAGTGGAACTGGAGCAAGTTATCACCACAGTTGAACAATGCCTAGAGGGACATGTCAACGAAGCAGTCATACAAGACTTCGTTGAACAGGAGTCTGTGGCACAGCAATAAGTCGAATTAGATCGATCCAAGCTCGAGGATTTTGAAGCAGAACTAGTTAGATCAAAGTGACTTGGGACAAGTCACAGGTGAGGGTTGGGGGCATGTTGGCCCTTGACCAAGTTTTGAGGATTCTTGGTCATGTTTGACCTAATTTTGGGGACTTCGATAGGATATTGAAGGTGCGGCACAAGACAAAGAGGATATCGCGGGATCTCGACCCCTTTTAGGGCCCTTTTTGGGATTTGGGATTATGTAACGGGTATGGGATGTCGGCCCATTGGTTTACCCATGTTTAGGCCTATTTTGTAATGTATAAATAAGTAGTTAAGCGATATAAGAAAGGGGGGGAAAAGACCTAGTAGGCCAGTGTGCTAAGTGCTAGAGCTAGATCTATGTGATCAATATTTGTAAGTGCTTTGTGCATACTGTGTGAGGCTTGCAAGGCTAGTGTAAGTAACTGTAAGAAACTGTGTGAAGGCTTGATGTTGTACCCTAGCTAGAAGAAGGAGGATCTGGCGGAGTGCGCACAGATCTCCTGTCTTCTGTGGAGCAGAACTTGGATGCTATGTGCCTATAATAATCTTGACCAAAGATAATAAAGAAGAGAAGAGTCGGTAGACGTAGACCCAGGGTGGGGGTGAACCACGTACATGCTATGTTGCTATGTTTTGTGCGATGTATTGATGTGTTTATGTTTTTATTTGCTTAGTGCTTTAATATAGATGAATGATTTGTTGATGCTTAGTGCTTAATAATATGGATGGATGTTAGATATGACTTATGTACACATGCTTAGTGCTTAAGTACCTTATATATGAATGAATACTATGATACTCTGTAATTAGGGTTTAATTGCATTGTAACTAAGACTGGATATTGATGAATGATAATTGTTGTTAAGTGTTAATCACATATATGTGTCCCAGCTAAGGTTGCAGACATCTGAGTCTTGCAACCAACCCTGCCTCTACCTCGGGTTAGACTTCATCTACCTCCCAAGTGTTGTCGAAAGGGTCAGTAGTTAGGGTTTTTTTGGTGCACTATTGTAGCGTTGAACCCTGGGTCTGACCCTATGCCAACATGATGCATCTAGAAAAACTTGGTTTTATTGCATTCGACAAAAATATGATGTTTTTTATACTTTTAAGAAATGGAAATATTTGGTTGAGAATGAGATAGGAAAGAGGTTGAAGTGTCCAAAATCAGACAATGGAGGTGAATATTGCAGCAAGGAGTTTTATGATAAAGTTCATACCATGGGATTCGTAGAGAGAATATAGTTCCAGGAACACCAAAGTAAAATGGTGTGTCAGAAAGGATGAACAGGACAATAATGGAGCGTGCAAGGAGTATGAGATTGCATGATGGTTTGTCCTTACAATTATGGGAATATGCTATAAATATTGTTATTTACTTAATAAGTAAAGGACCTTCAAGCTCTTTGGATGGTGGAATTCCAAAGGAGGAATGGACAGGTAAAAATGTAATCTATTCATTTTTGAAGACTTTCAGTTGTGAAGGATTTGTCCATATTGATAAAGAAAATAGAACAAAGATTGAGGAAAAATACAAGAAGTGTACCTTTATTAGATACAGTGTTAATGATTTTGATTCTCTCTTATGGGATTATGAAAATCACAAAATTATTAGGAGTAGAGATGTCATATTCAATGAGAAGGTCATGTACAAGTATCAATTGCAGGGAAAGAAGCAGGAAAAATAAAAACCAAAATACACAATGCTTGATGAGATCACTGAAAAAGAAATTCCAAAGGTACCAGAAAATCAAAATGTACAACAACAGGAGCAGCAGGTACCTCAAAATCCTCAAGTGTTGTTAGAAGATCTACCAAGTTAAGTAGACCTCCTAGACGATACTCTCCTTCATTATATTATTTATTGTTGATTGATTATGGTGAACCAGAATGTTATGAAGAGGTAATGCATGTAGACACCAAAAATAAGTGGGAGAAAGGTATGAAAGAGGAAATGGATTCCTCGAAAAATAACCAGACCTCAAACTTGGTTCGATTGCCTCTAGGAAAAAGAGCATTGTAGAATAAACGGGTTTACAATTTGAAGGAAGAACATGGAGGAAAAAAATGATACAAGGCTAGATTTGTTGTAAAGGGGTTTGCACAAAAGAAAGGTATATATTTTGATGAAATATTTTCTCTTGTTGTTAAAATGACTTCAATTAGGACTATTTTAAGTCTTGTGGTAGTAGAATATTTTCATCTTGAACAGTTAGATGTAAAAACAACTTTTCTCCATGGGGATTTGAAGGAAGCGATTTATATGCAACAGCCACATGGGTATCATGTCAAAGGGAAGGAGAATTTGATATGCATGTTAAAGAAGAGCTTGTATGGCCTAAAGAAAGCTCAAAGGCAGTGGTATTTGAAGTTTGACAAATTTATGACAGAACAAGGTTATAATAGATGGCATTCTAATCACTATGTTTATTTTAAAAGGCTAGAAAATGGAAGCTATATTATCTTGCTATTGTATGTATATGACATTCTTTTTGCAGGGTCTAATATGCAGTATATAAATGTTCGCAAGAAGAAATTATCTAATTCATTTGCGATGAAGGATTTGGGTATTGCAAATAAAATCCTTGGTATGAGAATAACAAGAGACATGAAAAATCGCAAATTGACATTGTAAACCAGTTAGTACACCTTTGGCCAGCCATTTCAAATTAACTAAGGAAATGTGTCCCAAGACACAGGAGGAGATAGAATACATGTCCAGGGTCCCTTATTGATCAGCAGTTGGTAGCTTGATGTATGCGATGGTTTGCACAAGACCAGATATTACACATGCAATGGGAGTTGTGAGCAAGTATATGAACAATCCAAGTAAAGAACATTGGGAGGAAGTAAAGTGGATTCTCAGGTATTTGAGAGGTAATTCTACTCATGCATTATGTTTTGAAGTTTCAGACACTATTCCACAAGGATATGTTGATTCAGATATGACAGGTGATAAAGATAGCAGGAGGAGCACCACCGGGTATTTTTTTACTGTATGTGGAACAATAGTTAGTTAAATTTTGAAAATACAAAAGTTTGTTTCCCATTCAAAAACATAGGAAAATTATGTTGCTTCTACAAAGTCTAGTAAAGAGATGATTTGGTTACATAGGTTTATGGAGGAATTGGGAAAGAAGAAAGAGAATAGCAAGTTGTACTATGACAGTGAGAGTGCCATTCATCTTGAAAATAAATCAACCTTCCATTCAAAGACTAAGAATATACATATCATGTATTTCATATGATCTGTCTTGGAAGATGGACATTTGAAGTTGGAAAAGATACACACTAGCCAGAATCCTGTAGACATGTTAACTAAGAGAGTAACCAGAGAGAAACTGAGTTCCTACTCATTTTCAGTTGGTCTTCAAGCATGAAGATGAAGATGAGAATTTTTCCAAACCCAAGAAGGATCATTGTCCAACAGATACAACAATGGTGGAGTTATTGAGATCAGTCTCCAAGTGGGAGATTGTTGGTTGTGGAGCCTCATTATCTTCCTGATTCAAAGGTCTTTGTTTTCAACTGTGTTTATACCCCATGAATAATTTACACCCTGGAAGAGTGTACATTCATCTATGTGGGGGAGTGCAGGGGGTGCTACCCCCCTGCGGGGTTCGAGGGGGATATCCCCTGGCTAGGGGGTCTAGGGTCAAGCAGACCCCTGGAGGGGGTTTGGGGGCGAAGCCCCAAAAGGAAAAATTTCCTTGTAAATGTATATTATAATTTCATAGTAAATATGGATCGTTCATTATAAGTTCCCAGATCTAATGGTAGAAGTTATGTTAGGGTTTTTATCCCTAGAAGGAAACCCTCTTTTATGAGGGAAATGAATTGTGGCTATGTATCATTATTGACAATATTTTATTCTGAGTGAGGAGACCGTGAGAGAAAGAAGAGGAAGTTATAGCGGGTGTGTTGTATGTTGTATCCCTTCATTTTCTAGATAATAATAAAGGAAGGACCTGGAAATTTCTCTAGTGGATGTAGCCTACACTAGGTGAACCATGTATATCTATGTCTCTATTGTATTGTGTATCTTATGTGTTTTATTTCTGCATTTGTTTTATTTTATTTCTCTGCGATCTTGGTTTTATAACACCATAGGAAGAGCTAAGACCATAAGGAGCTTATCTAGGATCGGGTGTGGGGGAGGGGGGGTCAGGTTTAATTTGGGTTAAGTATAGGCCGCAGGGGCCTAGGGTTAGATGGGTATACTAGGGTCGAAGTGGAGGTATTTTGTTCTTATGCATGGGGAGAGAGAGGGGGAGAACGAGCTAAGGGAGGGAGAGATCCAACAAGATAAGTTGTATTTTTCATTTTTAATGGCATTGTTAGCATGTGCCTCAACCTTCCATTGCACCTATATCTACCTCCCTCTCTTTGTACCCCCTTCCTACCTCCCTCCCTTTCCATCTCACTCACAACCTCTGATATTCTTCTCTATCTCTATATCCATGTGAC
>ML779354.1:440747-472425 GCA_009831015.1 Picea engelmannii
TATATATACTTGTTATAACCATAAATTGCACGAGACATGCATACCTAGCATCAGGCCATCTAACTTTCTATCTCTCCCAAACCATCATTGAACAGCTCTACTAAAAACCATTGTTTTGAAGGTGTACACACCCTGCACCATTACTACCCATGTACACATGCTTGCTGAGCCACTACAGCCCCCGTACACTCATAGAATATCATGAAAAATGGAAAATTGCATAGGATACTAGTTTCTGGGCCATTACTTAACCATTTGACTGCCCATAGCCAGTCACCCCAATCGTTACTATCTCTTCTAGCCTATAAAAGAAGGGTTTGGGTTCCCATGTCAAAGGGAAGCACAAGAGCATAGAAAAACTGCCTATTTTTGTATTCCCCCTTTGCCCCAATATTCGACAACCACATTGTGAGTTTGAGCTAGAATTCCCTTTTTCTCCATTTCAAGCCATTGCCATTCCCCTAGAGTGAACTAAAAAGGAGAAGGAGACATGGAAGCAGTCAGTGCATTGTGAAGAGGATCCTAGGACCGAGTTCGAGGAGCAGTGTCGTTCTCATATTGTAGATGAATTTTGTGAGATTAATATAAAGAAGTGTTTTTTTCATCCTGCCAAATAATGTCTTAAACTTATATGATTTATTTACATTTCTTGTTTATGATGTCTAACCCACTAATCCATATGTAGAATGAATGCTTGTAGTTTCTTGTTTTTCTTTTGGTGAATGCAGGACAGCCTTGGGAGGAGACTTGCAGTCAATAAACAACTGAGCGCAAAGGGATCGACACCAAACGTGGATTTTAAGGTATGCCTACCAGATCCCTATACCTTGTCTTTTATGTATGATTGTGGGGTAATGTCAGGATAGTTGATAAAAAGTAGGAGACTTTAGATGATTAGCTACGCCTACATTTTAGAACCCTAGTGTAGTCCATAGAGGGGTTTTCCCGCTATAGCAGAATTGGCGACCGTACTGGGGATGCCTCTAGGGTCTTTGGGAATATTTCTTTTTGGGTGTTTTGAATCAGTTTGTTTACTTTTTTCTGAGTTTCTGTGTCTTTAAGGGATGTTGGTCTTCCATACCAGTAGTACTCCCTACCTGTGTTGGACTGTTGTTTTTCCATTTTTGGGGGGGGAGTTATAGAGGTTTACGCGACCTGTAATGGGCCTGCACACGTGCATACGTGGCCTGTAGTGGGCCTACATGTGTGCATACGCGCCTTGCCCTTAGACAACCCACGTACATAAGCTGGTTGTTGAAGTGTTACTAGTGTTGTTACAGAGTCTGTACTTAAGGCTTAAGAAGGTACAGTGTCTAGGCATCTGAAAGTGAGTAAAGGATAAAATAGGGAAAAGAGTCAACCTTCAGGAAAGGAAGCTAAGGTTAATTTCTAGGTTGTCACTGTCTCACTTCCAACTGTTCCTGAATGTTTATATCTCGTTCAATCGAAGCCCACGAACGCTCAAGTTCTACCCGGGTATTGGATGTTTTAAATATAGTATCGAAAAGGTTTAAGGCGATATGGGTTTGATCCGATAAACTAGGTTCAATGTTAGGTTGTCTTGCAACGGGGACAATCATAGAAGAACAGTAAATTAAAAGTGAGTTCGAGGTTTTTGATGCTATATCAATTTGACCGTATAAAAGAGAACTATTTGATTAATGTTAAAGATAAAATGCAAACCAAAGGCCTTTTTCCGTAACTGAGTTATATTTTAAATAAATGGTGTGTGAAATGTGAGAAAAACATTAAATTGTCTATAATGTGAGGCTCCTATCAAGGGAAAATCTCACCCTGTAAACAAAAGAAGAAAATAAGATAAGAAGGAATCTGACGAAGCATAAAATATGACAATCTAAAAGGTTCATAGGTCTTATACCTGCTAATAGCGGATACAAAGGAAAAATTGTAAACGATATAGATGGCTAAAAATTTATCACCACAGTAGAGGTTTTACTAAATTGCAATGAAACATTCATCAGACATATATATAAGCGAAATGAAATTGAATATGAAATCACAGAGAAAACAAACTCATAACACAGTCTTGACGGAATCAGGACTCTCGAGATTGCTTTGTATTAATTCTCAAAAAGGAGATAGTCTCTATTACAATTGACCAAAAAGATCCAACCCCTTTTCTTTGTTCAAAGTGTATATTTATACAAATTTCTATATGCTATAACCTCAATCGTTTCAGAGGTTTTCGGTTACAACAAAGGAGATTAAACGTTTCAATTCTTTGTCTCTATCTTTATTTGATACCGGAAACCTACCTTTTCGCATGCTCTTTGCAAATGACGCACTTCTCCACCAGCTGGGATATCAACTTGGAAAGTTCTGCTTGATTATTGGCCTTAAAAATGTAACAATCTTTCACCAATTTTGGCAACTTTCCTTCCACCTGTTGGTCTTTGGCGTTGATAGAACATAATTGTACACTTGGTTTAATTAGCCATTTATCTATTTGGACTATGACTGTCTGGGTTATTTGTGATATCTCAGCCAACTCTCTTTCTTCATTTTCCTTGATATTGAGCAAATGCTTGGCTGTATTGATCTGGCCCAGTATCTCAGTGTTGCTTTCACCATTGGGACCCAACCAACTCCCATCTAGAAAACTGAAGGTTTCTTCAAAAGATTTTGTTACCTCTTTTGCTTGTTTCCTGCCTTCGGATATGTTACGCTCCCATTCTTTCAACAAGATGTTCCCTTGGTTCTGCTCTGAGATAGAAAACCTGGAACTACTGCATGTTTCCCTTCTCATCATGGCTATAATAGCCTCCTGGAAAGCAGCCCGAGCCGCCCTAGCATCTTTTTCTCTAAGAGTGAGGGTTTCCAATACTCGATCAATGAGTTGGCAGTTGTTTTGAATCATTTCCACCTTAGCAAGTAGACCTTGTTGAGCTGTCGACACTCTTTTTCTGATTTCTATAGCTTGGGATTGAAATATCCTGATATCGATTACCTGGCTTTCGGCAAAGTCCAATTTGGCTTGTAGCTTCTCCATCAATTCTCCTTGCTGATCTACCTGTATCTGACTTGTCTGAGCCATCAGCTGTGTCTGTTCGAGATCATCTTTGAGCCGCTCAATTTCCTTTCGATCAGCTACTCTAGCTTGTTCTAAACCTGTATTCGCCTGATCTTTGGCAGCGGCCTCTACTGTAGCTATTTTAGCCTCTAATGTTTTGATCAAACGATTTTTTCGCTTCAGCTGATCCTTTAGGGTCCCGACTGAACATTGGTTGGTTGTAGCGAAAGCCCCCAATGTTCCTGCTATTTGAGTTGCAAATTCTTCTTTTTTCATATCTCTCCCATCATTTAAAATTTTAAATTTCTTGAATACCGTACCTGCCTCTTGGTAAAGTTCTTGTTTCATGAAAACCTTTCTCTTCTTATCGAAGAAGAATTCATTCGGAGGTAGCTCTTCCATTGTTATGGGTGTTAATTCTTTGCCAAAAATCCAACCTGCGTCTGGGATCCCCTTTGTGGACTACAGGGGGGTAATAGAAACGAGGGGATTGTCGATCTTCTTAGATGATTTCCCCAGAGTAACAACCGAGGTTGGCTCACATGGAGGGTTGGAAGTCTCGGCTTCCTGTTTCAGGCCCCCAATTTTCTCTTTCCTGTCCTGGTGTTCTTCTTGATCAGGTGTTGAATGCTTGGAGCCCTCGGCTTCCATTTTCCCCACTTCTACGGTCATTGGGTTCTCCCCCTGTAATACTGGGGGAAGGCAGCTCTACTGGTGTTCTTGAAATTTGAAAATATCGGCCCTCTCTTCAGGCAAAAGGGCTTGTATCCGAGCCAGAACTTCGGCATAAGATCTCGCGCCTCGAAAAATATCATCATGAGGCGAATTCTCATGTTCAAATCTTTTAAGGCCACAACTAGCCATGTGATTACTCACGACCCTGTGTGGTTAGTGTTTCTTGAATTCAATGTGAACCAATTTAATATCTTCCAAGGTTGTTGCCTTGGCCTTTGCATGCCCGAAATCTAATAAAGAATAGGTATTCAGATGAATGGGGAACGGTGGCCATACCTTCTTCGAAAATCCTTTAAGCTCTTTGGTTATGCCACCAATCACGGTTTGCCTGGCGATCTCACGACAAGCCAGCCTATCAGGTATAAATAATGGGAGAGCATGCGGAGGAACAAAAGCGCCGAAAACCCTGATGTATGAAAATTATGCTTCCACGTACCAGTCGGCCACACTGCCCAAATTGACCGCGATGTTATCTGAGATCCTAGGTGGTGGATTACCGAAGATGGTGACATGCATCGGTACCATTACCCAATTGAAAATTTTGTATATGAAATCTGTGGCCTTATCCTCCCAAAGCTTTGAATGGTAGACATGGATAGGCTCAGCATCAAATGGAGCCCAACTCCAGCTCATTAAAGGAAAAGGCGTCATGAAACACACAACATCCATGAGATATGCGGACATAAAAAATGAAGCGGCCTTCCCGCTCGCCCTCTACGTTGGATATTCTGTAATCCGACTAGTTAGACTATCTGACAACAGTTTGTTCCAGTCGAAGGAATAGCCTTCCACAACTGTAGGCATCAGAGGCACCCACGAGAGGAAAAAATGTGTGGTGTCTTCTCTCCCATACAATCTATAGGTCATCATTGCTATGTATTTGAACTACAATTCCAAAGAAGATATGGAATAAACTCCATTGCTATTTTCCCTGAACTTGGCGAGGTGTGAGAACCAATCCTTGATAAAATCAAATAATATTTTTCCATATTGCTCGCATTCCTTCTGTTTAAAATCCTCTAGAAACTTGACATTATATGTGAAGTTTGACGTGGGTGGCAACTTGTACATTGCCTGTAAGTGTTATGTTCTAAAGGTCCTAATAATGACCTTATGCTCGCTGATGATGGTTCTGGTCGGGATATCTACATGATCTAGCGCCCATCGGATCATGTCATAGTAAGGAATAAGACATGGCCTGGCCTCTATGCATCTCTGCTTGGATGACAATCTTTTATTTGGTGGCCAATTCATCCTTCTCGTTGTCACTGGAATCATCTTAACAGTTCACTAAATCGGACTGTAGAACCTCGGAGATGTATGACCAGGTTCTGACAGAATCAACGCTTCATGGTGAAGTATCAGAAACATTATCAGAGCCTTGTCCTGAAATCTCAGCACTTTCCTTGAACGCTTTTCGTGGGGCCATGAAAGAGGATTGTGACTTAGCTCTCCTATAATAAAAATGTGTATACATACAGAAATCAGCTTGCTGAGAAAATATTCTCTACGCAAAATAGAAATGAGCTTTATGAACAGAACAGAAAGAAAAAGATCTATATCTTCGACCATTTAAAACCTTGACGTCCTTATGAACAGAATGGTCAAATCATTTTTAGAGATAGATTTAGCAATAAAAACCATATGCTTACTTGTCACTTCGCCTCATTTCCAATTAATGCCATAAATTTCGACGGTTTGTGACACAAGTTGGTGGAAGGAACATTTAAATTTACCTCATAGACTGTGCATATTATTACTCATATTAAACACTGATTAAGTTGGCTTAGTTTCTTTAATCAAGTTTTCTTAAACTTTAATCAACCTTTCGGTGTTCGCCATATCGAGAGTTTTCACTCTAACCTTTCGAGCCCCTAAAACCCGAGATCATGATGATGCGATCTAGTTAAGCGAAAACGTAATCTGGATTAAGCGTTTGATTAACCATGTTTTAGTTAACATCGTGACTTCGCGACTCGAGACTTCGAAGGTAAAGTTCCCGGGAGGAGTGTATGTTGAGTCGTGAAATTTTGAGATCACGATGATGTGATCTAGTCAAGCCAGAAGGTAAACCGGATTAAGTTTTTAATTAATTTATATTTAAGTAATATCGTGACTTCACGACTCAGGACTTCGAAGGTAAATTTCCTAGGAGGAGCGTATGCCGATTTACGAAATCCCGACATATTTTAACTATGGTTAAAAGCTATTCACCCCTGACACTAACTCGGGTAACTTGCACGAACGTCTCCTGACTTCGCCTATCAGAGTTATGACGGTGAGACCTTTGGGGAGGGCAAACACCGAGACATGAAATACTGACAGCACTTAACTAAGGTTTAAGGAACTTTACTCTCGGCGCTAACCTGGGTAAACTTTCAAGGTTACTTCGCGACTTCGCACATCGGGGCTTAAAAACAGTGTGACTTGTAACTCCCGAAACACGATATCTCGAGGTAAAGAAAAGTTAAAAAATCTTGTTCATGGTTAAAAGGAAATGGTATTAGGAGTACAATGACCCTCGCCACTTTGCATATCGGGACTACTAATATTTTCAAAGGATAAAGGTCACGAAGTAAAAGACAACTTAAAATACCAACCTTTGATTTCAAGAACTACGCTTAGAACTAGTCAAAAAAGGCGTCTCCAACATAGGCTCCAACTAGGGATCACGTCTCCCTGCGAGACAGGAAGAACAGTAGACCACGTGCATGTATTGGGTAAATGGAGTCATTGGTTTCACTTCTGCGAAACTCGCATTAAGGAAAGGATAAACAGAGGGAAGAAGAGACTTTGTCTTTCACTTCTGAAAAGCTTTTCAACACTCAAATACATTTCACACTCAGCTGCAGTCCCTTTCATGACTTTCTCTTTCTCTTTATTGAATTTATGTCTGCATTTAGGCGATCAGAACAGTCCTAGGAAATCCAACAGATCTTGTGGATTTTGGTTTGCATCAAACGAAGTTTATTACATGTTTTTAATCGAGGAGCCCTGTCTGAACTTAGGACGTAGGTCCGGTTTCGAGAAAATTGATTACCAAAGTAGAGTCAGATTCATGTATAACATCCTTACAGATATCTCAGATATTGCTTCACTGCCAGCAATCTTGTTCAGTACCCCGATGAAGTTATCTGGCCCTTTTTGTTGAATTTCCTTTCACCACTTTGAAAAATATTTATGCATTTAAATTCTGAGACGAGGGCAATCATTTCTGAATTTCCTTTCATCGTCTCTTAGGACTAGATGGACAATTAAATATAACTTTCCTTTCACCATCTGTATTATATTTTACTTTTTAAAACATGAAGTGGGGGAAATCAGTTTGTATGAGGGGTGATATCTGTATAATATTTTGCAATTGAGGTCTGTCAACTTACTTTGATTACTTGGTACCAACCTTCCCTTAACTTTCACAACACCTTAGCTCGTAGGGAAAAAGGGGAAAAATTATTTCTAGGGGTTTTCCTTCAAGCAAGCCTCAATCTTTCGAAACTGTTGAAAAACCTAGAATAGTCAGGATCGACCCTTCACATAAATTTGTTTAGTAAGAGACTGAGGAGTTGTGAAGACCAGCTTACTTTCCAAAATATGCTTTACATCTTTCAAAGTTAAAACATAATCTCTTCCCCCTATGTATATAAACCCAAAAAGATACTTGGCTTTTTAAGAAGGTAAATCTGAAGACCGAAAGAAAGGTGACAGACAGAGGTTTGTACATAGAGAAATGGGGGTTGAAAATTAAAACCAGCTCTCAAAAACCTTTTCCCAGAGATGCTTTACTTTTTCTTCTTATTTTAACTACCTCCTATCTTTAAAAAAAAAAAAGTCAAGCGAAAACATTATATTGATGGGACCATTACGGTGCTTTGGAGACCTTTGTTTTCTTAAAGAACAGAATTCTCATGGATTCGTACCTTTGCCTTACCATTTTAAAATAACCGAAAAACTTTTCTATCACCTGTTTTCATCGAATTTAGTCTCCGATATATGAATTTATGTTTTCTCCTTTCGCTCGTTTAGGTAGCACGCCGACATCCTGTAAACACGAAGAGTATCTTTTAAAAGAGTTGAATGTATTGGAAATTGTGTATTTCTACTTCTACAAAATTACTGACCTAATTAATTAAAAGTGAAAATAAACTTACCCCAAAAAAAAAAATCATGAGATAGAAAGAAAATACAAACTGGTATATACAATGGAAATCTTTTGGGAACCAATTATTTCATGTAGTGTTTTAAATAACGTCCGTTAATAGGGGCGTTGAAGATTTTACCATCCAAATTTTCTAATAAAAATGATTTTTTTCCTTCGGAAGCTGCGACTCTGAATGGTCCATACCAAATATGATCGAATTTACCGTGTTTTGTTGATTCTTCCTTCCTAGCATCCTATCTCAAGACCAAATTAGCCGGGAGAAACTCTCTATCTTTTGTCTTACGGTCGAACAACGTTTTCATGTCATCTTGGTATTTTTGCAACCTTTCGTCCACTTCGACCTTGTGTTGTTGTACTTCGATCAGCTGATTTATTCTCCTTGTGACATGGTTTGGTTTTTCTTTCTCATCTTGCCACAGTTTCATTACGGGAAGTGCCAAGTTTATGGGTAATACCACGTCGGTCCCGTACACCATCTGAAAAGGAGAAGTTTCGATATATTTTTTCATGCCTATCCAATTTGCCCATAAAGCGTATTTCAGATGCACATGCCAAGATCTTTTGTTCTTGTTCAACACTTTCTTAATTATATTGATCAGACTCTTATTCGAAGACTCAACCAGTCCATTTCCTTGGGGATAATATGTCGTGGAATGGTCGAGTACGATATTGTATTTTTGGAAAAAACTGATCATAGCCATAGATTTAAAATCCTGAGCGTTATCTATGACTATCTTTCGGGGGTAGCCGAATCTAGATAAAATGTTTTCTGCTAGGAAATCTATTACCACCAAATCTGTTTCCCTTATGGTTGGAATAGCCTCCACCCATTTAGTGAAGTAATATGTGGTGATCAGGATCCATGTGCGTTGAGTGCTGGAATGTGGGTTAATTTCTCCTATAAAATCCATTCCCCACTGCTAAAAATGAGCCTTTGTTTTGACCGGGACTAATGGTAGTGCTGGGAGTTTATGCTTGCCCACAAACAATTGGCAAGGGTTGCAAGCCCTGACTTTGGCATTGATGTCCGAGAAAAGTTTAGGCCAATAATACCCTGCCCTCATGATTTTATAAGTTGTCTCTCTCCAAGCATGATGTCCCCCGCACACTCCTTCGTGGAATTCGCTTATGACCTTCTCTATTTTAGATTCAACCAAACAAACCAACAGGAAGCCAAGTGGGTCTTTCCAATACAATTGACTCTCAGATATATAGTATTTGACCGCATATAGTTTTAGCATTCTGGCTTTGGATGGAGATAAATCAATCGGGCATTTCAAATTCAGTAGGTAGGATACTATGTTTTTGTACCAATCAGAGGATGTAAACTTTTCTTCGATTCTGATTTCACTTGTTTGCTTGTAGATCTCATTCATATTCTCACCTTCTTCACATCCCTGTAGGCTATTTATACCGAGGGCTCTGAAATTTGATTCAGCTAAGAGTTTAGCCAAACCTTGGCCCTTTACTACTTTCGTGAGCTTTATCTCCAGATCAAATTCTGGAATTTTAGCGAGCCACCGTCCCCTTTTTCCATCACTGTCAGGCTGAACTAAAATGTATTTTACAGAGCTAGTAGGTACATATGCGATTATCTTGGAATGCAATACATAAGTTCTTGAATACTTTAATGCCTTCACCATAGCATATGCTTGTTTTTCCATTATATCGTATTTGAGTTCCATGTCTCTGAGACTTTTGCTGAAAAAAACTATCGATTGTTCGAAACCTTCTTCATTTTTCTGGAGGAGCACCGTAGCAATTGTATGCTCGGAGGCAAACGAGAAAATGAGAAAATTCTTTATATAGTCAAGGCTTTCCAGTATAGGTGCCTCGCTTATAACCTTCTTGATACGTGCAAATGATTCTTTGGCATCTACTGTCCATTTCACTTCGTTATTTTTCTTTAGCATACCTGTGATCAATTTCACAATTTCAGGAAAGTTTGGGATAAACCTCCTCAAAAAATTTATCTTTCCTAAGAATGACTGAATTTCCTTTACATTTCTAGGAATATTTATTGTGTCTATAGCTTGAACTCTGCTAGGATCAATTTTAATTCTGTCTCGGGACACAATATGGCCCAGGAGTTTACCTTCTCGCATGGTGAAGTGAGACTTTTTGGGGTTTAAAGACAGGCCAAACTTGCGGCATTTTTCGAAAGTCTGTTTGAGATGTATTAAATGATCTTCATCAGACTTAGAAAAACGGTTAGATCATCGAGATAGATAACCACAAACTTGTTTCTTTCACCGACAAAAGCGATATCCATAGAACGTTGGAAGGTGGCACCTGCATTCATTAGACCAAAAGGCATTTTATCATACATGAATGTACCCTAGGGTGTAGTGAAGGTTGTTTTTTCTTTATCTTGTTCATTTACGACAATTTGATTGTACCCAGAGAAACCGTTGATCATTGACATCCTATTTTCCCCAACTACCTTTTCTAAAACGTGATCCATTTTAGGTAGAGGGTAGTTGTCTTTGAGGGAATATTTATTTAGAATTCTAAAATCAACAAACAGTCTAATCCCCCCACTCTTTTTTCTAACCCGGACCAGGTTTACTACCCAGTCGGAGTATCTCGGTGGTACTATTATTTTCACGTCTAAAAGCTTTTTAACTTCCCTTTCGACTACGGATAATAAGATAGGGTTGATTTTTCTAAGTTTTTCCCTAAAGGGTTTTATACCATGCTACATAGGTATCTTGTGTTCGATCACAGTAGTGTCATAGGTTCTAAGCTCTTCGTAAGACCAAGTGAAAATGTCTTTATATCATGCGAGCAAATCTTTACACTTGTTTTCTACCTCAGGAGGAAGGTATTTTGATATTTTCACCATTCTCGGCTCCTCTTTCGTCCCTACATCGCAATCTTCAACCTCTTCTAGTTGGGGTTGCAGAGTGGATTTTAAGGGCATGTCATTTTGATCGAAAAGTCTCTCCAGGGGGATTAGTCCCTTTGGAATCTAATTGTTCTTTAGAACCAGCATGCAATGATTTGCAATATTTTCCTGGAACTCTTGAGGGTCCTCTCCTTCTTGCATGATCCATGTGTGATCATTTTGATTCTCTTGATCAATGTGAGTTTCAGAGAAGTCGCCCACTGCTTCGAGGAACTTTTTGATCTGCTCGTCATCCTCGAAAACCTGTCAGTGTTGTATGTTGTTTGGGATGGATGGTCTATGCCTTACCTCTATGTGGTATTTTAATTTAAAAGTTGTAGGGGGGAGCGAATGTCGAGGCTGCCTTGGCTAACGAATCGGCCTGCAAATTTTCGGCGCGTGGGATGAAATGGATATTTACAGATGAGAAGAAATTTTCCATTAGATCCCAGGCACAATTTCTATACGATCTCAATCTCAGGTGCTTGGCCTGGTATTGTCGATTTATCTATTTGACTATCAACTCTGTGTCTCCATACACTTCCAGGTTCTTTATGTTCAGCTTCCTGGCAACTTCCAATCCTAATATTAATGCTTCATACTCACATACATTGTTGGTGTAGTCTATATCCCATTGAAGCCTATAAGAGAAAGAGACAACAAATTTATTTTCAGGTGCCACAAAAAGTACCCCTACACCTACTCCTTCACATGACAGGTCACCATCAAAAAACATTTTCCAGATCCCAGTGCTATGCATATTTTCTGATTCTTTCTCATCTATGTAATTTTTTTCTGTGCAGCTATCTATACCATCATCAAAAGACAAAATACAATTTCCTAGATCTTGATTAGCAATGTAAACAGGAAAATTGTTAGGATTCTGAGGATCGTTCACTGTATAGGCTAACCTCGTTTCCCTGTATAACCAAGTAAGTTGTCCACCAAACACAGGAATTGTGGCGTAAGTCATGTCCAGTTGGAGGGACCCCCCAAGTTTGGTTTCCCACGACCTTGATAGCAATAAGCCATACTTTGGGGGGATATCAGCAATAACTACATCCATCATGACACTTTTGATTGGGACCTGTGCAAGGGTGACTACTAAATCTTTTATCATACCCATGCATTTAACTCTTCTTGAATCAAAAGAGTAGAGATCTACGTAAGGTCTGGTGATCTCGAGGCCTAGTCTATCCATAATAGTTTTGGACATCACATTATGTGATGCTCCAGAGTCTAGCATGCATTTATGTAGCAGTCGATCATGCACATTTAGGGTGATATAGAAAGGAGTGACGGTGTCTCTAGTACCCTTGAAATGTGGACCAAAAGTGATATTGGGCTTATCATCTTCCAAGTTTATCACATCGGATTGACTTTCTTGATCTGAACAACCTATCACTTTGGTTATCTTCTTTCAATATGCAGGATTCTTTTCTAATTCAACCAGAGGGATCGGTATTTTGATCCTATTTATCTCATTTTCAAAACTAAAACCGCCACTACCTTTGTCTGTTTCTCTAGTTGAAACCTCTGACTCTCTCTTCTCCAACTTATTTGTCTGAGCTGATCTATTACTCGTGAGTTTATTTACCAGTGTGGGTGTCTCATCTGTCTTGATTTCCCTTGTTTGGGTCTCAACCTCCTTCGTTTTAGGATCCAACAAGTCTGCCCCTTTTATTTTGTTAGTAGATGTTTCGGTCTCTTTTGGGGCTGGCACGTATACTTCACCTCTAGGGAGAATTTTCTTGGGTTGAGGAATCAACGTAGGTTTGTTTTTAGATCTCAGGTTATACCTAGGTTGGATCTCAACCATTACAGAATCAATCATTTCTTGACATACAGCGAAATCGGTATTGTTTATATCATCATCTTCATTCGATGGTTGTTGTGTGTTTAAAGACTTCTCGTAATCTTCTTTAGTTACATAAGGCTGAGTTCAGTCGTCACCCAAATTTGTCACATCTTCTTCCAGACCCTCGAAATCTTCCAGGTCATTTCCTCCTATAAAATTTTCATTTTTTAAAGGGGTTTGAATTTTCTAGTCTTCATTTTTAATCTGCCTTTGTTGATTTTGAGGGTTAGGGTTTCTCCTGAATTCTCTTTTAACGAATGGATCAGCCTTAGATTGATCTAGCTCCATTCTGGAAATCTTATTCGACAACTCCTTAATTATCCTAGCCATGTCATCCATTTTGTCGTCTGTGGATCTATTAGACCCTGAGGGTCCCGCTTGTTCCCTAAAACGTCTGGTTTCTTGGTTTCCTATTTCTACCTTAGCTTTCAACTTGCCAGAGTCCATCATGTTAGATTCGATTTCCACAACATCATCCTGCATTCAGGTTAAGGTAGCCCCTCGCCTTTCTCTTAAGAGAAGGGAAAAATTGGGTTCAAAAGCTCCTGCAAAGGTTACTTTGGCTGCAGGTTGGGATGGTTTAACTTCGGCTAGGATCTTATTATACAGCTTATTAAATCTTTGAATAAATTCCATAACTGTTTTTGAATTCTTTTTCTTTAAAGATCCGAACTCGGTCAAATAATACAAGTGGTCTTTCCTTTCGCCCCATTGCCTAAGGAAGGAGTCTTCCATGGCATCATAGGATAATATTGATCCTGCGGGTAGGCTTCGAAACCAAGTTCGTACCTGTCCTTCGAAAGTTTGAACAAACAGCCTCGAATACACATCTTTGTGCTCGAGACCTAGGATATCTGCGAACTGATCAAAGAAGTTTATATGTTCGACTACGGTCAAGTCTCCTTCCCCTGTAAATTTTGGTATGTTTTTTATATAATTTTCAGGAAGGTCGTAAAGAGGGACTAGTAGGACCAGAGGTGCATATCTTGCAGCCACTTTAGTGAAAACTCTTGGAGGTGAGGGAGGCCCTTGGCCTCCCATTCCTCCTTTTGGAGCCCCTCCACCTCCTAAAACTCCTCCACCTATGAAAACCCCTCCTCCTCCTCCTCTGGCAGCTGCCATCGGTACTATTGGATAGGAAAACTGTGTATTGTATAGAGGGTTCTGGAACACTAAAAGTGAATCTTTAGCTTCTTCGTGAGATGAGAAAACCAAAGACAGGTGATAAGGGATGCGAGGACTTGTCTCTTCGGACTTGCGAGAAATGTAATTAGGGGAACCCGCGGGCATAGAATCTAAGTGTATGGTATACTCTTTGAGACTCAGCTAGGTCATGAAATCTAAATTAAGAGTCAATGGGATATCGACCACTGATAAATTCACTGTGGGGTTTTTACCTTTGTGAATGACAGAGGTTGTTGGACGGATTTCACTTTTAAACTCAGGGCTAGCTAAAATTGGATTGATGGTTTTGGGAGGGGAACTGTGTGAAGTTGAAGGTTCAAATGAACTCTTGATCTTGGGTTGTGGGTACTTAAGCTGGTAGACAGCAATAGTTGGCTTAAGGGAACCTCTAGTTTTCAGTATTTTTTCGGGATCAGAAATAGGCGTGGTCTGTTTGTCCTCTGGGTTTTGTCTGGTATTCCTTCGACCATATGCCAGCTTATTTAAATGTGGAGTTGCCAAGTGAAAGATAAGAAAAGAATTTAAAGGGTGTTCACTCTTTGTTCACTATCAAAGGGTGAAACTTGCGACAATGTCGTTCTTCCCAGGGAAAAGGTTTCATAACTTCGTTCCTCGGCAACGGTGCCAGAAAGATGTTGTTCCAGAGTATGTACTTAAGGCTTAAGAAAGTACAGTGTCTAGGCATCCGAAAGTGAGTAAAGGATAAAATAGGGAAAAGAGTCAACCTTCGGGAAAGGAAGCTAAGGTTGATTTTCAGGTTGTCGTTGTCTCACATCCAACTGTTCCTAAATGTTTATATCTCGTTCAATCGCAACCCATGAATGCTCAAGTTCTACCCGGGTATTGGTTGTTTTAAATATAGTATCGAAAAGGTTTAAGGCAATATGGGTTTGATCCAATAAACCAGGTTCAATGTTAGGTTGTCTTGCAACGGGGACAGTCATAGAGGAACAGTAAATTAAAAGTGAGTTCTAGCTTTTTGATGTTATATCAATTTGATCGTATAAAAGAGAACTATTTGATTACTGTTAAAGATAAAATGCAAACTAAAGGCCTTTTCCGTAACTGAGTTATATTTTAAATAAATGGTGTGTGAAATGTGAGAAAAACATTAAACTGTCTATAACGCGAGGCTCCTATCAAGGGAGAATCTCACCCTGTAAACAGAAGAAGAAAATAAGATAAGAAGGAATCTGACGAAGCATAAAATATGACAATCTAAAACGTTCACAGGTCTTGTACCTCCTAATAGCCGATACAGAGGAAAAACTGTAAACAATATAGATGGATAAAAATTTATCACCACAGTAGAGGTTTTACTAAATTGCAATGAAACATTCATCAGACATATATATAAGTGAAATGAAATTGAATATGAAATCACAAAGAAAACAAACTCATAACACAGTCTTGACGGAATCAGGAGTCTCTAGATTGCTTTGTATTAATTCTCAAAAAGGAGATAGTCCCTATTACAATTGACCAAAAAGTTCCATCCCCTTTTCTTTGTTCAAAGTGTATATTTATACAAATTTCTATATGCTGGAACCTCAATTGTTTCAGAGGTTTTCAGTTACAACAAAGGATATTAAACGTTTCAATTCTTTGTCTCTGTCTTTATTTGATACCGGAAACCTACCTCTTCACATGCTCTCTGCAAATGACACACTTCTCCACCAGCTAGGATATCAACTTGGAAGGTTATGCTTGATTATTGGCCTCAAAAGTGTAACAATCCTTCACCAATTTTGGCAACTTTCCTTCCACCTGTTGGTCTTTGGCCCTAATAGAGCATAATTGTACACTCGGTTTAATTAGCCATTTATCTATTTGGACTATGTCCGTCTGGGTTATTTGTGATATCTCAACCAATTCTCTTTCTTCATTTTCCTTGATATTGAGAAGATGCTTGGCTGTATTGATCTGGCCCAGTATCTCAGTGTTGCTTTCACCATTGGGACCCAACCAACTCCCATCTAGAAAACCGAAGGTTTCTTCACAATATTTTCTTACCTCTTTAGCTTGTTTCCTACCTTCGGATATGTTACGCTCCCATTCTTTCAACAAGATGTTACCTCGAGTCTGCTCTGAGATAGAAAACCTGGAACTACTGCCTGTTTCCCTTCTCGTCGTGGCTATAATAGCCTCCTGGAAAGCAACCTGAGACGCCCCAGCATCTTTTTCTCTGAGAGTGAGGTTTTCCAATACTCGATCAATGAGTTGGAAGTTGTTTTGAATCATTTCCATCTTAGCAAGTAGACCTTGTTAAGCTGCTAACACTCTTTTTCTAGTTTCTATAGCTTGGGATTGAAATATCCCGATATCGATTACCTGACTTTCGGCAAAGTCTAATTTGGCTTGTAGCTGCTCCATCAATTCTCCTTGCTCGCCTACCTATTTCTGACTTGTCTGAGCCATCAGCTATGTCTGTTCGAGATCGGATTTGAGCCACTCGATTTCCTTTTTATCATCTACTCTAGCTTGTTCTAAACCTGTATTCGCCTGATCTTTGGCAGCAGCCTCTGTTGTAGCTAGTTTATCCTCTAATGTTTTGATCAAACGATTTTTTCACTTCAGCTAATCCTTTAGGGTCCCAACTGAATATTGGTTGGTTGTAGCGAAATCCCCCAATGTTCCTGCTATTTGAGTTGCAAATTCTTCTTTTTTCATAGCTCTCCCATCAGTTAAAATTTTAAATTTCTTGGATACCGTACCTGCCTCTTGGTAAAGTTCTTGTTTCACGATAGCCTTTCTCTTCTTATCGAAGAAGAATTCATTTGGAGGTAGCTCTTCCATCGTTATGGGCATCAATTCTTCACCAAAAATCCAACCTGCATCTTGGATCCCCTTTGTGGACTGCAGGGGGTAACAGAAACGATGGGATTGTCGATCTGCTTAGATGATTTCCCCAGAGTAACAACCAAGGTTGGCTCGCTTGGAGGGTTGGAAGTCTCATCTTTTGTATTGGGCCCCCAATTTGCTCTTTCCTGTCCTGGTGTTCTTCTTGATCAGGTGTTGAATCTTTGGAGCCATCGGCTTCCGTTTGCCGCACTTCTACGGTCGTTGGGTTCTCCCCCTGTAATACTGGGGGAAGGCAGCTCCGTCGGTGTTCTTGGAATTTGAAACATTGGCCCTCTCTTCGGGCGACAGGGTTTGTATCCGAGCCAAAACTTCGGCATAAGATCTCGCACCTCGAAAAATATCATCATGAGGCGAATTCTCATGTTCAAATCTTTTAAGGCCACAACTAGCCATGTGATTACCCATGACCCTGTGTGGGTCGTGTTTCTTGAATTCAATGTGAACCAATTTAATATATTCCAAGGTTGTTGCCTCGGCCTTTGCATGCCCAAAATCTAATAAAGAATAGGTGTTTAGATGAATCGGGAATGGTGGCCATACCTTCTTCGAAAATCCTTTAAGCTCTTTGCTTATGCCACCAATCACGGTTTTCCTGGAGATCTCATGACAAGATAGCCTATCGGGTATAAATAATGGTAGAGAATGCAGAGGAACAGAAGTGCCAAAAACCCTGATGTATGAAAATTTTTCTTCCACGTACCAGTTGGCCACACTGCTCAAATTGACCGCGATGATATCTGAGATCTTGGGCGGTGGATTACCGAAGATGGTGACATGCATCGGTACCATTACCCAATTGAACATTTCGTATATGAAATCTGCAGCCATATCCTCCCAAAGCTTTGAATGGTAGACATGGATAGGCTCAGCATTAGATGGAGCCCAGCTCCAGCTCATTAAGGGAAAAGGCGTCATGAAACACATGGTGTCCATGAGATATGCAGACATAAAAAATGAAGCGGCCTTCTCTCTCACCCTCTACATCTGATATTCTGTAATCCAACTGGTTAGACTATCTGACAATATTTTGGCCTAGTCGTAGGAATAGCCTTCTGCGACTGTATGCATCAGAGGCACCCACGAGAGGAAAAAATGTGTGGTGTCTTCTCTCCCATACAATCTACAGGTCATCATTGCTATGTATTTGAACTGCGGTTCCAAAGAAGATATGGAATAAACTTCATTGCTATCTACCCTGAACTTCGCGGGGTGTGAGACCCAATCCTTGATCAAATCAGATAAGCTTTTGTCATATTGCTCGCATTCATTCTGTTTAAAATCCTCTCGAAACTCAGCATTGTATGTGAAGTTCAACGTGGGTGGAAACTTGTACAATGCCTGTAAGTGTTCTGGTCTAAAGGTCCCAAAAGTGACCTTCTGATCGTTGATGATGGTTCTAGTCGGGATATCTACATGATCTAGCACCCATCGGATCATGTCATAGTAAGGAAGAAGATGTGGCCTGGCTGCTACTTTATGCATCTCTGATTGGACGACGATCTTGTATTTGGTGGCCAATTCATCCTTCTCGTTGTCACTGGAATGATCTGAATAGCTCACTAAATCGGACTACAGAACCTTAGAGTTGTATGACCAGGTTCTGACAGAATCAACGCTTCAAGGTGAAGTATCAGAAACATTATCAGAGCCTTGTCCTGAAATCTCAAACACTTTCCTTGGACTCTTTTCGTGGGGCCATGACATAGGATTGTGACTTAGCTCTCATGTAATAAAAATGTGTATACATACAGAAATCAGCTTGCTGAGAAAAAATTCTCTGCGCAAAATAGAAATGAGCTTTATGAACAAAACAGAAAGAAATGGATCTATATCTTCGACCATTTAAAACGTTGACATCCTTATGAACAGAACGGTCAAATAATTTTTAGAGATAGATTTAGCAATAAAAACCATATCCTTACTTGTCACTTCACCTCATTTCCAATTAATGCCATAAATTTCGATGGTTTGTGACACAAGTTGGCGCAAGGAACATTTAAATTTACCTCGTAGACTCTGCATATTATTACTTGTATTAAACACTGATTAAGTTGGCTTAGTTTCTTTAATCAGGTTTTCTTAAACTTTAATCAACCTTTCGGTGTTCGCCATATCGAAAGTTTTCACTCTAACCTTTCGAGCCCCTAAAACCCGAGATCGCGATGATGCGATCTAGTTAAGAGAAAACATAATCTGGATTAAGCATTTGATTAATCATGTTTTATTTAACATCGCGACTTCACGACTCGAGACTTCGAAGGTAAAGTTCCCAGGAGGAGCGTATGCCAAGTCACAAAATCCTGAGATCACGATGATGTGATCTAGTTAAGCCAGCAGGTAAACTAGATTAAGTGTTTAATTAATTTATATTTAAGTAATATTGTGACTTCACGACTCGGGACTTCGAAGGTAAAGTTCCTGGGAGGAGCGTATGTCGAGTTACGAAATCCCGACAGATTTTAACTATGGTTAAAATCTATTCACCCCTGACACTAACCCAGGTAACTTGCACGAACGTCTCGCGACTTCGCCTATCGGAGTTATGATGGTGAGACCTTTGGGGAGGGAAAACACCGAGACGCGAAATACCGACATCACTTAACTAAGGTTTAAGGAAATTTACTCTTGGAGCTAACCTGGGTAAACTTTCAAGGTTATTTCGCAACTTCGCGCATCGGTGCTTAAAAACAGTGTGACTTGTAACTCCCGAAATGCGATATCCCGAGGTAAAGAAAAGCTAAAAAATCTTGTTCATGGTTGAAAGGAAATGGTATTAGGAGTACAAAAACCCTCACCACTTTGCATATCGACACTACTGATATTTTCAAAGGATAAAGGTCACGAAGTAAAAGACAACTTAAAAGACCAACCTTTGATTGCAAGAACTATGCTTAAAACTAGTCGAAAAAGGCGGCTCCAACAAGTAGCGTGCCTATTAAGAAGAAAAAATTAAAAAAAAAGAGGCAGTCATCCTCTTCCCTGTCAGAAGTCACTCTTTTTAGGGGTTTTCTTGATCTAGTCCTGGTCTTTGTTATAACAGTCTGTCGCTTAAGTTTGACTTCATCATAGCTTTCTTGTCATCAAAAGATTTGTTGTGTTTTCTTTGATAGGCTTTTTAGACAAGTTTGTGAGTTTGCTTTGATCTTCTTGTTCAGTATTTTCATTGACTCCTTGCGATCTGCGTTTGGGCCTGAATTCATTTCTTGGTCTTGTCTTGTCGTCATTTTTCACTTTTTTTCTTTAGAAGAAAAGAAAAGAATTCATTTTCAAATTTATTGTTTTGAATCATAAAACAATAAAAAAAAAAAACTTTCATCTCTTTGTTTGGTAAAGTAGTTTAGGTTGGTTGTTTCATTTACCAAGGAAAAAGAAAGTTTTCTTAAGTTATTTACTTGAATGCTTAGAAAATTAAGTAGCTCGTAGTCGAGCGAAAGATTGTTTCAAGTTTTTCTTTTCAAAGATCTAAGAAAGGTAGTTACGAAATGTCTAGTTAAAGAGTTTAAATTGGCAAATCTTTATTTATGAAGAAAGAAGTGTTTTTGTTTCCAGTATCATCTTATGCTCTTCTCTTTCATCTCTTAAATAACATCATTGGTTTCACTTTCATTCCTTTTGACTCAAGAAAACCACTAAAATTAATGCTTAATTAAAATTTATTAGACTTTGTGTTTGAAGGGTCCATCAATTTAGTCTAGGCTAGAGCCTTGATTTAGGATTGGAGAGGAAACTCTTCAAGGCTACAAAAACAAACATAAGAGTATGTGTTAGGGAGTGCTTGAAAGTCCAGTAACTATGAAAGTTATCCGGGACCCCCCTCTAACACAGGGACTAAACACGAGGTAGCGTGCATAAAGGTAGCGGAAATAACCCCTCCAAAGACGGACCAAGCGTAGTGGGGAATGCATATAGAGGGCTTATCTTGAGATTTCGTTGATCGCATTTAGAGGGGAATGCATATAATGAGATCAAAGGAAGATGCGATAATGAGATCCCAATAGCTAGAACTGATTTACTCTCAGTCTGGTTTACTTTACGAAGTTTTTTCAGATGCACCAAGGTTGATACTTGACAAGACCAGACAGAGGTATAGAACACATGCCGGTGTTATTTTTGGTTCAGTGAAAATGAAGCCCATTGATCATTTGTCAAATCAATTTCAGAAATTTTTGATACAGCAGATAGAGGCCAGCCAGACCATTGGTTTAGTTGTTCCCCCTACCCAAAATTCAGATGTACACAGTGTGCAATCGACAAACCCAAAGGCCACCCAACAGCCTGAAGGAAAGAAGAAACAACGAAAGAAGGGTAAGGGGGATAAGAAACCTACCGATAATGATGGTGGGGGCAACAATGAAAAGAAGAAATCGAAGTATCCATGTAATCTTTGCAAGGAAGACCATTTGACTCACTAGTTCCCTCAACTTGCGGAGGCCCAGAAGTTATTGGCACAGCAGCAGCCTGTCGTGTTAACGAACCCATTTCCACATGGGAAAAATCTAACTCAAGCCTCTTTAAGTGTGGAAGGGGGCATTCAAGGACCCCCTCCATCTTTGAGTAATCCTTCATTCGCGAATGTGTACATAATGAAAGGTAGCGTTGACATAACGACTAGGAAACACAACTATGGAATGCCAAACACCTATGAGAAGGGTAAAGAAGTTGAAAACCCACATATTCCTCTCCAGATTGAGAAGACATTGGGAAAAACAATGACACACATCCCCAAACTAGCATTCAAGAAATCTTCCCACAACCCAAATGCAAGGGCCGCCCAAAACTACTTTGTGGTGGAGGATTTGTCACAAACCCCTTGTGCAATGTGTGCTTTGGAAGTCCTCCAGAGATGCCCTTCCCAGAGAAAGGCTATGTTAGCTACCTTAGGATCTGTTGAGACTTGTAATCCATGAATAATCATGCTTGATACGGCCGTCTTAAAACCTCATCTTCCCTACCACGTAGTGTTTCAAATAGTAGTGGCTTACACCATGAAAAATTTTACTCAGAACATTTTCCGCATGGTGGTTGATGAGGGTGCCTCGACATGCGTGATGTCTTTGGCATGTTGGAAGGCCATTGGACAACCCATTTTGTCTCCGTCGCCTACTCTTCTTACCGCTTTCAACAATCATTCGTTCTGACCAAATGGAATCATCCCCTCTTTCCACATGCAGTTAGGGGGGAAGACCGTGTGCGTCAAGGTTGAAGTGATCGATGCATCTCTCGACTACATTCTCTTGTTAGGAAGGAATTGGACTTATGATATGCAAGCAGTGGTCGCGACAATTTTTTGGGTTTTTTTGTTTCCACATGAGGGTTGGATCATGTCCATTGATCAATTATCCTTCTCCCATCCTGACTCTTCATTGGGGGCATCCACGGTCCCGATGATTGATAACCCTCAACTCGGCATCATCAACGTAGGGGTTGGTTTGTGCCCACCTTTGATGGGTACTTACGATTACCCACCTCTGACCAACAATGTCCATTACATATCGGCTATCCCCGACTAACCTAGGGCTGAAATATTTCAAATCTCATTGTTTTCCACGACTTACTTTAATGATCCATGGACTCTTCCTTCCCCATCAGCCACGATGGAAGGGATAGGGAACCCTGGCATGGCCATGCCTTTGTCCGCGGCAGAAGTTGCGTACTCTATAGTTCAGCAAGCTTCCACCATCCCTGATCTAACTCCCGCACAGGAGTTAGATCCTGTTCTCAAGCCTACTTGGGATGATCTTCATCACAGATCTTACTTCCTCCCAAAGTTAAGGAGAATTGAAGCAGGTGAATTCACTCTGACTATGACTGGAGATAAGGCTTTTACTATCAATCCTTTGGCTATGCACGTTATTTACGCTGAAGGAAATATGGAAACCATTGCTCAAATGATACCTATTGATATCTCTAGAACCCCTGGCATCATAGAGAATATCTCCATCGGAGCGGACTTCTCCCCCGAGGAGATTCGAGTCTACACAGATTTATTTAAATAATTATGCGACATGTTTGCCTGGTCTTACGAGGAGATGTCATGCATAGATCCAAGAATCATCGAACATGAAATCACGATATATCTTGATGCTAATCCAGTCCAGCAGAAGCTTCGTTCAGTCAATCCTAGGAAAGCAACAACTATTAAGGTTGAAGTAGAGAAACTACTCCAAGCTAGTTTCATCTACCCTGTCCAATTCACTCAATGGGTGTCAAATATCTTTCCAGTCAACAAAAAATAAGGTAAGATTCACGTATGTATGGACTTCCATGATTTGAACAAAGCCTGTCCAAAGGATAATTTCCCCACACCATTTATTGACCAGATAGTCGATGAATGTACAGGTTGCGAAGCCTTTTCTTTCATGGATGGTTTTTTAGGATACAATCAGATACATATCAAGCCCGAAGACCAACACAAAACCGCTTTCATATTTCTGTGGGGTACATTTGCTTATCGAAAGATGCCTTTTGGTCTGAAAAATGTTGGAGCTACGTTTTAGTGGGCCATGTCTTTTTCTTTCCACGACCTCAAACACATAGTTGAGGCTTATCTCGATGATTTAGTGTCACAATCTCGTAAGAGAGTTGATCATCCCACACACCTCCAACTTATCTTTGAGCGATGTCGCTACTACCGAATCTGCTTGAATCCAAGAAAATGCATATTTTGTTAGGTTTCATAGTTTCAACAAGGATCATGGTCAATCCTCTAAAGGTTGAGGTGATAGTTCAGTTGCATCCCCCATGCATAGTCCCTCAACTTCAAAGTCTACAGGGAAAAGCAAACTTTTTACGGTGTTTCATCGTGAACTATGCCGAGATCACAAAGTGTTTCATGTGTTTACTGAAGAAGGGTGTTCCTTTTAATTGGGATAAAGCCACTCCACACTGTTTCGCAGCGATGAAACATGCCCTCATGTCTACCCCTCTACTTCGGCCACCCAATTATAATAAAGATTTATTATTGTACTTGGCCATGGCAGAGTCAACCATCATCATGGTCTTGGTTCAAGAGGATGGTTTTCTCTCAGAATACATGATTTATTACCTGAGCCAAGGCTTGGTCGGACCGGAACTTAATTATTCTCACGTTGAAAAACTTGCGTTGGTAGCAGTTCATGTTGTCCAACGGTTCCGTCATTACATATTGTTTTGCAAGACCACCATCATTGTTGTTGTGAATCTGTTTCAATACGTATTGACACGACGTGTAATTGGTGAAAGTATCAGTAGATGGATAGTTATCCTTAGGAATTCGACTTGGATTTTGTTTCAGCGAAATCCAAAAATCCATTGGTCTTTGTGGAACTCATTTCAGAACTTCCAGTCGGATCAGGTGATGTTATACCCAAAGAGTCACCTATCAAAGGAGACATGTTTCGGATCATGTCTTCGGACCCTTGGTATGAAGATATACTAGTCTATCTCCAAACTTTGAAGTTCCCTACCTCTGCTTCTCATGATGAGCGTCACTGTATATGCCATCAGGCCAAGAACTATCTCATACTCGAGGACGCTTTGTATCGTTGAGGTGTAGATTGCATCCTTCGTCGGTGTCTCACTCATGAAGAAGTGAAAATCATGCTTAACGATTTCCAAATTGAGGCATGTGGTGGTCACTTGTCTAGGTTGGCAACAACCCAAAAGATTCTACGAGTCGGTTACTTTTGGCTAACATTAATCAAAGATTGTGTTGAATCAGTCAAGAAATTCCACCTGTGTCACATCTTCTCTAGGAAAATGAGGGCACACCCTGCTCCCATGTTTCCCGTTATCACAGTTGGTCCCTTCACCAAGTGGGGGATTGATTATGCTACATGTAACCCTCCTTCCACAAGGGGGCACCATTACATCATCGTAGCAATAGACTACTTCACAAAGTGGGTCGAAGTTATGCCAACGTTTAAAGATGATGGTGAGACCGCAACTCTCTTTTTGTTTAACTAGATAATAGCAAGGTTCGACGTCCCAAGAGAGATTGTCACTGACCATGGTAGTCACTTTCAGAACAAAATGATGTCCGAGTTAACATCAAATCTTGGGTTGAGGCAAGAACATTCATCACCCTACTACCCACAAGTGAATGGTCAGGTGGAAGATGTGAATAAATCCCTTAAGACTATTTTACAGCGAACGATCAATTCGACCAAGTCAAATTGGCATTTGATGTTGTATTCGGCATTATGGGCCTACCGAACATCTGTTAAGACTGCAACCAATTTCTCACATTTTCAACTTGTTTATGGGTTGGAAGCAGTCTTTCCTATAGAGTGATAGATCCCCTCTCTAAAGTTGGCAGTACAGTTATTTCCAGACACTTCACCACTTGAATAGCATTTATTATATCTTGAGCAGCTCGATGAGCAACGTTGGGATGTAGCCTTGGCTAACAAGGCTCACAAACAAAAAGTCATGTGTTAGTATGATCGGTCCATCCGTCCTTGGATTTTCTCTGAAGGTGACCTTGTCCTAGTCTATGACCATGATAAGGACCCCCTAGGGGCAGGCAAGTTCAAACCCATGTGGTTCAGACCTTTCATCATGAAGGAGGTTCTAAAGAAGGGTGCTTATCGTCTGGTAGACTTTGAGGGAAATTCTTTGGCAGAGACTAGAAATGGGCTCTACGTCAAGAATTGTTACTCGTAGGTGGGTCGCCTTGGGTGACTTCTTGTAACATATGTATAGTCTTATACATTTTATTTTTATCTTTTTGGTTTTATGGACATGTCGTTTTTGATGTCATGTTTTTCACTATGGCAGATGTCAAGTGAATCATAGGTGTTCATTGGGTTTTCATATGGTGCTAGCCAGCACACTCGGAGGCTTACTTCCACAGCTTGGGTGATTTTCACACCTTAGGGCCAGTTTCTATCTTCAAGAGGTATCTGTTTAGGTGACGCCACAAACAATGTCGTTGAATACAATGCAGTATTAGAGTTGCTTCATGGCGCTTTGTCACATGGTATCTCTCACCTCAGGGTTACCTAGAAGCTCAGCTGGTTGTGTCTCATTTAAATGGCGTTTACCACGTTTATGATCCTACTCTACACCAACGGTTCCTTAGGGTACATATCTTAGAACGAAGATTCGATTACATTACGTATATCCATGTTCCTAGGAGATTGAATCAAATCACAGATACTCTAGATAATCATGTATTAGATTGGCATATTGCACACATGTAAGAAAAATCACACACACACACATGTAAATACATTTGTAAAATAGATGTAATCCATAATATGTAAAAAGATGTAAAATATCCATATATATATCAAAAAGTATCAGAGTACATGGGTGGGCGCAAGCGACTCAAAAATATGCCCAGTAAGAGCCACAGGGCTTATCCCCTAAAAAATATACAAAAACTTCTCTCATCATGTAAGTAGTCTAGCCTAGCTATGGGTGGGGCCTGTTGGCCCTGCCGTAGTGAACAACAGTGTTTTCCAAATGCCAGAAGAGTTGGACCTAGGTCCATGGCACCCCAACTACATGAAGTTGAATCGATGGTAGGAGATCCTTGATCTCCTCCATAGGAACTGTATGAGTGAGTGTGGTAAGGTTCTTCTCTACCTATCTCAATACTCTCTCAGCCTCTCCGGCTGAAGGCCCCCCTGCTGCTACTGCTAGTCCAGCGACTCCAGTTGGTCTTTCCTCTGGTCGAGGACATCACCTACTCCTCGAGAATATTGTTGGACGTACTGGTCCCACATCTGTACATAACAGATACATAAGTGTTAGATACTCTGGTATACAAAAAAATGATATATATATATAAAGACATAAAAATTAAATAAATTTGAAAAGAAAACTTACCCATCTCTCCTTTCTCTGCTCCGAGAGGCACAGGCATGTTAGGATCTCTAGAAAAAATGATCCCGAAATAGGGTTAGTCCTCTATTGTCGGAATCTGCCATGACCACCAATCAAAAAACTTGTCATCAAAGGCCTCGATGGTCCTCCCTCCCCCCTATCGTGGCAACAACGCCGCCCATCTGCATAACGCTGGGAGAGAGGCCTCGTTCCCTCGTATGGTCTCTTGAGGACTAAGACTGGGTACCCTCTCGAAGAAAAAGGAGCAAAAAATGGTCCCAAACCTGAAGTTACAGTGCTCCAATATCTGACACTCTGATAGTCGTCTCTTCATGCAATCCAGCATGGTGGTACTCCAGTCAAAAATCTGTGCATTTAAGCATTGTACTACATAATGCATGTGCACCCAGGAAGCCTGATGTAAAGCTACGAATCCAGTGATCCTCCCAATGAGTAGAACTATCACTTTGAGTGATAGGTTGCTGATCTTATGTATAGGCACCTGAGAACCTACTTTCTCAGTACCAACCTCGCAATGGAGTCCAATCAACTCCTCAATGTTGTGAGGCATGGGAGGAAAAGTACGCAAGTTGACTAGTTCCCCTCTCCTCGAGAGACAAGTCAAGAAGTAAATATCTTCAGTCGTTGGATTCAACGACTTCCCCTTGAGCATGAATGCCTCTGCGTCAGGATGCCAATAATCTATCAACGTGTTTAGCAACCTAGGTTGTGCCCTCATAAATGGAAACTGGAAGAAATTTAACAACCCTCATTGTGATAAAACAGTGATAGCAGGAGGGTTTTCGGAGACCAAAAAATCAATGTTCTCATGCTCCCTCTCTCTCCAATGCACATACATCCTGCAAAATGACAAGTGGACGTAGATTTAACTCTTGTTTTTTTATTTTTTCACTTGTTTGAGGCTGTACGTGGGCTATCTTGAGGACAGTCTGTGTGCACATGGGCAAATTGTCTTATGCCCACGTGTACACATGGGCTATGGTTGGACAGCTCATGTACATGCAGGGCCAACCTCTTTAAAGGTCAGAGACCCCCCAAAACACAAAAATAATGCAAAAAGGGAATAAGGAAATGAAAGAGAGGTTAGTGTGTACTTACTTGGTCCAAACAGAAGTTTGTTTCATCCATTGAAGCTCTCAGAATCAACTATTTCGAAAAAGGCGTGTTTTTTTACTTTTGGTCAATTCTCAATTTACAATGGTGATAATGAGCTGCCAACTTTCTATTTATAGACTTTTTGGCCCCTTTTTGTCATTTTTTCTAGCTTGAAAATCATTTACTATGGTTCTTGAGTTTCTCAGGGGATGTTACGATAAGTGTTACTTTGGGTATTTAGGAAGTTTTTCGAGATTTGGGTCAGTTTTAAAGGTTGTTTGGTAAAAATCCGTTTTTCCAACTTTGTGCATATAAGATAGGATTCCACCTCCACTTGTTGCACCTCATTGTCTTTTTCGCTTTGCCATAGGATCGATACCACCGAATTGCAACATAGAACCCTCACTCCTGCTCTAGAAGTGTCATAATTTAGTGGTAGAGCCTACCTTCACATGGATTCCCTAGGTAGATCCTGGTTGCATTTTGGTGTCCATGTCATCACTAATGACTATAGGCTAGGGAGTCCTTAGTAGTTTTTTTTTATTACGAGTTTGAGCTTCATTTCCATGATTCATTATCACTCTTGAACTCACCCTCGGGACTCCCAAAACATAATGGGTCTTCTTTTAAGACCTTTTCAGACCCTCTAAACATGAAAATATTGTCGAGCGATCTTGTTTCCCTTCATGCTCGCTAAATTGAAATTTGAAGGCACATCTATCTGGTGGTAGTGTACCCCTTTTTTAGTTCGGGTGGTCATTTGAATGAACAAAGGTATACTCTAGGAGCCTGGGTTCTCTAGAAGAGTATTCTCAGGTATAGATTTAACCCTTTTTCGGGCCTGAGGGACTAAATTTATGAAAAAGGAACCCCCACGGAGTCCATAGTTAAGCTCTTTTCAGACTCCCTAAAATTGAAAAGATGGTCAAGTGACCTTGTTTCTTCACACTCGTTAAAATGGTCCAGAAGAACATCCCTTACGGAGTCCATATTTAATCTCTTTTTAGACTCCTTAAATATGAAAAGATTGTCGAGTAATCTTGTATTTGTCACACTTGTTAAAATGGTTTTGAATAGACGTTTGTTCGGTGCTAGTTTACCCCTTTTTCGAGCCAAATAGACTACCTTCGAAAAAGGTACCCCAGTGGAGTCTCCTTTTACGTTTTTTCAGACTCTCTAAAAATGAAAAACCATCAAGCTTACCTTATTTGGGCTCGTTAAAATTACATCGAAGGACATTATCATTGAGTCTTATTAATCACATTTGCATTCCTACATCTTTGTCCTAATGTCGGCTCCATGTTGCTCTCAAATGAACCATCTAAATCATGCCTTATATGCAAGCCTTGTAGCACTTTGCCTCTGTGTCTTGAAACCTTGACCCATGGAGGATTTTTTTCGAGTGTCCCTTTCCTGCATATGTCCCCTTGCTCTGAGCATCAGTGTGTTCCTTGCACTTGGAACTAGTATGTCTGCGACACTCATTCCTCCTTTGTAACATAGCATTCTTTCATTCTTTTTCAAACTTTCCAAGATTATTGAAAAAGACAAAAAAATCAAATATACCCCAAAAAGAGGAAGGGAAAAGTATTTTCTTTTTGTTGACAGCACAATGAGTCGCCCTTGGAAAAATCACATCCTTCTATTTTTTTTGTCAAGCCCTAGGATTCAATATGACCTTAGGAAACTGTTCTCACTACATAGAGTTGTGTCCCCCTCCATTTGGTTACCCCTCCAAACATATGGAGAGTTCGCATTGCCTCCTGCATCGTGAACTTATGTCAATGCCATGTTTCCTGAGTCTCATATTTTGTCATGCTTTCGTCCAAGGGAAGTCTTACTAAACTTGAGTCGGCCCTTCTACAATTTTTCTCTTGTCCCCATGCCCAGCCACCCTGAAAGACCAATCAAGTCCTTGTTCGAAATCAATGTAGTTTTGTACACTGATCACCAAGATCCTCTTGTTTGTTCCCAACGATCCGTCAAACACCTCTGGGTAGTGAATTCGTACACTGATATTACATTACTACCCGAGTTTTGAAGATTTTGAAGTTGTTGCTCGAGCTCTGAAGACCTCATCTCTAGCAGTCAGTCGTCATTGGCTTCCTGAAGATGGATACCATACATGTATATCTTTTTATTTTGAGATGTAGATCTGTTGTGTACTGCTCATGACTAAACTTGATATAGTTATATGACATGGATCTGTAGTATATTTGATTGGCAGCCATGATTTTATTTCATCCCGAGCATGGGTATGCCCACCTCGGTGAGACAAATTGTTATTTTTTGCAGATAGCACCTCCTGAACTCTGGTCCCTGGGCGCACTTGCTTCGTATATTGGTGAATATTTTTAATGTATTTCAGCCATCAGATGCTCTTCTGACCTCACACATTAGGGGGCATTTGTTATAACCCTAAATTTCACCAGATATGCATACCTAGCATCAGGCCATCTAACTTGCTATCTTTGCCAAGCCATCACTAAACATCTCTTCTAAAAACCATTGTTTTGAAGGTGTACGCACCCTGCACCATTATTGCCCATGTACACATGCTTTCTGAGCCACTACAGCTCGCGTACACTCACAGAATATCACAAAAAATAGAAAATTGCATAGGATACTAGTTTCTGGGTCATTACTTAACCGTTTGACTACCCATAGCTAGTCACCCCAACTGTTACTATCTCTTCTGGCCTATAAAATAAGGGGTTGGGGTCCCATGTCAAAGGGAAGCATGAGAGAATAGAAAATATGCACATTTCCGTATTCCGCCTTTGCCCCAATATTCGGCAACCACATTGTGAGTTTGAGCCAGAATTCCCTTTTTCTCCATTGCAAGCCCTTTCCATTCCCCTAGAGAGAACTAAAGAAGAGAAGGAGTCATGGAAGAAGTTAGTGCATTGTGAAGAGGAGCCCAGGACCGAGTTCAAGGAGCAGTGTCAGTCTCATATTGTAAGTGACTTTTGTGAGATTAATATAAAGAAGTACTTTTTTTTTCCCGCCAAATGTTGTTAGGGTCCTAACCCACACATAGGTAGAACAATATATTCGGATGTAATAAAGATCAATATTAATAAGGCCTTTCAATAAAATAGAATAAGGCGAATGTAAGAAGACCTAATAGAAGTTTTCGCTTCTAGAAGGATCTTCCTCTAGATGCTTCTTTTTAGTATAAATAGGAGTCGAGGGTATGAGAACCCTAGCTTGGAGATTATTGTAATAGATCTCTGCTCAATTGGAGGTTTCCCCCTCAAAGAGGCCCGTGAACATTGCTTTCAGATTCAAAGTGTTATTTCTGTTGTTATTCTTATATCATTTCAATGTTATTGTGGTGAATGTTCTGGTTATATTGTTGTTATTCTACCATTACTAGCATTTTATTCCTGTTCTACATACATTTTATATCTGGTATATTACAAGTGGTATTAGAGCACTTTCCTCGGCAGAAAGTGTGGATTAAATTTTTTTTCAGGGTAGAGGCGTATTCTGGCATCTTTAAGCCACAGAGATCTGTCGTTATGCGCATAAACCCGTTGTTGAGGGATTCATACACACAGGAAATACAAGTGGTACTTAAGAGCACATATGTTGGCCAATCTTGTAACCCCTATTGGTACCCCTTCGAGTGGTAGTGCATCAGACAGCACCTGTGTATGGATCAGCCTAGATTACCTGAAGCCCTCTTTAGATAAACCGATCAGTTGCCTAACTGCTATAGTGTCACCGAGAATAGCACTTGAGAAGATACTCTCTAGTACCTGGTGTTGACGGGCGAAATTGACCGCTCATCAACTGGAGGAGTGGATCCGGTCCGGGGTTGTCTAATTAACCCAAGCCGTTTGGATTAATCCACTCTGACGGGTTTAGCAGCTGCGTTGGCCAATCTAAGTCTAAAAGAAAGTGAAAAACAAAACTAAAGAAAATGCAATAACTTGATAAATGACAATCGTTGAAAACTATATATAGATCTAATATATATTTACAGTTTAACTAACAAATATTTATAAGATAACTCTACTTATTATATGT
>ML779354.1:472475-495303 GCA_009831015.1 Picea engelmannii
AGCTATTATTTAATCTTTTTGATTTATTTTCTTACAATGTTTATAACTGAGAAATGGAATATCAAACTGTCTAATTGAAAACAGAAATCACAGATAGTAGAAGATGTTTTCACTACAGGAAATTTTTGTGTTCATTAAACTAACAAACTGACCTGTTACCGCATCTAATATTTGTTCAGTGTGTAGCATCCAATTTCCCTGTCTGATGAGGTAAACCCGTAGCAAATCCTGCAATTGCTTCTCATAAATGTGAATCAGTAATGATGGAATTCGAATGATAGAACATATAAGAGATATGATCACAGCTATCTCATAATTTCACAAGCAGCCACATTAAGATAAATCCTGCTGTGAGAACTTGTGTATAAACGTTCAATAAAAGATAAAGATAAATCTCTTAATTAAAATTTGAACAAAATGATTGTTGTGTGTTAAATCTGGAACATAAAACATGGATAATATATGAATTTTTATCATGCCAATTTGTAGTAAACCACGACAGCGAAAGCAATCATAATCTAATTACAATTGAAATAATCATGACTTGAATAAAACCACAATATGGAAAAGCTAAAGTTGTGACGAATATTATATTTCATTCAAGTCTGTAAATGAAAAATCCATAGTCTTTCCCCAGGCAGAGATGATTTCCAGTTTACAAAATAACATGCTTATATAGGTTCCACGAACAAAATGTTTCTTGTTGATAATATCAAATCTGTTCCAAAAATATGGGGGATTGAACCTCCCTGATTTTACTTGATATCAAAATACCAACAGCCTAATATGTTTACTAAAAACATAAATATGGTATGGCTAGGAGATCCCAATAGTGCCTCAAATCTCCTTAGAAATCATAGGTTCATGAAAACAAATGAAAATGGGAAGATTTTAGATGTGTTTTCAATTGTCAAAACAAGCAATTCGAATTTTTCTAACTGGCTACAGAATCTTATGATTTTGTAGCTAGTTATAATTACCACTACAATCATATTTTATTCAACAAACAAAACAAACTAATTTTTATAAGAAAAGTAATCTATTCAAACAAATCATATACCCTAAATTGAGAGTGACAAAATCATGCTAAACTTGAAAAAGATCATACCTCAAATCATGGGATTAAAACATATCAAGCAATCTTGGAGTTTACTATTGTTGTCGTTGCCTCTACATTCTTAAAAATGACAGATCCTGTAGTTTTTAGGTGTTTGTCCTTTGCTTGAGCTATGGATTGGAGTCTACTATTCTCATTTGTCAACGAATCCACCTGGTCTTTCAAGGATTTAAGCCAGGACTGTAGTAAAGGCACATCCGTGTAATACCTATCGATCCAGGATCGACACTCATTACACTGTGGTTGTAGGGACTGTGCATTGGCACTGATAGCATTAACGGTTGGAGAATCATCCACGTGACATGTAGGTTTATCACAGAATTGAATGCCAGGAAATTCGAGGTTATCCTTTAGACATGGAGGCAGGTTGCTAACATAATCGTAGGGTCTGTCAGGGCAAAGTCCATATGACATTGGATCCTCTTCGGCCAAGAACCTTTCAATTTTTGAATCCAAATCTTCACTTACCTCAATTGTGTTTGTGTCTGCACAGGGTTTGGATTTTTTTCGAGCACATCGTGAAATCAAACGACCAGCCCTTTTATTCTTGTAATTAACATCGACGCTGCCCTTGAGCTTCTTCCCTATGGGTTTTTTAATAGTCTTAGTACACCTCTTAGGGTACGAACCCGGTTGATTATTTGGTTGAGTAGCATTAACGTAGGTCAAGGGTTCAATATTAGAGGCAGGATCACAGGGCAGGAGTAGCGGAGAAGAGGTTGTAGTGTTCACGAGGGTTTCTGTGATAACAGACTTATCAACCTATCCCAACTCACTATTGCCAAAGCCATTTCGTAAAACAAAAGCATCCCAACAATCATTGTGTAATTGCAACTGATGCACAAGAATAATTTTAATTAAACCATGATGGAATAAACTCGAATTAGACCTCTGCCTCCTAAACCATTTTCCCATCTTGTAGAGACTTCTAAGCAGGAAGTAGGGCATATTCAACGAGAAGTCAATGAAACTCATAAGCAATCGCAGATGATACAGGAAAACTAACCCAAATCTTCCTTCACACGTAATGAACTGCTTCACAATAGCAAGAAGATCATGCCACCTAGGTTTTAAAGATGAGACATGCATACCTCGATCGCAACTAGTGATTTTCCGTGAGGTGAACATCAAAGACCAGGGGACCTCTTCAACTTTTGCGTTCTTGAACCATTTTTGCCCGACAACTGGTAAACCCATAGCTTGGCTTAAAAATTCTTCAGTCACCTCTAACTGCACGTCACCTATCTTTTCTCTGCATCCATCAAAGGTCAATTCGAACTCTTAGGAAACTCTCAGATTGAAACCCTTAAACTTTTGAATGAACAAACGCCAACCGTTCCTTTCTAAATCATCCCTGACGTTATCATACGATAACAAGGTTTGGATGCCATTGGGCTCAATCCTTACCACTGGAGCCATGGCAAACAGAAAGGAATCAACACAGAACTCGGAGGTAGGGTTTGATAAAAAACCACAGAGCCATAGCCCTGAGTTTCCACAAAACAATACTATGACTATTCAAACGGTAGGCAGAGGCATTAATCACCATGCGTGGGAATGAAATCGTGAAGCCCGAGACCATACAGAGTAGTAATAGCATGTTGTACTTCATATGACACCTTGGCATATGGGTACATATAAGGATCAAAACACTTGAAAACCATAGTACGCATATTCATAGCTTGATTACAAAGGTAAGTGTATCAAATAAAAATTGAATAATCAAAAGTTTTATGAATGAAAACTCCATTAATATCAATCAAAAATTAATGCATGGAGGCCTTTCACTTATGTAACCAAGGCACGTTTAGAACCAAGGAGTTATAAACAAGGAGAACAATCATGTTTATAGCAAAAATATGACAATGCGATAATAGACCGTATGAACAGTTTTCCTTTAATCAAAAATCGAAACAAAGTGTCAATTCCAGCTGCGAGTTTTCATGCTTACAGTCATGAAAACAAAAATCGAAAGGAAGGTATGTAAAAAGAGACAAGTGATAAGTGTCGTTTAGTGATAATGGTCATGACGAGTAACGAAAATTTAAAGACCCTTTGCAGGCAGCTTATAAACAATAGAAATTATATCACTACTGCCAACACCTGGGTAGTTGGGTAATACAGCTAAGGGTACAGTCTATCCTCCTTAGATAGTGCCCTGATATATTGGGTCGAGCACTACTGTCGAACCTCGCACATATATCAAAGAGCTACAGCACAGGGAAAACCCTTGTCTGTAGAACCCTTGAATACCTAACCCTTGGGGACAAAAACATAAACAAATTAAAACAGACAAGATCTATTGCTGCGCAACTATGTTTGGGTTGCCAAGTAAATACACATTTCTTTCTGGTTAAGCATTTGGGCATTTTCTCTCTGCAGTATTCTTCAGACCAGAGTATAACTCCATAAAAAAAATAAAAAATAAAAATCTAGAAAAATTTTCACCATTATTTCAGGGCTATTTCATTGGATTCATCTCTTCGCCCTTATCACATTCATCCATATCATTTTTTCAGTAAAAAAATTTTTACCCCGCCTGCCCCTTTTCAGTTCCCCCATCCTCATGGCCCATACTCGTAGCCAAGACTCGAAAGATCGCTTCAACACCTTGCAATCGGGTCTCATTGAGACCCAACAAGAAGTGAAACAACTCAGTGCTAATGTCACCGCCATCAATACAACCATGCAATCCTCAATGGGCGAAATCAAACAAGACCTCACCACCCAGCCTGAATTAGTTTTTTCAGCACTCTGCACCAAACTGCATATCCCTACAAATAACCCTTCCTCTTTCTCACCCCCACATACTGAAGGTGACCATTCCTCTCATTCCCATACTTTGCAGAACCATCACTTTCAACATGACCTACGCCTTCCATGGGTGGATGTGACCAAATTTGATGGCTCGGACCCCATTGGTTGGGTAACCCAAATGGAACATTACTTCTCTTTATACAGCATTACAGATGACTTGGCCAAACTCCGGTATGGTGTTCTCCATCTAGATCAAGAATGTTGGCAATGGTGGCATTGGTGAAAAAATTCTTGTCAAGGGTATATTGCTTGGACACAATTTGTGGCAGAGCTTTATGAACGCTTTGACACTGACACCAACCATTTGGGCCATTTGACAAAGATGAAACAATTAGGAACAGTGGAAGACTTTATAGCTGCCTTTGAGCACCTGGATTTTAGAATAGAGAGCATGTCTGATGCCTTTTTCCGAGAGTGTTTTATCAGCAGCCTCAAGGATGAAATTTGGGCCCATGTCCTCATGGCTCGGCCTGAGAGTTGGGTGGAGGCTACCAAAAAAGATAAAGAAGCACAACAGTTTGTATCTTCTCAAAACCGCAAATCCTCCTTCATCCCTCACCCTAAACCAGTAAATCCCACTACTCCCTCTGCTCCACTAAAGATCCAAATATTGACCTAGGCTGAAATGGTTAAATGCCAACTCAAAGGCCTTTTTTATAACTGTGATGACAAATATTTCCCGGGCCATAAGTGTAAAGAACAAAATATTTTTATGGCCATCTCCGAGGAGATTTCGGAAGAAGATGAAGAAACTCCCTCTATGTCTGAATCAGCTGAATCCACTGACATAACCCCTCCCTCAAACCCTCTCGAAGTAGAAACAGTCATTTCCCTCAATGCTCTCACTGGCTTCTCTGCTCCCCAAACCCTCAAGCTAACCGATTACATCAAGCATCGAAAGGTCATCACTCTGGTTGATAGTGGCAGCACCCATAATTTTATTCATCGCCTCATTGCTCAAGAAACTCATTGCTACAACAATGCCGTCAATAATTTCCAAATCATGATTGCCAATGGTGGTTCCATGAAATGTGGAGGGCGTTGTGAAAATGTGTGTCTCCAAATTGGTGACTACCACTTGAAATCCCATATGTTTGCTATCGACATGGGAGGTTGTGACATTGTGATGGGTGCAGACTGGATAAGGAATTTGGGTCCCATTCTCATGGATTTTATAGACTTAACCATGTAATTCAACCAGGAGGGCCACCAATATAAGTTCCAAGGCATTACCGTCAATTCACCTGAGATCAGTAGTTCCCATCGCATGGAAAAGCTACTCAAAAAGGGTCATTCTGGTGTTATCGCCCAACTCCATGCCATACAAGCAATAGAGACACCCTCCGTATTGCAAGACCTCCAAGCCATCCTTTCTAAACATCAATTGGTATTTTCCACTCCCTAAGGCCTCCCTCATTCCTGTGGTGTTCATGATCATTCCATTCCCCTTGTACTAGGAAGCCTTCCTCCCAATATCTGTCCATATCGTCACCCCTTTTCCCAAAAAAATGAAATTAAGAAAATGGTCCAAGAACTCCTTAATGCATGTGTTATCCGCCCTAGTACAAGCCCATATTCGTCTCCTATGGTCATGTTCCTGAAGAAAGAAGGTTCTTGGCGAATGTGTCCTAACTTCCCTGCCCTCAACAAACTTACCATCAAAGACAAATTCCCCATTCCTGTCATTGATGACCTCCTGGATGAATTAAGTGGCACCCAATTCTTCACTAAACTAGATCTTCGTTCGGGCTACCACCAGATACATATGAAAGAGGCAGATATTCCCAAGACTGCCTTTAGAACTCATGAGGGCCACTATGAGTTGTTGGTCATGCCCTTTGGCTTGTGTAATGCCCCCTCCACCTTCCAAAGCCTCATGAATCATGTCTTATGTCCTTTTCTCTGCCATTTTGTCTTAGTTTTCTTTGATGATATCCTCATCTATAGAAAAACCTGGACATGCCATCTTGTTCATGTGGATCGAGTTCTCCATCTACTCTCTCAGCACCAACTTTTCCTGAAACAGTCTAAATGTGCTTTTGGCACCTCAGAAGTAGAATACTTGGTTCATCTGGTTGGAAAAGATGGCGTCAGGGTGGATCCTAAAAAGATTGAAGCTATGCAATAATGGCCTCACCCAAAGACTCTTAAGAGCTTGCATGGATTTCTAGGCTTCACAGGGTATTATCGCAAGTTTGTTAAGAATTATGGGAAGATTGCAGCACCTCTCACTGCTCTCCTCAAAAAAAACTCTTTCACTAGGACTCCAGCCGCTGCTCAAGATTTTCAAACCTTGAAGATGGCCATGTGCACCACTCTAGTCCTCGCCCTTCCCGATTTCACAAAGACCTTTGTGTTGGAATGTGATGCCTCAGGGAAAGGAATTGGTGATGTCCTTATGCAAGAGGGTCGACCTTTGGCCTTTACCAGCAAGCAACTATCTGACAGAAATCTGGGCAAATCCATCTATGAAAAGGAACTGTTGTATATTCTGCATGTCATGGATCTATGGTGTCCTTATCTATTGGGGAAATGGTTCCAAATTAAGACAGACCATCAAAGCCTCAAGTATTTTTTGGAACAACACATTTCCTCCCCAGAACAACAAAAATGGGTGACTAAACTCTTTGGATATGATTATGAGATCGTTTATAAGAAAGGAAAAGACAATGTGGTTGCAGATGCACTTTCCCGAAAATATGAAGATGAAGGATCCCTTTTTTCTCTTTCATTCATTGTACCAGATTGGCTCCAAGCCATTCGTCGGGAATGGCTACAAGATCCCAAAAGTTTGCAGTTGATCCAACAATTGCAGTCCAATGCTCTAGCTTCCCCAGGGTACTCTTGGCTCCATGAGGAACTTCGATACAAAGGTCATTTGTATTTAAGTAAACAATCAAAGCTTAAATCCATGGTACTTTTTGAGCTTCATGCTACACCCACAGCAGGGCACTCCGGGTTCACCAAAACCTATGACAGGGTCAAACATTCCTTTTTCTGGGATGGTATGAAACAAGACATTCGTAATTTTGTAGTTGAATGTGACATGTGTCAACACAACAAGGGAGAAATAGTCAAATTGTCAGGCACACTACAACTGCTCTCGATTCTACCTGCTATTTGGAAGGATATCTCTATGGATTTTATTATCGGCTTACCCAAATCGGGAAATAAATCCTTCATCATGGTGGTTCTTGATCACCTTTCCAAGTATGCTCATTTATGCGCCCTTCAACACCTGTTTACAGCATCCATGGTGGCTCAAATCTTCATGGATTAGGTCTTCAAGCTTCATGGCATGCCGCACTCTATTGTTTCTGATCACGACCCAACTTTCACAAGCAATTTTTGGCAAGAACTGTTCAAGATACAAGGCACAGAATTGCATCTCAACATAGCTTATCATCCCCAGACTGACGGCCAAACAAAAGTTGTCAACAAGTGTTTGGAAACATATTTGAGGTGTTTTGCCTCGGAAAAGAAAAATCAGTGGGCTCAATGGTTACCCCTAGCTGAATGGTGGTACAACACTTCATACCATACAACTACACGCATGACTCCTTTTGAAGTGGTATATGGACAGAAGCCACCTTCAGTTCTCTCATACTTACCGGGCACCTCGAAGGTACAGGCGGTTGACCTAACACTTACAGGTCGAGAATCCATTCTCTGTACCCTCAAAGACAATTTGTTCATGGCACAGAATCACATGAAGCAACAAGCAGATCAAGGTCGCTCTGAACGTCAATTTGTAGAAGGGGATCAAGTGTTTCTTCAACTGCAACCTTACAAGCAAACTTCCCTCGAGGCTGAGCATTGTCAGAAGCTAGTGCCCAAATTTTGTGGTCCTTATACCATGCTCAAGCGTGTGGGACAAGTTGCCTATCAGTTAGCTTTGCCCATCCATTCGAAGCTACATCCTTTTTTTCATGTTTCATGCTTAAAGAAGGTGATTGGAGCTAAGTGCCAAATTCAAACCAACCTTCCATAGTTAGCTAAAGAAGGATCCATTTGGATACAACCAAAAGCAGTTTTAGACCAGCGTGAGCATCGCCTACGTCAAAGAACCATCAAGGAAGTGTTAGTCCAGTGGAAAGATACAACTCCAACAGACGCCACTTGGGAACCAGCTACCATTCTGTAACAATTTCCTCATCTCAAGCCTTGACAACAAGGCTATTTTTAAGGGAGTAGACATGTTAGGTTCCTAACCCACACATAAGTAGAACAATATATTCGGATGTAATAAAGGTCAATATTAATAAGGCATTTCAATAAAATAGAATAAGGCGGATGTAAGAAGACCTAATAGAAGCTTCCCCTTCTAGAAGGATCTTCCTCTAGATGCTTCTTTTTAGTATAAATAGGAGTCGAGGGTATGAGAACCCTAGCTTGGAGATTATTTTAATAGAGCTCTTCTCAACTGAAGGTTGCCCCCTCGAAGAGGCCCGTGAACACTGCTTTCAGATTCAAAGTGTTATTTCTGTTGTTATTCTTATATCCTTTCAATGTTATTGTGGTGAATGTTCTGGTTATATTGTTGTTATTCTACCATCACTAGCATTTTATTTTTGTTCTGCATACATTTTATATCTGGTATATTACAAATGATGTCTTAAAATTATATGATTTTTTTACATTTCTTATTTATGATGTTTAACCCACTAATCAATATGTAGAATGCATGCTTGTAATTTATTGTTTGTCTTTTGGTGAATGCAGGTTAGCCTTGGGAGGAAACTTGCAGTCAGGAAACAACTAAGCGCAAAGGGATTGACACCGGACGCCTATCGGATCCCTATACCTTGTATTTTATGTATTATTGTGGGGTAATGTTGGGATAGTTGATAAAAAGTAGGAGACTTTAGACAGTTAGCTCTGCCTACATTTTAGAACCCTGGTGTAGTCCGTAGAGGGGTTTTCCGACTATAGCAATACCCCCCCACCCCTCTTTGTCTTCCTCTCTCTCTACCCCCCTCTCTATCTTCCTCTCTCTCCCTCTCATCACACTCTCACACACTCTCTCATATATCAATTGTGAGTATTAATTTAACTTACTTTATTTGTATGAATAATGTTCGCAAAATATTCTCATCAAAGAAATCATAGTGCAAAACTACCATTAAACCATGACCTAGAGTTCCTACACCTAGACCATGATGTACACTTATACCATGACCTAGACATTGGAAAGATTATTTTGATCTCTCTCTCTCTCTCTCTCTCTCTCTCTCTCTCTCTCTCTCTCTCTCTCTCTGATATCTCACATGCTCAGTCACTCTCTTCCATTCTCTCCCTCATCCCCTCTCTACGAATCCTCTATTTATTAGGAAAATGGTTAGAGCACTAGGTTGAAGGTGTAGGAGTTGTGGGGACCCTAGGAAGAGGTACAACCATAAGGAGCTTAGTTGTGATTGGGTGTGGGGAGGGGTTAAGTTAGGTTAGGTATAGGTTGGGTCCTAGGGTTAGATGGGTCTAGGGAAGAACTAGTGGAGGTAGGTAATTAATTATATGCATGGAGGGGAAGAGGGGGAGAACGAGATAGAGGGAGAGAACCAACAAGAGTTCTCTTTTTAATTTTTAATGAAATTTTTATCATGTGCCTTGGTCTTCTCTGTCACCTGTAATATGTATACGGGATTCATTCCATCCATGACCTAGACCATGACCTATACCTAGGTCATGACCCATACTTACACCTAGACCTACACTTAGACCATGACCTAGACAATGGAAATATTATTTCTATGTCTCCCATTCACTCTCTCCCCTTATCTCCCTCTCTCCCCCTGCTCCTATGTCTCTATCACACCACTCCCCCACTCTCGCTCTCTCTCTCTCTCTCTGATATCTCATATGATCACTCAATCTCTCCCCTTTTGTCCCTCTTCCTCTCTCTTTCTCCCCCAAGTACTTTTCCTCTCTTTTCCACTCTCCCCCACAACAACCATATAGATAAGTTCAAATTACACATATAGAAAATAATAATAAGCATACTTTGTAATTTCAAATATAACTTTTTGATTGGTTATATATATATATATATATATATATATAAACATTCATAAACATTGAGCCACATTTTCTTTGGAGGAATTTCAAAGTGTTAAATATGACAATATAAAACTTTAGACAATCAAAAAATCAAATTTTTTAATGATTACAAATCGTAAATTTTTTCAAACTACAACCTACTGATTATAAATCATATTATGTTTCCAAGTAGTATAGCCTTAGTCAATATCATAATTATTAACAAATTAAACCACCATCTGGGTTTAATGACAATATTCATAATTTGATTGATACAACCATAAGTAGGAGTGAATTGTGTGATAATTCAGAGTTGAAGAGTATCAACTTATACTTTGGAAATCCAATGAAGGATTAAAACATATATACATTTTCTCATTTGGCTTATGATCCATTTCATGGTCATTTTGTTGATATTTTGTATTTGAAATATAATCATATATTGGGCGCTATGAATCTTGACAATTACACCTGTCTAATGGAAACATAAGGCTCAAATTATTGGAGAAATGTAAATAATTCAAAGAATAGGAATACTTATGCAACTATTGTAAATGTTAAAAATTCTACAGTTGTTGTTCCTACAACATTGGTTATTTCAAAAAGGTTCTTAGATACATTTCCTGAAGTTCCTACTCAGTCAGCTAAGAGTCCTCATAAAGAAAGGGATAAAAAATTTAAAGCTCATGCAAGGAATGAACAACCCATGATGGAATTTCAACTCATGGTTGAGAACAAACTGAACATAATTATGAATGATTTAATGGGGCTTAAACATGATCTTCATGTTCTAAACTGTCCTAGATGCCAAGTTGAGGAGAATAATGGAGTTGGCGCTGCCAGTTCATCTGCCTCTGGACATAATGTCTACATTAGTGAAGATGAGGAAATGGGTGATGCCTAAATAGACTCAAATCGTTATAAGTTAGTCGTATTAAGTTTAAGTATTGTGTATGAGGATGTGGTTTAGACATATTTTGTAATTTTGATAACTCTAGGTTTTTAACTTAATACTTTGTATATCTCGTTTTTAATATAAATGATTTATGTTGTTCCTTTAATGAATCATTGTTTATTTGACCAATGTATGTTCTATTTATCTAAATGATATCTACAAGAAATATCCATCTGAAAGATATGTTAGCAAGAGATTTTGTTTATAATTTATTGGTTTCACTGTACTTAAGACAACGCAGAATTTCATATTTCCACTCATATAGATTTTATACTATGCTCAAACATGTGTTCTTTAAAGAAAAAGAGAAAACAATTGTTACCATTTATGCACATCATGTAGGTTTCTATCTCAAAATGCCAATATAAGGTTATAGATAGATGTGAAATCACAAATGACAGCTTCTGCAATTTGAACCATTCAATTTGGCTCAAAATTGGCACTAGGGCATGCATTTTACGTTGAGGCAGTTTTGCATTCACATTTACATGATATCCCAAATCTAGATGCATCAAAGCAACCTCTCATGTTCTTCAATTGCACTTTAAATGACATATGTAAATTTACAATGTATCTAACTCCATATTACAACCTTTAAAACAATTTTTGAGCTCCAGGGAAGCTTGGGCATGCATTTTAATGTTGTCACTTAGTAAAGGTTTAACCTTGCAAATTACAGAGTATTTTTGCTACAAATTTTCATATTTTCATATTTTCATTGAAAATAAAACACTTATAGCATAATTTATTGTTATATTTATTCATACACTTATATTTTTCACTTAAATATAAACATTTTCCATGAACATATAATAGGTTTTCTTAAAAAAAAATCCAAATCGGTGATTATGCATCCGAATGTTTTTGGGAATATTCACTACATATGCATGAATAGTTAATAGCAACTACTCTTGGGAAAACCATGAATTTTCAATTGAAGTCATATAAATTATGTATGAAAAGAATTTTTTTTTAATAATTTACTTGTATTATTTGTTTTACTTATTTCAACATCTAGGTGGTATACCATGTTGTATATTAGCGTGTAGAATTTTTTCCATGTATTTCTAAAGATATTTTCCAATGCCATTTATTCTTGTTGTAAGTTGTTGTTAATTATTGTCAAAGATGCACATGTGACACTAATGGAATGGTGTTGTTGCCAAATTTTAAAGTTAGTAACACGAATTCAATTGGTTATCTCCTATGATATATATATATATATATATATATATATATATATATATATATATATATATATATATATATATATATATATATATATATATATATATATGCTTTGATCACCAAACAGTTTGATAAGTTATTACTTATGTGTTTTAAAAGAAGAAACATGTATTTGATCCCTAAGTCTGATTACCCTACTTTTTTAGTCTACCTTTTATTTTTAATAGTGACAAAAGGTCTTATTAGAGCCTTGTTGGATGCAAAATAAAGTGGGTCAAAATTGGCACTAGGGAAGGCATTTACTCTGAGGTAGTTTTGCATTCACATTTAGATGATATACCAAATCTAGTTGCATGAAAGTAACCTCTCATGTTCTTCAATTGCACTTTAAATGACATCTTTAAATTTGCAATGTATCTAACTCCATATTACAACCTTTAAAACATTTTTTGAGCTACAGGGAAGCTTCACCGTGCATTTTAATGTTGTCACTTAGTATAGGTTAAGCCTTACAAATTACAAAGTCTTTTTGCACAAAAAAGTCTTTTATGACAGAACATGAAAAACTAACCTTGGTTTCCCTCAAAACCCACCGTCCTCTGATTCATCAAAATATCGTGAATCTTTGTGCATAGAAAACATCATGTTGGGAGTGTAAATGCACTACTAATTGCACAAAAATGTTATAAATATTGGAATGATCAATCAAATTAAATCCTTAATTATGGAGCCATATCCAAATTTGGATGTGCAGTTTAATATAGCCAACTTTAACAATTTTTCCCTTTGGTTTTACAATGCAATTCTTAGCCTTTATGCACACCAAGTAGGTTTATGTTGTTGGATTATTGAGAGGGGGGGTGAATTATTAATGAGCAATTATAGTACTTTTAACCACAATTTATTCTTCAACAAGATTCAACAATTTTATCATTAGCATTCAATATATCATCAACAATATAATAATAAACAACATCACATCACAATAGATACATAGTACACCAAAATTTATGTGGAAACCCAACTGAGAGAAAACCATAGAATGTTTTTTCTTATATATCAAAAGAATGCATTCATTGGAAGCACCAACTTCCAATTCTCCAGCTACAACTCCCTGAATTCTCTTGCTCCAACCAGAAGGAGGCTACAACCCCCTGAGTTCTCCAAATCCAATTGGAAGGTGGCTACAACCACCTATCCTTGCCCCATCCAACCACCCTATAATATAAATGTAGACCAATTGTTGTTATCACAAACTCTTCCATTGTCACTACCACTATCACTTCCACTGTCACTATCACTTTATCTCTGTCACTGTCTCGATCACTATCACATCAACTTGTATCGTCTCATCAACCAACTAAACATGTACCATACCATGCATCAAGTGTATATCAATATCTCATGCATCAATCATGAACCAAAAGATACATCAATAATGCATAGTGAATCATGAACTAGAGCATCAACCATGTACAACATGTGCCATATACCATAGCATCAACCATGTACAACCTGTGCCATATACCATAGCATCAACCATATGCAGATCTGAACATATCATCAATGAAGTATATCAAGAACCAATTCATGTTCCTCGTGCATATTCCACCATACAACATGAATATGCCTCAACCATGTACATTCAACTCAAAGATATAAACTACAAGAACCATGTCATGTGTTGAACCAGATATAAGAGTGCCCCTCACTCAACCAAGCTACCAAGATATACCATATCCAAATACCATATAAACCATACCATGTATTCCTCAAGCATACAACATATGATGACAAGAAGTAACCATCAAAATAAGTATATAACCATATCAATACCTCTATGGTTAACCTGAAACTTTGAGATCCTGGCATGTAGACTTCCTTTAGACCTTTAGGGACCTGGTACCAACATATACTCAAGCCTTCATTATCTTTTCAGAGATATGTGACCTTCTCTTCTACAACCCACAGATATATTTTCTTTCCTTCACTGCATCCCATGTACATTTTCTCCCTTCTGATCTACAACCCGTAGATACCTAAGAAACTAGGGTTTGTTGCAACCCCGATACTTTCTCCTTCAACCTTCCTTTTCTACCTCAGAAAAATGTCGTCACAACCTTATAAAAATATCACTAGTTCACAAGATAGATAATCAATGAATGAATGTGTGAGTGTGCTTGTGAATGACTCCTTGAAGTGCTTATATACTTGTTCTAGGTAATTCCTCTCCTTAATTTAGGGCTTTTAGGGTTTTCTTCTTACAACAAATTTACCCCTTTGACCAAGACTTATAAAAAAACTAGGGGCTTTTCGTCCACTTTTCAAGGCTTCCAACTTTACAGGGCCAGATCTCCCTAACCGCGAGGAACTACATGGCATTCCACATATCACCAAAAATGGTACAATAAGTATTGTCCATCCATGAGTGTGTTACCTTCATTTACTCCATCCTTCATGACCTAAATCCTCATTCAAGTATGGTATCCTTAACCATGATTAAGGGTTTCGTAGACTTCTTCAAAGTGTCTTCCTGTGAGGGTCGTGCCTAGAGTTATTCCATAAGGGAACCACTCTGAAGACTTCTCCAAATACACCCATCACATCAGTTGACAACAATCCAATATTCGTTGACATCAATGAAAACCAATTGTCCAACATATGTTTTAAAATTCCAATATAAGTTTATAGACATGTGTAAAATCACAAACTACATCTTATGCAAGTTTAATAAAAAACTTTGGCTCAAAATTGAGACTAAGGTGTGTGTTTGAGGTTGAGGCAGTTTTGCATTCAAATTTACATGAATCCCAATTCTAGGTGCATGAAATCAACCTCTCATGTTCTTAAATTAAACTTTAGATGCATAGATAAATTTAGAATTTATGCAAATCCATCTTAAAACTTATAATAAAAAAAATTGGAGCTACAGGGAAGCTCGGGTGTGCATTTCATTTAGTCACACAATACAGTTTATACCTTGCAAATTACAAGGAAAACTTTGCCTGTTTTGCACAACCACTCTTTTTAAACTTGAAATTGAAAAACAAAACAACATGAATAGGTCTACTATGATAAACCACATCCCCAACAACTTGCACAACTCAAATCTAAGGTATAATACAACATTGGGTTACTTTTTACAAACAGTTTGTGCATTTTGATGGTTTTACTATGCATATCTTGCCTATTTTTGCACAAAAGAGTTTTTATTGAATCTTAATGAAAAATTGACCTTGGTTTCTCTCCTAACCTACCATTCTATGATTCATCAAAATGTCATGAATATTTGTGCATAGAAATCATACTTTTTGGAGTGTAAATGCACTACTAATTGTACAAACAAGTTATTATACATATTGTAATGATCAATTTACAACTTAAATCCTAAATTATGGAGCCATATCCAATTTTGGGTGTGCATTTTAATAAAACCAACTTTAACAATTTGGCCTTTTGGTTTTACAATGCAAATCTTAGCCTTTATGCACACTATCGGGTGCCAGTTTTGATCTTTTCGTTAGGCCTATTCACCTCCATTTTTACCTTAAACACCTCTATTTTTTGCTATTTTCATCTACTTAATGGCATAATATGCACAAACAAGGTAATCAATTGTCTTTTGGAAGAAAACTCTTGGTTTTTCTTGTAAATGATGTTAAGAGCTATTTCCATAGAAAACTTACCTATAATCCAGTCATTACAGGAATTACAGGTTGGCGTATCTCCATTGGCTCTAAGGAAGAGATTCTACTTGGAGGTACTTCACCAATATTAGGAGATGGTGATTTACCTATCTTACCATTCCCATGACACTTAGTACCTGATAATCAATGCAAGTCTAAACCGATAGACAGTTATTACAGGAAAATCGACTGACAATTATTACAGGAAATACGTAGGAATCAAAGGTTAACATAGGAAGTTTTGTGGGATCATTTGCGAGCATATAACGATGAATCTCAAAACACTAGAAAATGGGTTTTTTCCATAATGTTCCCATTTATGTGATACACGAGCCAATTTCCAAAAAATGATATACTGAGAGAGATATGGGCATATTTCTAATACGATTTTTCTGACATCTTCTTGTAGCGACCGATTTTCAAAACCACATATTAAGGGTTGCACCCAACCAAGGAATGCACTCAGTTTTTGATATCCTTAGTTGAATTCATATATATATCAAGTATATTAGATGTAATTTCTGATATATAAATAGGTTGAGCAGATGTATTGAGTCCTGTATTTTTTATTGTCAAAGCATATGGTTGAAGACATATTGTAACTCTTGATTTTAACATTGATGTTAAATACAAAGGAGTTATGAACAATTTGATGAATTAGATCTTTAACACAGTCTGAGTTTTCCTTAACAACATATTACAGGAGGGCCCCTTGGTCTATTTTGTCTTTCTGTAAGTAATTTTAGCAGTTTTTCTACATTCATGCTCTGTTTTGATTTCCTGTAGAATGCATAATTATGGAATACAAGCAAGGTTACTTTGTGTATGGTGAAGAAAATGTTTAGGATGATTATGTTAAGACAACCAAATAATTGAATGTTCTTCTATCTACTACACTATACCAACAATTCTCACAGAATATGCTTGAAGATTAAACTAATCGTGTAGGTTTTCTTACATGCATATTTCATTTCAGTTTCAAATAGATTGAATTTACTTTCAGCCAACCTTTTACTCATAAATACTCCTTTCTGATTTCAAAGTTTATTTGACCAAGACAAAGTGCATTTGTGAGTAAGCACCTATAGTGACTTCTTGCAATCTGAGTCCCTACCATTTGATGGTAAAATCTGAGTGACTATAATCATAGGAATTGATTCTTATTATGAGTTTGGCATTTTATTGTTTGATTTTCAATAGGATTTCTTAGGCAATTTCAAGATTAGTTCTGCACATATTGTGTCTATGTCTCACAAGTTTACCTACCCGGATTGATAATTAAATGTTGAGGAATATATAACACTAGATGAGCTCAACATTTTGGTGTCATTTTCAGGGAGGCAGTAAAGGAATTACTTTTGAGATTGTTATTTTTCTTCTTTTATTTGGTCCTTAGCATTTTTCTTGTTTTTTGTTTGTTGTGCCAACATTTACGACTTGGAGGAGGAGAAATAGTAAGACGCAAGGTAAGAACTTGTGCATTCAATTTAGTGGGTATCTTTGAGCCCTCCTCATGTTGGCATTGTAAGTTTGTTTCCTTGTATGCAAGTTTTTATTCATGGAAAGAAATCCAAATCATGTCAATAGACAACTTGGTGACAGCATGGTCTTTGTAGCATGAGGGCATTCGAGTACATGATCATATTTTTCTTTAATTTTTTTTTGTGTGGTGTGTTTGATTATGATTTCATTTATTTTTTTGAGATAGAGAAGTCTTTGTTATTGTAAAAAACCTCATCCATTAATCCATTCATGAGAAAAACCTCTTGAATATTCAGAAGAACTTAAAATTGCTCAATAATTTGTTGAGCAAGGGAGGATGTGTTGCTACAAGGATTTTCTCAAATCCTTGTCCAAAGTTTAGAATCATCACTAGGGGAGATCTTGCATCTCATGAACCAGTCCAAGAAAAAATGATCCATGAACATACCACACAATATAAGGATTTAGAAGTTTCTTCTAATCCTTATCAACAAGAAGACAAGATCAATGTGGCATGGATAATTTCATATGAGGAGCAGATACTAGATCCAGAAATTGAAGAGTTTCTTGGATGCTTGTCACCAAATCCCTTGTGTACTTAGGAATATGAAAATCAATTCCATAAAGAAGTTCATGACATGAAAACTACATGAAATCAAGGATCATATAGAAGTTTGGTTTCAATCAGTCACAAGTCTGCAACTTCACTCCATATTTCAACAATTCTTGGCACCATCTCTACAAAAGCAGTTGGCCTCTCATATTCTGGTATTCATTAAGGTATATTTTTCAGATTTGGATATGAGTACACTAGAGATCTTTCTATGTGAATGGATGCATTGGAAGTATGCCTACACTTGAAATATGTTTTTATTTTTCAAGTAAAGTAGGATAGTGTAGAGAAATAAATAAAGATAAAAATAAAGCTTAGTTGTGAAAACCATGTTATTGGCACAACTAAGCATGAAATCTACTTGAAAACTAGGTTACAAGTAGGTAGAATTCGTCAATAAGTCAATAAGTCCAATTTCTGTTAATTACAGAAAATTGATAAGAATTGTGAAAGTTATTATATATCATTTCAAATGTAAAGGTTCAAAGCAATTCAATAAACTGATAACATGTATAAGTGATTACAATTCTCAATATAGCATGAGATCATTTCTAGTTTAGCATCAGCCATGTTCAAACTTCTTCAACTGTCTGTGGAAAATAAAAGAAATGTTCTTCAAAGATAGAATTTTCATCCTGTGAAAAAACGACAGTTTCAAGCAAGCAAGCCTCACTCTCATATGTCAGCTCAAGATTTCACAAATTTCACTTAGCTCTCAAGCACCGTTAAAGTGTATTCATGCACATATCAACTTCCTTACTTCATTTGCATGAGGACATGCAAATATCTTAGTGTGGGGAAGAGTAGAAATAGTTTCCAAACCTTCAAGTGAGGCATAACAACAATAGTTTCCATACTTTCAAGCAAGATAGAGTTCAATTTTGTACAAATTTCCTGTAGAATTATCAGAGATCATTCAGAATAAATTAGTCACCTTTTCAGTGATTAATGGTTGTGTTAAGCTCCATTTTTTCTAGCAGCCTCAGGATTTTCCTAATCCTTAGAGACAACATTTCTCTACATTCGAAGAACACTTCCAATTTCAGCAATAAAAGGACTTCAATCATTTCAACAAAAAATTACTGTCATTTCTTGTAATGAAAGAAAGAATTCCAATAATTCAAGACTGGTTCAAAAATGTGTAGAATATTCAAAGTTGAATAAGATTACAGAGAAACATAAACACTTGTTCCAAGAATCTTCAAAATCATCATGTCAACATCAATAATTCTCGGTAATAGTAAGTTTGTATGCAAGGTAATAGTCTTTTGATACTTATTTATTTGTTAAACTAGAGTTCAATTTCAAAATACAACTTATATTCATGTCATTTTCCATACGATACATGATTATTCTAAGTAACTACTTCCTCGTTACTCTGATTTTATCCACAATTTCTTAGTCATACCATACCATTCATTTCAGTTATGAATGATGTGAAAACGAAATTATTATGATTGTGTTGTACACATAGTCATATTTCATGAATTCAAACTGATACCCATTTCTCTGCCAACAAATTTGATACCACTCATCATCTGCCATAACCATATCCATTATGCATGCACCATCATTATCAACGATGATCTTCCTGTGAATTGTTATCATTATTTCAAATTGACATAGTTTTATATGATGCAACCCTACGATGATATGATGCTTCGATGACCCTTCATACATTTGAATTAATTCATTAAAATGGTCATACAAGTGGCTCATTCTCCAACATCTTCCTTGTTGCATTATAACCTCCATCTATCACCCGTCTCCACCATTTTTACCTTTGTCTGTGCGAGGATTTGAACCTGTCACCCAACATATTTTGCAGACGAAAGGATGAATATGATGGCACCTTTCGTGGTCAGGGAATTTGTTGAGACATATGAAGGAAGAACAAATATGGTTGGATATATCAAAATCACGGTTACAAAGGAATCATTGGACACCATCACAAGTTTGGAGAGGAAAGGTAAAAGTTGGTTTAAAATCCAGAGACTAAAAGGAAAAGGGTGGACAATGTGCTTGAAAAAATTGCAACAGAATCCAGACTAGACTAAGGGCGTTCTAAGAAACTGGTTAGATGAACCGTAGAAATATGTGGTTTTATTCATCCAAAAGTAATTGACTTGTGAGGAGAGGTTCAATATAATATGTAGTTACCATATTCGTTTGTTGTAGAATTTGAAGTATAAAAGTAAGTGAATCGATATGCCTTATTTTATATTTAAAAGCCTCATGAAAATGGCCATGGAAGTTCAGAAAATAAAAAATAAAATAAAAAAAAAACACCCAACAAGGATAGGTTTTTGTATCACCATGCTCTAGTTAAACTGGTTATATTGCATAAACTAGAAAAAAAAATCAAACCGGACCTGGGAGGAGTTTTTACTCATAAACAATTTTGAATGAAATGATTCATCTAGTGAAAACCCTAGAGAAGACGAAAATTCTATAAACCTAGAAATCAACATTATAGGAATTGGTGAAAAAAAAGGAACAAGTGGGTGAAGGTGTACAGTCAACCAAGAAGGGTAGTAATCTAAAAAAGATAAAGCAAAGTCTTGTGCAATCTTAGGGAAAGAATTTCCAAAGTCCTGTGAAATCTATAAACAAAAAAAACACAAAAGAAAATAATGAACGGAAGAAGAGGATTGCATATTGAGGAAGGAAATCAATTTTTTAATGAAGAACATAAGAAAGTTCTTGAAGAACTACCATAATTCAAGGAAAATCCTGATTATGAAGTCCATGATGAGGAAATCAAACCATGACTACATATATTACCTTGGAAGCTCTCCATGAAAAATTGGAAAAGAAAAGCAAAAAGATAAGCATAATGAAGAAAACAATTTATGCACTGGAAATTCTTGACAGGGCCATCAAAGCATAAATTGAGAGACTCAAGGAACAAAGTGCTCAATTAAAGGAAAAATATGATGAGTTTAAAAATAAATACAAGTATAAAAAGGAGAATGCAAGGAAGTGGTATGCAACACACATAAGAACCATTTAGCAAAATAGAAGATTGTCTGACAGACTCAAATAGTACAAGTCCAAAGACAAAGGGCCTTCAACAAAATCAAGAGATGACTAAGGAATAAGGACACGGTTTTGAAATATTGAATCAACAGTTACCTTGGAATAAAATTGCATGAGGACATGTGATATCCTCTGTCTGGTGGAGATGTTGGGTGTCAATTTTAATCTTTTCATCAGACCCATTCAACTCCATTTTTACCTTAAACACCTATACTTTTGCCTATTTTCATCTACTTAATGGAATAATATGCACAAACAAGGTAATAAGTTGTCTTTTGGAAGAAAACTATTGGTTTTCCTTATAAATGATGTTAAGAGATATTTCCATAGAAAACTTACCTATAATCCAGTCATTACAATAATTAACTTTATTTCATGAGTTATTACAGGAATTACAGGTTGTCATACCTCCATTAGCTCTAAGGAAGATATTCCACTTGGAGGTACCTCACCAATATCAGGAGATGGTGATTTACCTATCTTACCCTTCCCATGGCACTCAGTACCTGAAGGTCAACATAAGTCAAAACTAACAGACAATTATTATAGGAAAAATGGTCAATAGTTATTATAGGAAATACGTGGGAATCACAGGTTAATAGAGGCGGTTTTGTGGGATAATTTGCGATCATATAATGATGAATATTGAAAAAATAGAACATGGGTTTTTTCCAGAATGTGCCCATTTAGGTGACGAGGGAGAATATTTCCCAAAAAAGACATACGCAGAGAGATATGAGCATACTTCTAATATTGTTTTTCATAAATGTTCCTGTAGCGGTCTATTTTCAAAACCACATATTAAGGGTTGCACCAAACCAAGGAATGGACTCAGTTTTTGAGATCCTTAGTTGAAGTCATACATAGAGAAAATATGTTAGATACAATTTATGATATATAAATAGGTTGAGTAGATGTATTGAGTCCATTATTTTTTATTGTCAAAGTATATGGTTGAAGACGTATTGTAACTATTGATTTTAACATTGATGTTAAATACAAAGGGGTTTTGAAAAATTTGATGAATTAGATCTTTTACACAGTCTCTTTTTTCCTTAAAAACATATTCCAGGAGGCCCCCCTGGTCTATGTTGTCTTTCTGTAAGTAACTTTAGTAGTTTTGTTACATGCATGCTCTGTTTTGATTTCCTGTAGAATGCATAATTTTGGATTACAATCAAGGTTACTTTGTGTATGGTGAAGCAACAGTTTATGATGATGATGTTAAGACAAACAAATCGTTGAATGCTCTTGCATCTACTGCACTGTACCAACAGTTCTCATGGAATATGCCTTAATATTAAACTAAGCTTGTAGGTTTTCTTACATGCATATTTCATTTCAATGTCAAATAGATTGAATTTACTTTCAACCAACATTTTACTCAGAAATACTCCTTTATAATTTCTGAGTTTAGTTGACCAAGATAGAGTGTGTTTGTGAGTAAGAACCTGGAGTGACTTCTTACACTCTGAGTCCCTGCCATTTGATGATCAAATCTGAGTGACTGTAATCATAGGAATTGATTTATGATTATGAGTTTGGCATTTTATTGTTTGATTTTCAGTAGGATTTCTTAGGCAATTTTAAGATTAGTTTTGCACATATTGTGCCCGTGTCTCACAAGTTTACCTACCCATATTGATAATTAAATGTTGAGGAATATAGACCACTAGATCAACCCAACACACACCATGTAGGTTTATTTATGAAAATGTCAATATACGTTTACAAATATGTTAGAAAAACAAGACCGCGAAGCAATAAAATAAAACAAATGCAGAAACAAAACACAGAAGACACACAATACAAGAGAGACACAGATTTACGTGGTTCACCCAGTGTGGGATACGTCCACCAGAGAAATTGCCAGGTCCTTCCTTTATTATTATCCAGCA
>ML779354.1:514228-541634 GCA_009831015.1 Picea engelmannii
CATCATCATTGTTGTTATTTTGTAACATTTAAAAGCCTTTTGGTGTGGATTCATATAGATTTTGTAACATTTAAAATCCTTTTATTTATTTTGGTGGTGCTGCTCTGGTGTGGATTCATATTTTCTGTTGGTCATTTGGATCTCCAGGGGCACTTTTTGGTCCTCTAAGTACTTCACCTTACGTTCCGTCTGTTTACAAGTGACATCTTAAATGTTAAAAGGGAAGCTAAACATGAAACTTAACTATGTATTTTCAACCCTAAGGTGATTGTCTAACCAATCTTAAACTTTGTATTTTCAACGTTAAGGTGATTTTCTAACCAATGTCACCATCCATAGTGTATACTTTTCTTTAAGTGTTGAATTTCGTTTTGTTTGATTAACTATGTATTTTCAACCTTGAGGTAATTTCTAACCATTGTAACCATTCATAGGGTAAAATGTTTTTTAAATGTTGAATTTACATTTCATTTATATTTTTTTTGTTTTATTATTATTTGAAAAAATTAGGACATAGACAGAAAATTATGTTATATAACAAGCTATGCCCTTTTATATATATTTGAAAGGATTTGATTTTAATTCTAAGAAGTATATGTTATACATATTTAAAAGGTTTGATTTTGATTCTAAAAAGTAATATTACATAAAGGTTAACAAAATTAATAATGTTTAAAGAAAGTTAATGGAGAAAATGCCAATTAATGAAAAGGAGGGAATAAGAAGACATTTCATCAAGAAAAGGAGAGTTAAAACAATACAAAATGCTATTGTGTATTTGACACTTGTGTAATACAAAAATAATAAAGGATGATCATAGTTGAAAGTCCAAAATGCAAAATTGTAAATCTCTCAACTCATAACTCATAAGGTCTATCTTCTTATTCTAGTCTTTATTGGCTTGGTATACATGTACTCCCTTAAGGATATGGGTATTGTTGAAGCCACAAATTTTCATTTTAAATTCGTTTCTCTAATACCATTTTTTAACATACCTAATACCTTCTCCACACTTTGAGTATGTGGTATTAGTGAGTAAATTTGCATGAATTTGTGTAACATACCCAATACCTTCTCTACACTTTGAGTATGTGGTATTAGTGAGTAAATTTGCATGAATTTGTATCATGTCTGAACACCACCATTACGTTAACCATCCAAATTCATGCAAATATACTAAGGAACCCAACTCAATTGTTTTTTTATTACTATTTATTATTAGCAAGCATGACACTACATATTTGTGAAACCTAAATGTAGTCATTCCATTATTCATGAAACCATAAATCATAAATGCAAGCTAACACATGTAGTTAGAAGAACAATATGGAAATTAATTTCAATTATGACATAACCATAACAATTTAGTATTAGTTCAACACAATTCATAGATACAATTAAGAACACTTATTTGTCTATAATTGCTCACCAATTGGTTGTAGAAGAGAGATGTTCCAACCAACCATAGGCTCCATGTTGCATCAGTGCTCTTTGCAACAAAGGCCACCCCCAAGTTAAGGCTATGAATCCACAAGGGGAAAACCCTTTCTATGGTTGGATTTAGTTTCTCTTTTCATGGCCCAATTCATAGGTTCATGGCCATTAGTTACACCTACAACAATTCTCAATCGATAGCCCTCTTCCCCATCAAGTTGCACAATTCAAGGAATGAGATGCCCTTCTCTGCTCAATAGTTTCTCAAGCTATCCCACTTGCCTCCAGGGCTCCAATTTAGGATGCCCAAGAAATATCACTATTGGGATTCCAGGGAATTATCAATTGTAGTGAAATTTCTTCAATTATATATCATTATGTACAACCACAATTCTCTATCAACAATTCATGGTTGTCGATTTCATGGTTTCAATTTAGTATATACACAACAATTCAATCTAGGGCAATTTCCCCAAATCCCCAAATGAACGATAATTTGCAGTATGAATTTTCCAATTTCTAATAAGTTTGACTCTTTAATAAGTGAATGGAAATCCATGTTTGAACTCCCCTTTTTAACCTTCAAAATAAAAATAAAAATCACTATAATTCGCTTGCATGACAATGGTAAAACTTTTAATTGCATGGTATGAAGAGGCCACATGATTCGAAATTGATATTTAAATACTTGGCTAAGTTTTAAGCATTTGTTCAATCACCAATTAAGAATTATGGAAAGAAGAAGAACTTAATGAGATATTATAGCAACCATCATAAGGAAATGCAGATCAAAATATAAGCACAAAGAACAACAAAGTTGTTCACGGAGTTTGGCAAGAATGCTTACATCTCTGGGCCTTTCTCTCATTGGGTGAGGGTTTCTTTTTTCTCTTCAATTCTTTAAAAGTACATCAGAAAAGTGTCAAAAAAGATTACAAACTGGTCTGGTTGTGTTCTGCTTGACCTCAATAATCCAACACAACTGACGACACTGAAAAAGGTTGAAAGTAGCTCCTGGAATTGGCCCACAAAGTTTCCTTCCTCAATGGCTTCCCTACATAAAAATGGCTTCAAGCTTCATAAACTCATCATCATTGTTCCAATATGAACCTCTTGGTCCATCAAAAACCTTTGATTTATATAAGATTTGAGTTGGTATCCTCCTCCCAACTTCCTCCCAAGATCTGGCCTCAAATCAGACTCCAGATCCCCCCAAAATGGCTAAAATCCTCCAACGACGGATTTCTTATATTATATACCGGCGGTATTTGATTTGTACAACGGCGGTATCTTATATTATATGTAGTGTAAATCAAAATCCCTATCTTCTCTTATGTTCAAAGGAATTCTGTGGAGACCTACAACTATTCTCTTGTATCATGTCTGAACACCACTAGTACGTTATTCTTTCTTTCTGTCACCATCTTCATTCCTCCTCCTCCATCATCATTGTTGTTATTTTGTAACATTTAAAATCCTTTTGATGTGGATTCATATAGATTTTGTAACATTTAAAAGCCTTTTATTTATTTTGGTGGTGGTGCTCTGGTGTGGATTCATATTTTCTGTTGGTCATTTGGATCTCCAAGGGGCACTTTTTGGTCCTCTAAGTACTTCACCTTACGTTTCGTCTGTTTACAAGTGACATCTTAAAAGTTGAAAGGGAAGCTAAACATGAAACTCAACTATGTATTTACAACCCTAAGGTGATTCTCTAACCAATCTTAAACTTTGTATTTTCAACGTTAAGGTGATTTTCTAACCAATGTCACCATCCATAGTGTATAATTTTCTTTAAGTGTTGAATTTCGTTTTGTTTGATTAACTATGTATTTTCAACCTTGAGGTAATTTCTAACCATTGTAACCATTCATAGCGTAAAATGTTTTTTAAACGTTGAATTTACATTTCATTTTTATTTTTTTGTTTTATTATTATTTGAAAAATTTAGGACATAGACAGAAAATTATGTTATATAACAAGTTATACTTCCTATATATATTTGAAAGGGTTTGATTTTGATTTTAAGAAGTAACCGAAAATTATGTTATATATATTTGGGTTTGATTTTGATTCTAAGAAGTCATATTACATAAAGGTTAACAAAATTAATAATGTTTAAAGAGAGTCAATAGAGAAAATGTCAATTAATGAAAAGGAGGGAATAAGAAGATATTTCATCAAGAAAAGGAGAGTTAAAACAATACAAAATGCTACTGTGTATTTGACACTTGTGTAATACAAAAATAATAAAGGATGATCATAGTTGAAAGTCCAAAATGCAAAATTGTAAATCTCTCAACTCATAACTCATAAGGTCTATCTTCTTATTCTAGTCTTTATTGGCTTGGTATACATGTACTCCCATAAGGATATGGGTATTGTTGAAGCCACAAATTTTCATTCTAAATTTGTTTCTCTAATACCATTTTGTAACATACCCAGTACATTCTCTACACTTTGAGTATGTGGTATTAGTGAGTAAATTTGCATGAATTTGTATCATGTCTGAACACCACCGTTACGTTAACCACTCAAATTCATGCAAATATACTAAGGAACTCAACTCAATTGTTTTGTTATTACTATTTATTATTAGCAAGCATGACACTACATATTTGTGAAACTTAAATGTAGCCATTCCATTATTCATGAAACCATAATTCATAAATGCAAGCTAACACATGTAGTTAGAAGAACAATATGGAAATTAATTTCAACTATGACATAACCATAACAATTTAGTATTAGTTCAACACAATTCATAGATACAATTAGGAACACTTATATGTCTATAATTGCTCACCAATTGGTTGTAGAAGAAAGATGTTCCACCCAACCATAGGCTCCATGTTGCATTAGTGCTCTTTGCAACAAAGGCCACCCCCAAGCTAAGGCTATGAATCCACAAGGGGCACACTCTTCCTATGGTTGGACTTAGTTTCTCTTTTCATGGCCCAATTCATAGGTTCATGGCCATTAGTTACACCTACAACAATTTTCAATCCATAGCCCTCTTCCCCATCAAGTTGCACAATTCAAGGAATGAGATGCCCTTCTCTGTTCAATAGTTTCTCAAGCTATCCCACATAGGATGAAGGGATTCAATATAGGATGCCCAAGAAATATCACTATTGGGATTCCAGGGAATTATCAATTGTAGTGAAATTTCTTCAATTATATATCATTATGTACAACCACAATTATCTATCAACAATTCATGGTTGTCGATTTCATGGTTTCAATTTAGTATACGCACAACAATTCAATCTAGGGCAATTTCCCCAAATCCCCAAGTGAAGGATAATTTGCAGTGTGAATTTTCCAATTTCTAATAAGTTTGACTCTTTAATAAGTGAATGGAAATCCATGTTTGAACTCCCCTTTTGAACATTCAAAATAAAAAAATCACTATAATTCACTTGCATGACAATGGTAAAACTTTTAATTGCATGGTATGAAGGGGCCAGATGATCTGAAATTGATCTTTAAAGACTTGGCTAAGTTTTAAGCATGTGTTCAATTACCAATTAAGAATTAAGGAAAGAAGAAGAACTTAATGAGATATTATAGCAGCCATCATAAGGAAATGCAGATCAGAATATAAGCACAAAGAACAACAAATTTGTTAACAGAGTTTGGCAAGATTGCTTACGTTTTCGGGCCTTTCTCTCAGTGGATGAGGCTTTCTTATTTCTCTTCAATGCTTTAAAAGTACATCAGAAAAGTGTCAAAAGGATTACAAACTAGTATGGTTGTGTTCTTCTCGACCTCAAAAATCCAACACAACTAACAACACTGAAAAAGGTTGAAAGTAGCTCTCGGAATTGGCCTGCAAAGTTTGCTTCCTCAATGGCTTCCCTGCATAAAAATGGCTTCAAGCTTCATAAACTCATCATCATTCTTCCAATATGAACCTCCTGGTCTATCAAAAACATTTGATTTATATAGGATTTGAGTTGGTATCCTCCTCCCAACTTCCTCCCAAGATCTGGCCTCAAATCGAGCTTCAATTCCCCCAAAAATGGCTAAAATCCTCCAAAATCAGCATAAAAATCCACAAAAATATTTAATATAAAGTTTAAAATCCAAAATTTCAAATAATGTGGGCTCAACCCCCTTTCTTCAGGCTCCTGGTCAAATGGAGCGCACCATATGGCGAAGGGATGGGTCGCACTCCTATTCAATGGATAAGCCCCTGGTCCTTATCCCTCGTTCTGGTCGCATGCAAGGCCATGTGGCTTGGCCTTAACCCTCGCGCCCCGCCTTTGGCTCCTAATATGTAGCTCTAGTCACGTGGGGTGCCATAGGACCCTGTGTTGGCCCCCACCGACCAGGGATTAGCCCAAAAAAAAATGCCACATAGTGCTTTAAATCTAAATTCAGTCGTTGGTTTGAACAAGCACCAACCATGCCCTTGTGGCCAACGCATGGGCTTAGACCATTTCTCATGATGGAGGTTGGGGGTTCGAGCCCGATGGAGTCGCAACCAATTTTTTTGCGTAGCCAACATTGGAAAAATCTGAGGTGCCATGTGGCGCCCTCTGATTGGGCCATGTGTCACCCTATGATTGGCCCGTACTGTACAATCAACACATAGTTAACAACCCAATCAACATGCATGGTCAGCTACCACGTCACTTCCATACAACCAAGTGTTGTGCCATGTCATCATCTGTACTACCAAGTCACCTGCCTAGTCACCTACCATGTCAGCATCCATACTACCCAGTCACCCTTCCACGTCAGCATGCGTACAACCACCTATCATCCGTACTACCACGTGTCAGTCTGTCATTGGGCCACGTCACGTACAGACTTTCACATGCCACATCCTTACACTGCCACGTGCCAATTCCGTACTAGTCCAACTTAGCCCAAAAATTTCAAAACTGAGTGACACATGTCACCTCCTCGTGTTGCCACGTGTCCTTGGTGATGTCATCATGACATCACTTGTATTACTGTTGATTTCAGCAGTACGACCTATTGACTTTGACCAGTTTGACTTTTTCCTGTTTGGGAAATCGATCAGAACGCGATAACTTTCGCATACGGTGTCCGTTTGCAGAAAAAATTATATGGTTGGAATCAACGTGACAAGACAAACAAAATGGCGTTGGTTTCGTCTGATTCTGAGAAATTTGTTTGTTAGGCCTTCCTGGATCCATTTTGGATCATGCCTCCCCACTAAGACCTTTTGGTCCTCCAATATGGTATTAACCAGTCATTAAGTGCGGGATAGGCCACCCCACTTGTCTTTTGTCTTTAAACTCTGTCTTGTGCATCTAACGCATCATAATCAATTGAAAAACAACCATGACGACTGAGAGTATATTTTTATCCACTTGTACTCTTTCACATCAAGTTACTAGAGCCACTACCATCCATATTGAAAACATTAGCAACGATAACATCAGAAATATGACTACAAATGAGCTAATATGTTTGATGTGCTTTCACAATATTAGTTTATATTGAAGCAAAGTATGATTGAATTTCCATTCTACAACCATCTCATGTTCATGCTTAAGATCAACTGCTTAACTTGGCACAATTATATGTGTGTTGCTTGCATAAGTTGCATTCCTTAATTGTTCCATTGTTTGTAGAGATTGATTTTCTTTTATGTGATGAGCATGTACAACATATTCATTGTCTTCTTTAGTTAAGTGATATTGATTATGTTACTTGTAGAATATTTTTTTGCAATCATACAAATAAGGGTTGCCTAAGACCATTCCACATTCATTGAGTGGCACCACATCACACGTTACCTCATCCACAAACTTTGATGAAATTGCAAAATATAAAGTGCATTTCTTTGTTATGTGAAATTTATGATTGTTGCTTATCCATTTGAGTAAGGTTTATGATGTAGCTTAGTTGTCAATCCAAATTGTTTAACCACTTCCTCTAAAATCAAGTTATATTGAGATCCACTATCTATCAATGTATCGATATTAGTATGTTTCATTATCACCCTTATGTGAAACAATTTACTTCTAGAATCATATCCTTCACCAATTTTACTTGTCAAGCTATCTGCTATGATTTTAGTATCATCACCTGATCATATCCCAAGTCTGTTGGCCATGTTGTTGTTGCAACTGTTTTCCTCCCTTTCATTTCTTTAAACCAATTCGGTCTCTTCTCTAGGTGCAATTTCCAGCAATGGTCATCATTGTGCCTTTCTTTCTTGCAATGCTTGCAAGAGAGCTTCTCTTCCTTTCTTGTCATTGAATTTGATTTCTTTCCATTCCCCTTCATTTTGTTCTCTTTCATTGAAGATGATTCCCTTGATACACCAACTCCTATTTTCCCTACTTCAATGTATGTTGCTTGAACATAAACCTCATCAAGATTAGTAGGTCCAAACATAAATACAGTGTTACGAATATGTGTAGGTAAACCTCCTATATACTTCATAAGAGTTTCTTGGGTATGTAATGGAATATTTAACATTAGTGCCATCTTATGAAATTCATCTATGTATTCTTGCATTGTTTGTCCTTTTCTTAGTTTAAGACTTTGCCATTCAATTAAAGCCTTCTCCTTATAACCCAAAGGATAAAATTTCTTTCTAAGTGAAAAAACAAAATCTTGCCATGATGGAAATACATTACCAACTTGTTGCATGCCATTTTGCAACTTACTCTTCCACCACATGAGTGGTGTGCCTGCAAGCCGAAGTGATGACAACTTGATTTGAGTTGCCTCATCCTTGATTTGTTGCACACTGCAATAAAATTCCATCTGTCTGACCTAGTTACCAAGCCTCTCAGCATTGACTTCACCATCATACATGGGCAATTCAAATTTCAAATCAAGCTTAAGTAAAGGCATATCATGTTTATGTTTATGGGAATGTTTTCTTGCGGTGGATTTTGAACTTGTACTTGAAGAAGAAGAAGATGATGGAGAAGAAGGAGGTGAAGGAGGAGGTTTAAAAGGATCCTCTCCTTCTTGAATTTTGTCATGTTTTGAAGATTCCCCTTGGAAAGGCCTCTTTCATTCCAAGTAATCCTCATATAATACCTTTACCATCTCAGACATGGCAAATAAAGTCTTTTGCAACTCTATCTCGTTCTGAGACATGCCTTCTTCCGATACCATCTCTTCATTTTGAGAAGTCCTCTTTCTTGATCTAATCTCAGGATCCCCTTCTACAAGATCTCCTGCAACATGACTCATCTTTTCCATGGTAATCATACAAACTCCAAAACCAATTGTCAACCTACTCTGATACCACTTGATCCGAAATTGATCATTAAAGACTTGGCTAAGTTTTAAGCATGTGTTCGATTACCAATTAAGAATTAAGGAAAGAAGAAGAACTTAATGAGGTATTATAGAAGCCATCATAAGGAAATGCAGATCAGAATATAAGCACAAAGAACAACAAAACATAACAACAAAGTTGTCAATGGAGTTCGGTAAGATTGCCTATGTCTCTGAGCCTTTGTCTTAGTGGGTGAGGCTTTCTTATTTATCTTCAATGCTTCAAAAGTACATTATAAAAATTTCAAAAGGATTACAAATTGGTCTGGTTATGTTCTACTCGACCCCAAGAATCCAACACAACTGACGGTAATGAAAAATGTTGAGCGTGGCTCCCAGAATTGGCCCGCAAAGTTTTCTTCCTCAATGGCTTCCTTGCATAAAAATGGCTTAAAGCTTCATAAAATCATCATCATTCTGCCAATATGAACCTTCTAGTCTATCAAAAACCTTTGATTTATATAGTATTTGAGTTGGTATCCCCCTCCCAACTTCCTCCCAAGATTTGGCCTCAAATCGGGCTCTAGATACCCAAAAAATGGCTAAAATCCTCCAAAATCAACATAAAAATCCACAAAAATCTTTAATATAAAGTTTAAAACCCAAAATTGAAAATAATGTGGGCACAACCCCCTTTCTCTGGGATCCTGGTCATATGGAGCCCGCCATATGGCCAAGGGTTGGGTCACGCTCCTATTCAATGGATAAGCCCCTGGTCCTTAGCTCATGTTCTAGTTGCATGCAGGGCCATGTGGTTTGGCCTTAACCCTCACACCCTGCCTTTGGCTCCCAATATATAGCTCTAGTTGCGTGGCGTGCCATATGGCCTTGCTTTGGCCCCCACCAATTGGGGTTTATCCCAAAAACAACTGCCACATAATGCTTTAAATCTGAATTTGGTCACTGGTTTGAACAAGCACCAACCATGCCCGTGTGGCCAACACATGGGAATAGACTATTGTTCGTGCTGGAGGTTGGGGGTTCAAGCCCAATGGAGTCGCAACCAATTTTTTTTCCTAGCCAGCATTGGAAAAATCCGGGGTGCCACGTGGTACCCTCTGATTGGGCCATGTGTCACCCTGTGATTGGCCCATAAGGTATAGTCAACACACAATTAGTAGCCCAGTCATCATGCATGGTCACATGACACATCATCGTCATACAACCACGTGTTGTGCCACGTCCTTATCTGTACTGCCAAGTCACCTACCACGTCAGCATCCCTACTTCCCAGTCACCCTTCCATGTTAACATCCATACAACCACATGTCATCTGTACTGCCACGTGTCAACCTATCATTGGTCCACGTCACGTACGAACTTCCACGTGTCACATCCGTACACTACCATGTGTCAATTCCATACTGGTCCAACTCAGCCCAAAAATGCCAAAACTGAGTGACACATGTCACCTCCTCATGCTTCCATGTGTCCCTGCTGATGTCACCTGTCATACTACTGATGTTAGCAGTACATCCTGTTGAATTTGACCAGTTTGACTTTTTCCCTGTTTGAAAAATCGATCAGAACACGATAACTTTCGCATATGGTGTTCATTTGTAGAAAAAATATATATGGTCAGAATCAACGCGACGAGCCATATGCAATGGAGTTGGTTTCGACCGATTCTAATAACTTTGATTTGTAGGCCTTCCTGGATCCATTTTGGATCACCACACATCACCTTCATGCATTAATCCCCCCCAAGGTTTAATTATACCACAATTATCTATTAATCAAGGATATAATTAAGTTTTACACGACTTTGGGTCAACTCTCTTACTAAGATCCCTTTCTTAGCCTACCTAAGCCCCCTTGTCTTTCCCCTCTTGTGGAGTCATAGCGCCACTTCTTTTGTCCTTCTCTTTTGTAGTAGGTGATGTACTTATTAATAATATTCAATGTTTGGTTACATATTACATTGTCCATCTTATAGCCATCATCATGTACATACACAACACCAAATTGGCGATCAAAAACAAAGTATTAAATTCTCTTTACCCTAGATTTTTCACGGTGCTAGGTGCACATCATCATTATATACAATGATAACAATTTTGTTTTTACATGAAAATTCCAAAACAAATGTGGATATACCTATTGTATTGCATCCTCTAGCTCACATGTTGTTTCTTCAAGGATGTAGTGAGTCCATTGAATCTTTACCTACAAATAACATTATTCCTAAGAAGACTTAGCTCCTTATTGAATATGCACACTGGTTATACCTGGAAGCCTCCTTATTTCCTTGAGGATTTACCATATCTTATATGATCATATTTTTTCCACCACCTCTAGGATTTGTTTTTCCCTCAACCTCTTATATTAGTCGATATTCTTATAAATCCATTCTCGCCCCTATAATCCAGTTTAATCTGATTTTTCCTTGTCACCTTGATTATTTACCATATTTGATCTGATCAGATTTTCCCCACCACCTCTAGGATTTGTGTTTCCCTAAATCTATTGTAAATAGTGGGTAGTGAATATTCTTCTAAATCCACTCTTAGTATGCAAATGTTTCTCTTCACAAGAGCTCTCATTGTTCTCCACGACATAGGATGTGTTATAACCCTATAATTTATAGGATCAACTGGTGATTGAAAATTTTTCCTTTAGTGTTTTTGGTTTGTAAATAATGTTGCGTTATGCAAATGATTTGAAAAGAAAAGAAAAGAAAAGAAAAGAAAAGAAAAAGAAAAAGAAAAGAAAAGAAAAGAAAAGAATAAAATGAGAAAAAAGAATAAAATAGGGCATAAAAGAAAAAATGAACAAAGCCCCATGCAGTAACAATGACTTGATCCATATAGTTTAAACATGGCCAAGTCCTTTTGAATTTATATTGATAAGATTAGTGAATAATCTTGGTTAAACTGTTCAATCTTAGCCAAGTAGTTAGGTTAGTTAGTGAATAAATTTGATCAGACTATTTAATCCTGATCAAATAGCCCTAGGGTAGAGTAATTTTAGTCCAACAATTTAATCTAGGCTAAATGTCATATGTGAATAGGTTAGAACATAGGTTAGTTGACTTTATTTCAATAAAATATGCATGATGATCGATGCAAATTCATGTATTTGATGTTTGAAAGTGTGTTGCCTAACCCCATGGAGGCAAACAGTAGGGAAAGTAGAGCAAACCCATAAAAAAGCACTAAGCCTAAGTTTCTGCTCCATATATGATTTCGCACTTACAGATTAAAAAGTGTGCACAGATCTACGACAAACAGTAGGGAAAGTAGAGAAAACCCATAAAAAATCACTAAGCCTAAGTTTCCGCTCCATATATGATTTCGCGCTTACAGATTAAAAAGTGTGCACATATCTACGACTGAGGCATTGGCGCCTAGATCTATGCTCGAGATGTAATTCCAGACCCCCTCGAACGTTCTGCTTTTAATGGTGGGGGGGTCCGGAATGATGATTAACAAGAGCGCATAGATGAATGGTCCAGCAGATGGCACGTAGATGAATGACTGATAAGAGTTTTTGGACCGCCCCGACCGTTCTGCTATTAACGGTGGGGGGGGGGGGGTCTGGAATGAAGTGGTTTTCTTGGCGGGCCCCATCATAACGTGGCATGAGTCTATTGCGTTGGGTCCCCTCCGATCCAAAACTACTTACCACTTACCACCCTCCTGACATACCGCCACTACCTCATGACATCACACTCTAGTACTTTCCCCTATAGGTCTCGTCTCATAACTCTGTCAATTCATCCCCCTTGTTCACCCGTCATAAGTCACCTCACACTTGTTGTTCTCCAAACAACGCTATCCACGTCACCCTGTCGCACGCGTCATCCGTCCTTTACCTACCATATCACACTTCAAATGATCCATTGGCCATTTACTATAGACTAACATATTCATTATCCCGTTGACCTGTCCCCCGCACCTAATGGATACCTATTCACTCAAAACTAGACCCTTTTCCGCCATTTTCACACTGCTCACTCTCTCCACACACCAGACAACTCTTTTCCCCTCACTAATCCAGTCATTAACCCAGCCACAACCATTACCCACTAACATTTTTGTTTAAACTGTAGGTACTCTTCAAAGTGATGGCGCCAAATTCCAAAAAGCAGAGGCCGAGGAAAATCTTTTCCTCCCACCTCCTGTCGACCTCGACCAGATCCCATTAGCTGACAAGGATTATTTAATCTCAGAGACAAGGTGGGAATTCGATTTCGCAGAGTTGCAGTCCTGGTTTAAAGACACATTTATAGATCCAAGCGATGAAATTAGGCTTTGGGAGTCCAATCTTCCTCAGTATCTCTTTCCCCAAGTCCATCATTTTCCCAAATTCGCCCTCAAATGTCAATCTCATTACCTCCCCAACCAGAGAGCCATATTTTCTTCATCTAGGTAAAATCTTTTCTTTATCACACCAGAGGCCATTGATCAGTTGATGCAGATATCTAGACTCGAATCCGCCTCCCCTTTCAACATTGAAATCCTAATAGCTTTGTACCGAAATTTGTCTTTCCCTCAAAGAGCCCAGATTTTTGAGCTTTTTCTCCCACAAGATGCTCATCTCTCCAAGAAAAATCCCCAATATCATTCCTCCCTGTTCTCAGATAAGGGAAACCAAATTATTTCATCGCTTTGTTGCCTGCTTGGCTATTTTTTCAGACGAATGGGTGGGTGAGCCTATATTGGGTTTCCTATCCATTTTCTCTACTGAGGAAAAGGCTACCATCCAGTTCGACTACAACACTTTCCTGGCAGTGAACATCCATGATCATCTTTCAAAGTTCTACACAAAGGGCATGTTCCAGTATTCCTCAATACTGGCTTACATGTTCACCTTCTTTCAAGCAGAAAGGTTCTCTTTCTTGATGCAGAAAATGGACAAGGACGGGAAACCACAGGTGGTAACATCTTGGACTTCGTTGCTCCGAAGGAACTCCACAGAGTTCAGCTTCAAATAGTTCATCGAGCAGTTTTACCATCCAATGGTGAGCATGCTCAGTGGTAGACCAGAACCAAGGATAAATGAGGAGATCCAAAGAATCTTACACCTCTCGGACCTCGCAAAGACGGGAGATTGGTACCTGTACCAAAATCACACAGAAATCAAAGTATATGGGTGTGAGTTAGCTCCATATAAATTGCCCAAGTATTTACCTGTGAGAATATTTTCCCTGGAGTATATAAGACAAATGATAAATTCAGATGGCATACACTTTGTGTCTCTGAAGAAGAAACATCAACTGAGAATTAAGGGGCAGATAGGATCTTTTATCTGCAACAATCGAGCTGTCAGGGAAGAAGCATACAAGATGTTGAAGGAAATGAAATTCGACACTAGTTTCTTGTGGCACTATGATCTGTGTGGGATCATCTAAGAGATGAGAGTGAAGAGTAAAAATGTCACGTATATTCACACACCCAAGTCCAAGATAGATAAGTTTGTGAATCAAACAGAGTGGGAGGTGAACACTCCAGAAGAGGTAGAACAACAAGATCCTTCAGTTACTATCTCACAAACAACCACACCACATGTACCAAAGGAGAAAATATCCAGAAAGGATACTTCCCCTTTAGTCACAGAAGTCCCGGCTGAGGATTTCCAGGTACACACCAAAAGGCCAAAATCCAGTCATACAACTAACACAACTGGTCAAAAGGAAACCCAATCCACTGTAGTTATGAAAGGTGATCATTCATATCTTGTCTCAAGCAATCAGTAGATCATGTCTGCCTTTTCATCCAAGAAGCAAACTAACACTTCACTAGTTGACCAGCCAAATAAAGGAGGTGCAAAATTGAGTATTTTTGAGAAATATGATATGATCAAGAAGAAGAATCAGATGCTGGCCAGCAACACCTATGCTCAATTTTGGAAGCAAACGTCCATGGCACAACACAAACTGTTATCATCTTTTGATACAGATAAAGGTAGAATGCACATGGCCTTTTTGTAGGCACAAGTGCCCGATCCAAAATAAATAACCGACTACAAGAGAGAAATGCTTGAGTTCAACACCAAATATGTGCACCCATCCGATCAGATGGATCTACACAGGAAAACTGGAGAAATGGTTTTCTCTTCTTTGGAAAATTCTTCTAATGCTGTTGCTAAATTACAGGTTTCTCTGAACAATGTTCAGACACAATTAAAATTGGAGAAGATATCATCTTTCGCAAAGGACAACAAAATTAAATCTTTGGAAGAATTGGTGCTCAAGATTGGGTATGACCCCTCAAATGTAAAAGTAGTTGAGGAGATGATCAAGAAAAAGAATGCTGACATAGCATCCCTAAGAAAGCAACTAAAATTTCCACCCACAGAAGACTCACTAGCAAAAGAGATAGTTGAGACAGATGGTGAGAATGATGAAATGCTCAAGTTGATCATGGAACCGAATGCACAGTTAAGAGAGATGGGGACGGAGCTAGAGAGGTTGGTAAAGGAGAAGGAACAATCAACACCTATGGAAGTCATTCCATTGAGCGCAGTTCCACTCACAGGAGTTAGCACAACAACTGTAGCAACAACCACTACAACAAAAATTCCATCAGCCACCCCACTGTCAGCTCTGGAAAAAACAGTGGAGCTAGCAAAGTCCATGGAGGAAATGAACTTACAAGAAACCGAAATCAATAGACTAAAGAAGGAGGTTGAGAGCCTTCAGGAGCTCAAGTCTTCTTACCAAACAAGCTACACCTTGGAGAAGCAAACATCAGAGAAGCTCAAGAAGGAACTGCAGTAGCTGCGAAAGAAAACAGTGGCAGACAAGACACTCGCTGAAGCAAAGGATAATATTTGGATGGATATGTCTAAATCTATCAATGAAATCTGACCTGTGGTGCAAATCATGTTTGAGCAAAATGAACTGGTGCGGAGAAGCAGACAGGCTATTGATAAAATAAAAGGAGAGTTGGGAGAAATGCCCATTGAAGCTAATAAAATCATTAGACTCCTGAACTCGAAGACCAGCAAAGAACTAGAAGACCTAAAGATCGAAGACAGGACATAAACCATCCTTGAAGTCAAGAGGGTTCTAACTAAAAGAGGAATGATGTTGCAATTGGAAGAGAAAGTCGAGAACATGGACATTGGAGTTCAAAGGTTCTTCAGCAATATTGAGGTTTTGCAGAAGAAAGGTCTCCCTGGTTTACTGGTCCTAAATGACAAGTTGATGACTCTTCCAAATTACAAGCAGAAGATAGCCATGGTGGCCAGAGACAGCTCCAAGTTTTCGGGAATACAGGGCAGTGTAACAGGCAAGGCATTTTTGGAGACTTTGCAGCCAGACCTCAGCATACAACACGGGATCAAGTATATTTTCATTGTCAAACCAACATTTTCCAAGTATACAGAAACAGATGAAATATATCGAAGACTACTCAAAGTCACCATTCTCAGTCAGCTAAGATGGGAAGAGCTGTGCAATTTGATCGAGTAGGAGATGAGGTGTACAAGTTGAGTCAGCAAGCGGATCAGTCAAAGTCATTTGGATGACTCACCAACGGTGTACAAGTTGAGTCAACAAGCGGATTAGTCAAAGTCATGTGGATGACTCACCAATGGCCTTCCATAAAATCAACATGAAGAATTCGACACATCATCGATAGTTCCTAAATTTTTGTATTCTGTTACGTAGTTAGTTAGATTCAGATCTTGCCACGTCCTGATCATTAATGACGGGGTCGTTTGTAATTTTGATTATAAATACTTTAAACTTTGAAATACTGAGGGTTGATCTTTACGCCCTAGCAAGTTGTGAGCATTGTAATTGTTATTAAGAGATCTTCCAGTCATATAAATGGATGTTTCACAGGATTCTTGCATGTTAGCTATTGGTGAAGTTTTTCTCTTCTTCGTTGAATGTGTATCTCTCTTAGTTATCATCGTGTTTTCTAATCTAATCATTAAAATGAGTTAAAGTTGCAGAATTTACTTTCGTGTACTCTGTTTCTAGATTTTAATGATCTAAATGTTTATCTTCTGAGATTATAATTAAGAAATTCTTAAATGCTTCTTAGTTATAATTGACTATCTCATCTTTTCTGCTATCCATCTTTTTTATGCTAAAGAATCCAACAATTGCATTATCTCGCCTTGTGGGAATACCTTTTAAAATCCTTTAGTTTCTCTCCTTTCTATAAGACAGACTCCATAGCCCAATGGATGCATAAATCCTATTTCAGCCAATTTACAAAAAACAAACAACTCGTTCTCATCAATTTTAACTAGCCTAATATTTGAAAACTAAACAAAGTTAAATCTTACAGAGAGATCCCTCTCTGAAACTGGCAGGGCTAGATCCCAGTTTCGAAGTGGTTGAATAAAGTTACCTCTAGTAAATTTCTTCTGCCCTTTCAACAACCTCTGGGAATTTACAGAGCGTTAACATAATTGGCGACCATACTGGGGACTGAACAAACTTACAATCTTACGATTTCTTTCCCTAGACGAAGAAAAATTTATTTCTGAACAAGTAAAAAAATCCAAATATATAAAGAGATAATGTTTAGAGGTTGTTAAAGTTTGTATATAATTAGTTTAAGATATTCTTAAAAGAAAAGCAAAATAAAAAGTAAAATTCCAGCTCCCAAAAGGGCTTTTACTAGATCTCATCTAGATCCAGAACCCGTAGTTGCAATAGAAAATCCTGAAAAATTACTCAGAAAGAAAAATGCTACAGAAGGTTCAGGAAGTCACAGTCCCCTTCATAGGTGTCCTTCTCTCCCGGATAAACTGGTAGCCCTTCAAGATCTCGATTTTGATATCCCTTTCGAACAAAGCCTATTTAGAGAAAACTCAGACAGCTTCGTAAGTGAAACAATGTTAGATCAAACCATCCTGCAACCTAGGACTCCTGAAATTCTCTCACCCAGGGCAGACGTTGATCAACGTTTTCTTCAGGAATTTGATAAACTAGAAGATTTGGTGGCTAATATTGCTCAAGCCTTGGACAGAGCTCACTTCCAGCAGTCGGTTGAACTTTCTACCTTAACTATTGTTGCAGCCTTTGTGAAACCACAAATAGTTCACTTTGCTCCTTCTAGCCCTTCATCCTCTTCGGCGTTTGTTACATCCCCTCCAATTATGCAGGTTATTGTTCAAACTCCTCCACCATCTATGGCAGCAAGATATTCTCCCTTGGTGTTGGCTTCCCCTTTGCATGCCATGCCTCAGGATTATCAAAACATACTCCCTCAATATGACAGTATTGGTCCTATTAATGCACAACAACATGTTGACAAAATGAATGATTATTTTGATCTACAGGAAGTAGATGAAGTTGATGTACAGTTGAGATTGTTTGCACAGAGCCTGACTGGAGAGGTTAAGAAGTGGTTTAAAGCCTTACGTTCTTCTTCGATAGTAGACCTTGCTGCTTTCCACAGAATTTTCCTGGACAGATGGGAGGTTAAGAAAAATCCACTCCAGATATTATCAGAATATGAGAACATTAAGAGGAATCAGGGAGAAACAATGCAGGACTACTGTACTCGGTTCAATAATCTTTATAATGCCATCCCAGCTAACATAAAACCCCCTCAAGGTTTAGCACTAATTAAGTTTCTAGATGGATTCGACGCAGATATGTCATATCAGTTAAGGGAAAGGAATTTAGCTACTTTGGAAGACATTCAAAAGAGTGCAGTAAGTGTGGAGGCTAATATACTAGCCAGAAGGTCCAGATAGAGAACAGAGAGGAGGTTCACAATTAAAGAAGAACCTTCCACATCCTCTTCAGATGCCAAATTGGAATCCTTAACTAGATCCATGGAAAGGATGATGGAGAGACTTACCATAGCTAAAAGAAATCCTTCCAGGGAGAACTAAGATACTCCTCCAATTCGAAATTCTAACTTCATAAGAAATCTGTCCTAGGTCCGGCAGAGAGATCCTAGGGATCAAAGGGAACAGAGGGGGGAAGATAAGTAGATTAGACCACCCCTTCAGGAGAACTATGTTGATGATGGGGAGGAGGTAATCGAGGAGTTTGATGACCCTCATATAAACCTAATGGGTGATCACGATCACGATCATGAATCCATTTTCCTCACCCAGGAAGAATACGATATGTTTCTCCTTTCACAAACAGAGGTAAATGAGGAAGCTGAGGAATCAGAACAACGGGCTTTTGAGAATGCTATAATGGAAGTCCATAGGCAGTATAACCTGAGGAGAAAGAAATCAAATGACAACCCTCCAAAGAATACTGCTGAAACAAAAAAGAGTAACGAAATGAAGAAAGTGATCAAGACCAAGAAGACCTCAAAAACTCCTCCCAAGAAAGTCCCCGAGAGAAATAATGTTGAATCTTCTGCACCAAGAGCTCCAGAAATTGTACAAAGGGAAAACCAGATTGAAGTTTCATCAACCAATCAAATAGTACAACCAAGGGCACCTGGCTATAGAGTTCCAACAGATAAACCAGAAGCACAGACCTTAAGCAAAGTTTCCACTACATTCATCCTTGAAGGGGAGTTAGCTAAATTAAAAATTCCCATTCCTCTTTACGAGTTAATGAACAAGAACGTTTATAGGTCGCGGGTGATTAAATCTTTAAGCATCGAGCCTGAGATGGGTACCAAGGCTTTGAATGTTGGATCAACAAATCACTCGGACATAGTAAATCTTGTTGATGATCGACCAAAGCTCCTTTTCGGTCCTGAAGTCGATGGTCAGACTAATAACGGGGTTGTCGCACCGTTTTACATCAGCTTAAATATTCACGACTTGATATTGCACAATGCTATATTAGATTCGAGGGCCTCTCACAACTTGATGCCCAAAGCTGTGATGGAAAAGTTGGGACTCAAAGTCACCAGACCCTACAAATATTTGCATTCGTTCGATTCCAGCAAGGTAAAATGTATAGGCCTGATTAAGGACCTATGTATCACTCTGGTTCAAATCCCGACAAAGAGCATGGTGATGGATGTGGTGGTTGCATACATCCCTCCTAAATATAATATGTTACTATCCAGATCTTGGGGGCGCAAATTGAAAGGCACCTTACAGTTAGACATGTCTTATGCTACAATCCCAGTTTTTGCACAATAGAGGAGACTGTACAGGGAGACATTGATGAAATACATGGTCATCAGTCAAGATAAACCCCATAATTACTCACTATACGCTACACACTCTGACCTAGATTCTTTCATTTTGTACAATGACGGTGACCTGGAAAGTCAAATTTCTCACCTGGAACATGTTACACATGATTCAAAAGAAGAAAAAGTTGTCACTAAGGTAAGAAAATCTGAAATTGTAGGAAGTGAAGAACTGCCAGCTGATTTCTGGAGCATGGAATTTGATGGAGATGTGAGCAAGGAAGGAGCCGGAGCTGGAGTTTGGTTTCACAATCACAAAACAAGGTACTCAGAAAGTAATTCTTACAAACTGATTTCCAGTGCACGAACAATATAGCTGAGTATGAAGCTTTGATGCTCGGCCTAAAACTACTAAAGAAGGTTGGTGCCAAACAAATCATGGTAAGAGCTGATTTTGAACTGATTATCAAACAAATCAAAGGTGAATATGCAGCTAAACATCCCAAACTTAGGGCTTATAGGAATGTTTCTTTGGACGCTCTTCAATGTTTCGCAGAGGTTGATCTGCAGGTAATGCCCAAAGGACAGAACATAATAGTAGACAGGTTGGATACATCAGCAACTACATGCAAAATACTATTCCGTCCCACTCGCCAATACACTGTCGAGGTGAAGTGTAGACCAACTATCTCGGAAAACATTAGATACTGGCAGGTATTCGGGGATGATGATCAAATTGAAGATTTTCTGCAATGTAAGAATGATTTCGAATGTACGAATATAGACTTAGAAAATGATGATAAGGTTGTAAATAAATCTGTTTTTGAGAGTGGTAGTGTAAATACAGTAGATGTAGAGGAATTAAATGAGAATGAAACAGATTCTGATATTTTACAGTTGAAAAATAATGTGTTGTCTAGAGGATTAGTTCCATTGGAAGACTTATTTGATTTTAATGGCGTAGCAAAAAAACCCAAAATAGAAGCCAGTGGTAAAGAGGTCGAAGACTGTAACATAGGAACAAAAGAAAAACCCAAGATAGTAAAACTTTCAAAATCTTTACCCCCAGAGAAAAAATGCAAATACATTGAACTTTTCAAGGAATCTGTAGATGTGTTTGCTTGGGGTTATGAGGATTTAAAATCTTATGATACAAGCATCATACAACATAAAATCCCAATAAAGGAAGAACACAAACCTTTCAGACATAAACTTAGGAGGATAAATCCTAAGTTACTTCCTCTAATAGAAAAGGAGATCAAAAAGATGTATGATTCCAAAATTATAGTTCCCTTAAGATTTTCTAAATGGGTTTCTAATCTGGTTCCTACCAGAAAGAAGACCGGTGAAATCAGACTTTGCATTGATTTCCGAAACCTGAACAAAGTCTCACTCAAAGACAATTACCCTCTGCCTAAGATGGATCACATCTTGCAAAAAGTAGTTGGATTAAGCATGATCTCCTTACTAGACATATTCTCAGGCTATAACCAGGTTCTTGTTCACCCAGATGATCAAGAAAAAAACATCTTTTACCACACCTTGGGGAACCTTCATGTATGTGAAGATGCCCTTTGGTTTGATTAATGTTGGTGCCACTTTCCAAAGAGCAATGTATATTTCTTTTGTGGACGAACTTGGTAGGTTCATAGTTGTATATCTGGATAATGTTACAGTTTATTCCAAATCTAACGAAGAGCATTTACTGCATCTCAAAAGAGTGTTTGAGAAATGCAGAAGATTTGGGATTTCTTTGAATCCCAAGAAAAGTCTATTTGGGTTAGAAGAAGGCAAGTTGTTGGGACACATAATCTCTAAGGACATAATTAAAATAGATCCCAACATAATAGAGGCCATCCATAAACTAGAACACCCTAGGAACATTAAAGAGTTACAATCTTTCATTGGAAAAATAAACTTCTTGAGAAGATTCATACCCAATCTGGCTGAGCTTCTCAGGAACATTACAAATATGTTGAAAAAAGACATAAAAATAAAATGGGACACTGGAGCCAATCGGTCATTTGAGTAGGTTAAACATGCACTCACACAATCTCCAGTTTTGATTAGTCCAGACTTCACCAAAGATTTTTACCTTTTCTCTTTTGCATCTGAACACACCATCGCAGTTGTACTACTGCAAAAAAACAGTGAAGGGTATGAACAACCCATAGCTGTTTTTAGCAAATCCTTGAGAGATGCTACGTTGAATTATAAAATAATGGAGAAACAAGCCTTTGCTCTGGTGAAATCCATAAAAGATTTTAGGGTTTATATTCTTCATTCCCACATAATTGCTTACATTCCAAACGCAGTGGTAAAGGATATCCTGACTCAGGATAACCCCGATGGCAGGAGAGGGAAGTGGATTGTTGTTATTCTGGAATATGATATAGAGATTAAGCCTACCAAACTAATCAAAGGTTAGGGTCTAGCAAAGTTAATGGATGAGTCTAATTTCCATGCTTTAGATATTAATTCTCTGGCTACAGTGGATGAACAGGTAGAGAAGGCAACTCCAAGCGTGAAAGAGGTATTCCTAAACTCTCCATGGTACGCAGAGCTCATATTTGTCCTTCATAATTTACAAGCTCCCCTTGGGCTAACTAAAACTAAAGCCATATTTCTGAAACTGAAAGCATTGAAATTTTGTATTCTGGAAGGTAATCTTTATTGGAAATATCCTGGAGGTATTTTTCTCAACTGCCTGTTAAAAGACAAAGCTGACAAGGTTCCGTAGGATCTTCATGCAGGAGATTGCAGTGGGCATCTGAGTTGGAAGAGAACAACTATTAAGATCCTCCGAGATGGGTTTTACTGGCCCACGTTGTTTGTCGATGTGCATCAAAAGGTCACTTCATGCCATAGATGTCAAGTGTTTGAAGGTAAGAAGAAGCTTCTTCCTTTTCCCATGAAGCCCATCTCAGTTGAAGATCCTTTCTAGCAATGGGGATTAGACTTCATCGGAGAGATACACCCTCCTTCTTCGGGTCAACATAGATGGATCCTCACTACCACAGATTATTTCACAAAGTGGATCAAAGTTGTACCATGCAGGCAAGCTACTGACTCTGTTATCATTAAGTTTCTGGAAAATCATATTTTGTCTCGTTTTGGATGTCCAAGAAAAATCATAGCTGACAATGCAACAACCTTCTGATCCAAAAATCTCATAGAGTTTTGTAGCCAGTATCACATTATTTTGGGACACTCCACAACTTATTACCCTCAGGGAAATGGGCTAAGTGAGTCCTCCAACAAAACTCTGGTGAACATCATTAAGAAGACACTACAGGAGAACAAGAATTCATGGCATAATAAGCTGGTTTTTGCACTTTGGGCTGATAGACTTACCACCAAGATATCGATTGGTATGTCTCCATACCAGTTGGTTTATGGCACTGAGGCAATTTTCCCTACTTCTCTAGGGGTTCTGGTCATGAAACTGTTACAAGATATGCAAGCTGAACCAAATGATTCCCAAAGAAGAATAAACCAGATGATTCACTTGCAACAATCCATGGAAGATGTATACAACAAAACCAGGTCATCTAGGAAAACATAAAAAATATTTTTGATAAAAGAACTAAAGAAGATGATTTTGAGTTAGGTGATTTGGTGCTGAAGTGGGATTCCAGAAATGAAGACAAGGGAAAACATCGGAAGTTTGATAGCTTATGGAAGGGCCCTTGCATTATTCAGGCATTCAGAGGAAATAATGCTTTCTTGCTAAAAAACAGTGATGGAACATTCCTGCTAGGTGGACCTGTGAATGGCAAGATGATGAAACATTATTCACCACCTCAATAAAGGCTTTTTCCACTCATTTCCATTGTACAAACTATTTCTTTTACTTGCAGTTTATGAGTGGGGGACATTGATCAGATGGTTGAAGCCCGCAGAGAAGGCCCTGAGCCACTGGACAATGTCACCAAAATTGTCAAAATAAAACAAATCATATAGCAGAATAAGCTCTAGAGAGAATTTCTTAGAGAATTAGGATTCTTGGCACTTCACAAGGAAAGTACCATCCCCAAGTGGAGCCACTGTTATAACCCTATAATTTATAGGATCAACTGGTGATTGAAAATTTTTCCTTTAGTGTTTTTGGTTTGTAAATAATGTTGCATTCTGCAAATGATTTGAAAAGAAAATAAAAGAAAAAATGAGAAAAAAGAATAAAAGAGGGCATAAAAGAAAAAATGAACAAAGCCCCATGCAATAACAATGACTTGATCCATATAGTTTAAGCATGGCCAAGTCCTTTTGAATTTATGTTGATAGGATTAGTGAATAAGCTTGGTTAAACTGTTCAATCTTAGCCAAGTAGTTAGGTTAGTTAGTGAATAAATTTTATTAGATTGTTTAATCCTGATCAAATAGCCCTAGGGTAGAGTAATTTTTAGTCCAACAGTTTAATCTAGGCTAAATGTCATATGTGAATAGGTTAGAACATAGGTTAGTTGACTTTATTTCAATAAAATATGCATGATGATCGATGAAAATTCATGTCTTTGATGTTTGAAAGTGTGTTGCCTAACCCCATGGTGGAAAACAACAGGGAAAGTAGAGCAAACCCATAAAAAAGAACTAAGCCTAATTTTCCGCTCCATATATGATTTCGCGCTTACAGATTAAAAAGTGTGCACAGATCTACGACTGAGGCATTGGCGCCTAGATCTACGCTCGAGATGTAATTCTGGACCCCCTTGACCGTTCTTCTTTTAACGGTGGGGGGGGCAGTCAAGAATGATGATTAACAAGAGCACATAGATGAACGGTCCAACAGATGGTGCGTAGATGAACATCTGATAAGAGTTTCCGGACCCCCCCGACCATTCTACTTTTAACGGTGGGGGGGGGGGGTCCGGAATGAAGTGGTTTTCTTGGCGGGCCCCATCCTAATGTGGCATGAATCTATTGCGTTGGGTCCCCTCCGATCCAAAACCACTTACTACCCTCCTAACATACCGTCGCTACCTCATGACGTCACACCCCAGTACTTTCCTCTACAAGTCTCGTCTCACAACTCTGTCAGGTCATCCCCCTTGTTCACCCATCACAAGTCACCTCACACTTTTCATTCTCCAATCAACGCTATCCACGTCACCCTGTCGCACCCATAATCTATCCTTTACTTGCCATCTCACACTTCAAATGATCTGTTGGCCATTTACTACAGGATAACATATCTGTTAGTTCGCTGACCTATCCCTCGCGCCCAATGGATACCTGTTCACTCAAAAATAGCCCCTTTTTCCGCCATTTGCACACTGCTCACTCTCTCCGCACACTAGACAACTCTTTTCCCCTCACTAATCAATTCATTAACCCAACCACAACCATTACTCGCTACCGTTTTTGTTTAAACTGCAGGTACTCTTCACAGTGATGGTGCCAAAGTCCAAAAAGAAGAGGCCGAGGAAAATCCTTTCCTCCCACCTCCTGTCGACCTTGACCATATCCCATTAGCCGACAAGGATTATTTAATCTTAGAGACAAGGTGCGAATTCAATTTCGCAGAGTTGCAGTCTTGGCTTAAAGACACATTTATAGATCTAAGCGATGAAATTGGGCTCTAGGAGTCCAATCTTCCTCTGTATCTCTTTCCCCAAGTCCATCATTTCCCCGAATTCTCCCTCAAATGTGAAGCTCATTACCTCCCCGACCAGAGAGCCATAGTTTCTTCATCCAGGGAAACTCTTTTCTTTATCACACCAGAGGCCATTGATCTGATGATGCAGATATCTAGAGTCGAATCTACCTCCCCTTTCAACCTTAAAATCCTAACAGAGTTGTACCAGAATCTGTCTTTCCCTCAAAGAGCCCAATTTTTTGAGCTTTTTCTCCCACAAGATGCTCAGCTCCCCAAGAAAAATCCCCCGTATCATTCCTCCATGTTCTCAGAGAAGGGAAACCAAGTTATTTCATCGCTTTGTTGCTTGCTTGGTTATTTTTCAGACAAATGGGTGGATGAGACTATATTAGGTTTCCTATCCATTTTATCTGTTGAGGAAAAGGCTACCATCCAGTTCGACTACATCACTTTCTTGGCAGAGAACATCCACGATCATCTTTCAAAGTTCACCACAGACGACATGTTCTGGTATTCCTCAACATTGGCTTACATGTTCACCTTCTTTCAAGAAGAAAGGTTCTCTTTCTTGATGCAGAAAATGGACAAGGACGGGAAACCACATGCGGTAACATCTTGGACTTCGCTGCTCCGAAGGAACTCCATAGAGTTCAGCTTGAAATAGTTCATCGAGTAGTTTTATGATCCGAAATCGGATCCAAAAGCCTGACAGGGCTTGAAAAATGCTCAAAAATGAAAGTGCTCAGGATCCGACAAAACCAACTCCATTGCTTTCGTCTCGTCTTCCCGATTCCGGCGGTATATTTACTTTGTCAAACAGGCTCCGTATGTGAAAGTTATCCCGTTCTGATCGGAAGCCCAAACAGGTAAAAAGTCAAAGGTCAACTGGTCAAAAAGTCAACGCTGATGGCAGCATGACATCAGCATGCTGGCTGTGTAGTAGATGATGTGGCACTCTCTGGATGATGGTGATTGGGCAAGTTCGCTGACAAGGCAGACATGTGGTAGGCAACTGGACCAATCAATAGCTAACAAGTGGCATTAATCCGTCAAATGGGGAGATGCCACGTGGCCCAGTCATGGGCAGCCACGTGGAACCCAATCATCAGTTGAAGTGGCATGTTTCAAAAAATTTTTTGGGGTCCATGGGATTTGAACCCATGACCACCACCAAATCCAACACCTTAAGAAATGATCCTTTGCCAATACACCAAATTATTGCTTATGATATAAAACCCACAATATGAAATATATTGCATGGTATGTGCGCATAAAGGAGGGGGCTGTGGGCTAAGCCCCAGCCCGTGGTCTATCCACCTGCATGTGATCAACGACCAAGAGGGCGCGGGCACCACTACCTATTGGGCGCATTTTCTTTTAGGGCATGGTTCTATCCCATGCACCATGTGTCTGTATGATGGGGGGCTTATCCCTTCAAAAGCGCGCAGTTGGGATGTGGTCACATGGAGCCCCATATGAACGTTCAAGGGGGAGAGTGTGCGGATGGAGGGGGCTAGGCCCTTTTTTTAACTATAAAGTAGGTTTTGTAACCAATTTGTGGGTTTTAATTGTAATTAAGCCCATTTTTTAATGTATTTTCTCCATTTTTGGGAGTTATTGGGTAGTTTTGGAGCCTAAATTTTGGGGGGAAGTTGGAGATGAGCAACCAACTTCCCAGCTATATAACCCAGGCCTGTTTGAGGCTATGAGAGGGCATTCGGAGCAGAATAATGCTGAGGAGAAGCCAAGCCAAAGCCATTTTGAGGCAGAGAAGCTTTTGAGGAGGAGACGCTGTCGGACCATTTCTGGGAGCTCCGGACGTCCGTTTTGCTTGCCATTTTCTTTGCATGGTTCTAGAGATCTGGAAGAACATGACCAGATCAGTATTGTAGCCATTTGGCATTGCAGCGATGTACTTTTGAGAATTTGAGCAGAAATAAAGAAGCCTCCCCCACAGAGAAAAAGGCCCGGAGATGTAGGCAAAGTTGTGCCGAACTCCGTTATCAATCTGCGTGTTATGGTTTGTTGTTCATTATTTCATTTCAGATCTGCATATGTGTATATGGCT
>ML779354.1:543226-559460 GCA_009831015.1 Picea engelmannii
CCCGAGCTTGTTGACTGGTCAGTAACCTTTTGGGGACCAAAAGGTCTTATTGTGGGGAGGTGTGATCCGAAATCAGATCCAGAAGCCTGACAGGGCTTGAAAAATGCTCAAAAATGAAAGTGCTCAGAATCCGACGAAACCAACGCCATTGCGTCCATCTCATCTTCCCGATTCCGGTGGTATATTTACTTTGTCAAATGGGCTCCGTATGCGAAAGTTATCGCGTTCTGATCGGAAGCCCAAACAGGTAAAAAGTCAAAGGTCAACTGGTCAAAAAGTCAACGATGATGGCAGCATGACATCAGCATGCTGACTTTGCAGTAGATGACGTGGTACTCTCTGGCTGATGGTGATTGGGCAGGTTTGCTGACAAGGCAGACATGTGGCAGGAAACTGGACCAGTCAATAGCTGACAAGTGGCATTAATTTGTCAAATGGGGAGATGCCACGTGGCCCAGTCATGGGCAGCCACATGGCACCCAGTCATCAGTTGAAGTGGCATGTTTCAAAAATTGTTTTGGGGTCCATGGAATTTGAACCCATGACCACCACCAAGCCCAACACCTTAAGAAATGGTCCTTTGCCAACACACCAAATTATTTCTTATGATATAAAACCCACAATATGAAATATATTGCATGGTATGTGCGCATAAAGGAGAGGGCTGGGGGCTAAGCCCTAGCCCATGGTCTATCCACCTGCATGTGATCAATGACCAAGAGGGCGCGGGTGCCACTACCTGTTGGGCGCATTTTGTTTTAGGGCACGGTTCTATCCCATGCACCATGTGTCTGTATGATGGGGGGCTTATCCCTTCAAAAGCGCGCAGTTGGGATGTGGTCACATGGAGCCCCATATGACTGTTCAAGGGGGCGCATGTGCATATGGAGGGGGCTAGGCCCGTTTTTTAACTATAAAGTGGGTTTTGTAACCAATTTTTGGGTTTTAATTGTAATTAAGCCCATTTTTTAATGTATTTTCTCCATTTTTGGGAGTTATTGGGTAGTTTTGGAGCCTAAATTTTGGGGGGAAGTTGGAGATGAGCAACCAACTTCCCAACTATATAACCCAGGCTTGTTTGAGGCCATGAGAGGGAATTCAGAGTAGAATAATGCTGAGGAGAAGCCAAGCCAAAGCCATTTTGAGGCAGAGAAGCTTTTGAGGAGGAGACGCTATTGGACCATTTATGGGAGCTCCGAATGTCCGTTTTGCATGCCATTTTCTTTGCATGGTTCTAGAGATCTGGAAGAACATGACCAGATCAGTCTTGTAGCCATTTGGCATTGCAATGATGTACTTTTGAGCATTTGAGAAGAAATAAAGAAGCCTCCCCCATAGAGAAAAAGGCCCGGAGACGTAGGCAAAGTTGTGTCGAACTCCGTTATCAATCTGCGTGTTATGGTTTGCTATTCATTATTTCATTTCAAATCTGCATATGTGTATATGGCTGTCATAATTCCTCTTCTTTCCTCATTCTTTCACTAATTTTCTCAAATGGTTAATTAACGCATGCAAAATTAAAACTCAACCATGTGACTATATTAGGTTTCCTATCCATTTTCTCTGTTGAGGAAAAGGCTACCATCCAGTTCGACTACATCACTTTCTTGGCAGAGAACATCCACGATCACTTTCAAAGTTCGCCACAGACGACATGTTCCAGTATTCCTCAACATTGGCTTACATGTTCACCTTCTTTCAAGAAGAAAGGTTCTCTTTCTTGATGTAGAAAATGGACAAGGACGGGAAACCATAGGCGGTAACATCTTGGACTTCGCTTCTCTGAAGTAACTCCATAGAGTTCAGCTTCAAATAGTTCATCGAGCAGTTTTACCATCTAGTGGTGAGCATGCTCAGTGGTAGACCAGAACCAAGGATAAATTAGGAGATCCAAATAATCTTACACCTCTCGGACCTCACAAAGACGGGAGATTCGTACTTGTACCAAAATTACACAGAAATCAGAGTATATGGGTGTGAGTTAGCTCCATACAAATGGCCCAAGTATTTACCTATGAGAATATTTGCCCTAGAGTATATAAGACAAATGATGAATCCAGATGACATACACTTTGTATCTTTGAAGAAGAAACAAAAAATGAGAATTAAGGGGTAGATAGGATCTTTTATCTGCAAAAACCGAGTTGTCGAGGAAGAAGCATACAAGTTTTTGAAGGAAATGAAGTTCGACACTAGTTTCATGTGGCACTATGATCCGTGTGGGATCATCTCGGAGATGAGAGTGAAGAATAAAAATGTCCTGTATATTCACACACCCAAGTCCGAGATAGAGAAGTTTGTGAATCAAACAGAGTGGGAGGTGAACACTCTGAAAGAGGTAGAACATCAGGATCCTTCAGTTACTATCTCACAAACAACCACACCACAGCTACCAAAGGAGAAAAGACCTAGAAAGGATACTTCCCCTTCAGTCACAGAAGTCTCGGCTGAGAATTTCCAGGTACACACCAAAAGGCCAAAAGCCAATCATACAACTGACACGACTTGTGTAAAGGAAACCCAGTCCACTGCAGTTACGAAAGGTGATCATTCACCTCTTGTCTCAAGCAACTAGCAGATCATGTCTTCCTTTTCATCCAAGAAGCAAACTGATACTTCACTAGTTGACCAACCAAATAAAGGAGGTGCAAAATTGAGTATTTTTGAGAAATATGATATGATCAAGAAGAAGAATCAGATGCTGGCCAACAACACCTATGCTCAATTTTGGAAGCAAACATCCACGGCACAGCACAGACTGTTATCATCTTTTGATACAGAGAAAGGCAGAATGCACATGGCCTTTTTGCAGGCACAAGTTCCTGATCCAAAAGCAATAACCGACTACAAGAGAGAAAGGATTGAGTTCAACACTAGAGATGTGCACCCAGCTGATCAAATGGATCTACATAGGAAAACTGGAGAAACGGTTTTCTCTACTTTGGCAAATGCTTCTAATATTGCTGCTAAATTACAGGTTTCTTTGAACAATGTTCAGACACAATTAAAAATGGAGAAGATATCATCTTTCGCAAAGGACAACATAATTAAATCTTTGGAAGAATTGGTGCTCAAGATTGGGTATGACCCCTCAAATGTAAAAGCAGTTGAGGAGATGCTCAAGAAAAATAATGCTAACATAGCATCCCTGAGAAAGCAACTAAAATTGCCACCCACAGAAGACTCACAAGCAAAAGAGATAGCTGAGACCGAAGGTGAGAAGGATGAAATGCTCAAGTTGTTCATGGAGTAGAATGCACAGTTAAGAGAGATGGAGACAGAGCTGGAGAGTTTGGTAAAGGATAAGGAACAATTAACACCTATGGAAGTCATTCCATTGAGTGCATTTTCACTCACAGGAGTTATCACAACAACTGTAGCAGCAACCACCACAACAGAAATTCCATCAACGACCCCACTGTCAGCTCTGGAAAAAATAGTGGAGCTAGCAAAGTCCATGGAGGAAATGAACTTACGAGAAACAGAAATCAATAGACTGAAGAAGGAGGTTGAGAGCCTTCAAGAGCTCAAGTATTCTTACCAAACAAGCTACACCTTGGAGAAACAAACATCAGAGAAGCTCAAGAAGGAACTGCAGCAGCTGTGAAAGTAAACAGTGGCAGGAAAGACACTTGCCAAAGAAAAGGAGAATATTTGGATGGATATCTCTAAAACTATAAATCAAATCTGGCCTATGGTGCAAATCATGTTTGAGCAAAATGAACTGGTGCGGAGAAACATGTAGGCTATTGATAAAATAAAAGGAGAGTTGGGAGAAATGCCCGCTGAAGCCAATGAAATCATTAGATTCCTAAACTCGAAGACCAGATAAGAACTAGAAGACCTGAAGATCGAAGACAGGAAAAAAACCATCCTTGAAGTCAAGAGGGTTCTAACTAAAAGAGGACTGATGTTGCAGTTGGAAGAGAAAGTCCTGAACATGGACATTGGAGTTCAAAGGTTCTTCAACAAGATCGAGGTTTTGTAGAAGAAAGGACTCCCTAGTTTACTGGTCCTAAATGACAAGTTGATGAATCTTCCAGATTACAAGCAGAAGATAGCCATGGTGGCCAGAGACAGCTCCAAGTTTTTGGGAATACAGGGCAGCATAATGGGCAAGGCATTTTTGGAGACTTTGCAGCCAAACCGCAGCATACAACACGAGATCAAGTATATTTTCATTGTCAAACCAACATTTTCCAAGTATACAGAAATGGATGAAATATACCAGAGATTGCTCAAAGTCACCATTCCCAGTCAACTAAGATGGGAAGAGTTGTGCAATTTGATCGAGTAGGAGATGAGGTGTACAAGTTGAGTCAGCAAGAGGATCAGTCAAAGTCACGTGGATGACTCACTAATGGTGTACACGTTGATTCAGTAAGCGGATCAGTCAAAGTCATGTGGATGACTCACCAACGGCCTTCCCCAGAATCAGCATGAAGAATTCAACACATCATCAATAGTTCCAAAATTTTTGTATTCTGTTACGTAGTTAGTTAGATTCAGATCTTGCCACGTCCTGATCATTAATGACAGGGTCGTTTGTAATTTTGATTATAAATACTTCAAACTTTGAAGTACTAGTGAGGGTTGATCTTTACGCCCTAGCAAGTTGTGAGCATTGTAATTGTTATTAAGAGATCTTCTATTAATATAAAGGGACGTTTCACAGGATTCTTGTGTGTTAGTTGTTGGTGAAGTTTTTTTCTTCTTCATTGAATGTGTATCTCTCTTAGTTATCACCGTGTTTTCTAATCTAATCATTAAAAGGAGTTAAAGTTGCAGAATTTACTTTTGTGTACTCTGTTTCTATCTTTTAATGATCTAAATGTTTATCCTCTGAGATTATAATTAAGAAATTCTTAAATGCTTCTTAGTTATAATTGACTATCTCATATTTTCTTCTATCCATCTTTTTTATGCTAAAGAATCCAATAGTTGCATTATCTCGCCCTGTGGGAATACCTTTTAAAACCTGTTAGTTGTTATCCTTTCTATAAGACAAACTCCATAGCCCAATGGATGCATAAATCCTATTTCAGCCAATTTACAAAAACAAACAACTCGTTCTCGTCAATTTTAACTAGCCTAATATCTAAAAACTAAACAAAGTTAAATCTTACAGAGAGATCCCTCTCTGAAACTGGCAGGGCTAGATCCCAATTTCGAAGTGATTGGATAAAGTTACCTCTAGTAAGTTTCTTCCGCCCTTTCAACAATCCCTGGGAATTTACAGAGATTTAACAGGATGAATGTTTCACCGAGATTGCATCTACCCTCATTTAGATGTGGTTTTCTAGGTACTTACATATGGGAATATATATTGGGGAAGCACATGCAACATCATATTATTTGATGATTTTGAAGAGGCTCAATTGCTACAACAAATGTATGTGGATTGAGGCCCTAAAAAAAATACAATAAAATTATGTGGATACAACAAAAGTCTATGGATCGAGACCCTTGAAGACCATTCATAGTCATCAACCTTCGAAGCACCAAAACCTATAATAGAGTATGCATTAAAAAAATGTTTTAGGTCAATGCTTTAGACTATTTCATGTTTCATATTACTATTTATATTTACTAACTTTAACTTATATCTACCAAAGAATTCTCAAATGCAGGTTATGTTGGAATTTTGGTGACAACGAATTCCCAAGAATAGATTTTAGATCCTATTATTCTAAATTGGTTGTAACTAAATTAGACCAAGGATAGGAGCCCATTCAATGAATTAGTTTCTATAAAATTTGTGTATGCCCGTAGAGGTTGAGAGAGATGTATGAGTGAAGTTGTTGTAAATATCCTTGATCTGAATAATAAGACAACTGATACCTTCGCTTGGTGGACGTAGCCCAAATATGGGATGAACCACATAAAATCTGAGTTTGTTAATCTGTGTGATTGTTGATTGTCTTATGTGAATTGTGTATTCTTCATTTGCAATTCTAATAGGTTATAGGTATACCCATATTTGAGCCCAGTCCATGAACTTCGTCTTGCATCTAGAATCCACACATTCATTCACTTTCACTTTGAGTGAGGTGTGACCATGTGTGCAATTTCAATGACTCTCTGAGTCACTAGAAGCACCATAAGGAAGTTAATCCTTTTATTTTTGCAAACATATGGAACTTCTTATATTTTTTTACTGAGTGATAGAACTTTTCAGTCAAAATGAAGAGTAACAAAGGGAAATGGGTGATTGTATTTCCCTGGTATGAAACATGGAAGTGACATGGAGTCACTGAGAAATGACCAAAAGGAGGGATATTTAATGGGTTTTTTCCTAACAAAGAGGTAGCTAAAATAGAAAGATCCCACAAATTAGCATATAGCTGAGTAGAAGGCCTCTAAAGGTTGTTGACCCCTCTGTTGGCCTCTGTTGCAAGAGGAATGATCTATTCATTGTCATTAATGATGCATTGATCCATTACGCCTATGTAGGCATATTTTTCATATTTCTGTAGAGACCTTGGAATGCCTCTTGGTATCCATTTGCAGCTTAGTGTCTTCTCACCTCCACAGTTGTTGCTTCTTGACACCCCATAGCTATTCTATTGCATGGAAATCAATGACTAGAAAAATCATCTCCATTGTTTCATTCTAGCATCGTTTCCATCAGAAAAAAGGTTCTTATATGTAATTGGATACTGTCTGAATTTAGATTGAGATGGAACAACTACAAATAGAGAAACATGCTCTCAACATGCATTTTCAAAATTACCACATCCTTTAATTTGTTGGTCCTTCGGACTTTCTGAATTTAGATTAAGATGGAACAATTTCAAATAGAGCAAAGTGCTTTGAACATGCGTTTTCAAAATTAACACATCCATTAACTTGTTGCCCCTGCAAAGGAAACAATGGAAACAAATACACCATGCAAACGAACAAATGGATAGCGTGCAAGGTGGATAGACATGTGAAGAGATAGATAGACTGTGTAAAATATGCACCAAAATAGGGTCAAAATACCTAGAAATTAATGCAATGGGTAGCAAATGCTTACACATGTTGTGAAGATGATTTATAAAATGGATAGCTAAGATGAAATGTAATGGATGGTTGAGATTAGTTGAGTCATCATTTGTTGTATCTTTCTCATCATTGTAGTTGGTAACACATGATTACAAGTGTTGTGAATAATATTTATCAAATGGATGGTTATGATGAATTTCTATCGATGAATCATATATAACACCATTTAATTCATATCGTTAATACGTGATATCCCATTAATAATGACTCATAGATAACCACATTTAAGTCATGTTGTGAAGACGTGATGTTTGTAGATACCTAATCCTTAGGGATTGAGGTACATTGTAAATATCTTTGTAAATATTAAGCTGGGATAAATATGAAGAGTCATGGGTGAATAGGAAGAGTTATTCATACCTCTTGGAAGATGAAACCAAAGTTCACTTCCTCTTGTATATATGCATGATATGAGTGAATGAAAATCAATTATTCATGGAGTTATTCAATAAATTGTATATGAATGGTATCATAGCTAGTTAATTTTAACTCCATGATTCTCTCTCGCATGTAGAAATGCCCTTCAGATTTGTCTTTTTGTTTATTCCCTCTGCATGTATGACTCTCTATTTATTCCCTTTGATATTTGTCTCTCCTATCATGAGTATATTTGACATTAATCTACCATCCATGCCCCTCCTCTTTCTCAAAGGTCCTAATTCATTCTTTTAGTTTTTGGTTTGAATCTTGTCCTTCTCAAAGATCATATTACAACTCTCTACTTTGAATCTAATAATTCTCAAAGCTTGTGTTTCAATTATGCCTATCTCTCCATGCCTCTCTATCATTCTATACCTTTTCAATGCAACTTATATCCCCATTCGATATTAAATATATTTCTATAGATCAAGTTCAATAGAGTAATGCAAGTACTTATTCAAAAAAAAATGGAAATATCACCGTTCTCGATGTCTCTGCAACAACCACTTTTGGATCTCCTATGAATATAGAAAACATCCATTCATTCTCATGGACTTGGTATTTGGAGTGCATAACAGTTGTGGCCAATATCAAAATACGAAACCATCACTAGAATGGGATCTAATATACTAGATATATGTGTTGAGTTAGTTGAAGATAATACATTATTTGAATCTGCAACATTGTGTTTTTCTACATTATAATAACAATGTTGTATATTTTCACTCACAAGGATTTAGAAAGGATGTGGAAAAAGATTTCAAATTTGCAAACAATTGTTCATTGTTGACATAATATCAATGAATGATGTTTTCAAGTCTTTTCGAAGTGTGAACAAGGACTAGGACACTGGCTTTGGTACCTCAATTTACTTTGGTCGATCCTTTAGAGTATGGGATTGTTTTAGGGTTGATTATAGTATGTTATTCATTTTCCTAATTGGAATTTGCTCCAGTTTAAGGGTATCGATAGCTTGTTGATTTCATTATTTGTGTGTGCATCATTTGGAGAAGATTTGGGCCTACAGGTTAGCTGGAGGGCATATCATTATTGTGTCCATGGAAGGAAACTCGATAATAAATGCACCAAACAAATAATTTGGAAGCTTAAAAATAGAATCCATGGGTGCTCGTATGGAGAAATTGGCCATGGAGAATGAGAAATTGTCTTTCTCCATGGAAACCCTACATGGAAAGAAAAATATCATAGGCGGGGGGTAGGCACAATCACTTTGAGAGATCTCATCTTCATTTTGTTCATTGTGGAAAGAATGGACATGAGGAAAACACATGTAGAATCCCTTGGGAGAAGATGGGAGAAGATCAAATACCAGCAAGATCATAAAGAAGAAAAATATAAAGTATCAAACCTGGTAAAAGGAAAAGCACATGAATCTGTTCATTATATTGTTGCCTATTGCAATATTGGAGAAAATGAAGATTTATTTAACACTTTGTTTGTTTCTTGAAGAGATGCATGTCTACTTGACAAAGGTGCAACATGCCACATGACCTTCGAGAGAGACTTCTTTGAATATTTCAATGACAATGTAGATAGTATAGTCTATTTTGTAGATAAATCAAGTTTCAAACCTTTAGAAATTGGCACCATCATGATTAAATTGCTTGGATTCCTAGATTTTCTTCTACATGATGTGCTCTATCTTCCTAAGCTATAAATGAAATTGCTATTTCTTTTGTACATTCGATAGTAAGGCCATTACATTTGTATCTTTGATGGAAAAGTTGAAATAAGGAGGAATTTTGACAACATGGTCATTATGACAGGAGTGGACGATGAAACATTGCTGAAGTTGAAAGGGACATCTATTCATGCACATAATTCTGCATAATTCTCTCACCATGATGAAGGTAGATTTCCATCTAATCTCTTATGGCATGCTATTTTTGGACACATTAATTATGAAATCCTTCGTTTGTTAAAAAAGAATGGTGATTTTGGTTTTCCTACCATTTCAAGGAATTTGAAGCAATGTGAGGCATGTATCATTGGAAAACACAACAAGAAGTCTTTTCATGGTTCTACCTTGAGAGCACGTAGAAAACTAGAGTTGATACACTTTGATTTGCATAGTCCCATTTATGTTCAATTTGCACTTGGTAATAGGTGTATCATGACTTTTATTGATGACTACACTAGGATGTGTTGGGTTTATTTGTTGAAAGAGAAATCTCAAACATTTGAAACATTAAAAAAATTTCATCTTTGGATTGAAAATGAAGTTCAATCTTATATTGGCACTCTTCGTACTTATAATGGAGGGGAATATACTTTAAATGAGTTTGAATGTTATCTTCTCCAACATGGGATCAAACATCAACCACTGTGCCATACAATCCTAAGCATAATGGTGTAGCATAAAGAATGAATAGGACACTCTTGAATATGGTATGTTCAATGTTATTTTTTCAAGAATGTGAAGTTAATGTTTTGGGGTGATGTAACTCTATGTGCAATATGTTAAAAATAGATGTCCATCTCATGCTCTTGGAAATAAGTCTCCTTATGAAATATGGTATGGATGAATTCCTTCGGTGAGGCATCTCAGGGTATTTGGTTCCACCTTCTATGCCTTAATTCCTAAGGAGCAAAGAAACAATATTGATGCAAGTAGTCGAAAGTGCATCTTCTTGGGGTACTCAAATACCACCAAGGCATACCATCTTTATGATGAGGTAAACAAGAAGTTCATTCTTTCCAAAGATGTGACTTTTATTGAATCCTCCATAAATGAAAAAAATGTTGAGCAATAGCTTGATCATCTAGATAGAGTCACCCATGTAAATACATATCACAAGTTTGAATACGAGATTCAACATCTTGAAGGGGGGATCTCTATATTGGATCAATCTATGAAATCTCCTTTTCAAGAACCATCTCTCTTATAGGAAGTTCGTTTGGATTATGTGACTGAAAGGATTGAAAGGATAAGCCTTGATGGAAATGTAGCACCATCTCAATCAGTGGAGCAACCTGGACCATCTCAAAAAGGTCCACCAAAGTGGCTCATAAAGAGATTTTAAAGTGTTCATTTTGATGATGTTGGAAAGATAAGAACCAAAATTTCTACAAGACAAGATGGAGGTGACTTTAGATTTAGGTGATATAGATGATATGGATGTTTCATCTGATTGTGAATTGAATTTATATACTAACCTTGAACCAACTTCCTTTGAAGAAGTTGCTTGTCATGATGAGTGGAAAGAAGCCATGCATAAAGAGTATGATGCTTTCATCAAGAAAAAAACATAGAAGATGGTGGACCCTCCATTTGTAACCAAACCAATTGGGTGCAACTGGGTCTTCAAGAACAAGTACAAATGAGATGGCTCACTCGAGAAGCACAAAGCGAAGCTCGTGGAAAGATGATTTGGATAGAATGAAGGTGTTGACTATGAGGAGACATTTTCCCCCACAACAAAATGAACTACCATTTGTACACTATTTGACTTGTTAGCACATAATGGATGGAAAATTCATCAAATGGATGTGAAGACTGCTTTCTTGAATGGAGACTTGAAAGAAAATGTCTTCACATCTTAGCCAGAAGGTTTTGTTGTGAAGGGGCAATAACATAAAGTATGAAAACCCATGAAATAGGGGCAGATCTGAAGATTAGGTCTCGATCTTCTGTGGTTTTGAAAATAAAGACGAAGAAGCCTTTTCCACAATAAAAAACAAGGGGGTATTGCTCGGATCAATTCTTAGAAATCCATTCTAGAACTATCTTTGGACTGAATGATATAATTTTTCTTTACCACATAATAAAATATAAATTTGAGTAAGATATTGATTAATCAAAATTAGAGATTTATTTTTCTCAAATCCTTTTATTATATTAACAAAATTTACATATATTTATTAAAGTTAATATGAGTTTTTTTTTCACTAACAAAAAACTTATATTAGTAAAATATAACAATTTCTATTACAATAAAAAATTTCAAAAAAAACTATTCTGCAATGTCCTTCAGCATCATAAAATTTATAAACTAATCATACATATTTCATATAAAAAAAAACTGTAACTTTTAACAATGTTCCTTGTAGTATAAATAGGCTAAAAGTGTAGTTCTAGCAATCAAGAAACAAAAAAGATAGACATCTTTTCCTTAGCCTTTTTACAAGATTATTTCCATTCTTTCAAATATAACTGAATCTCCTTCAACACCTCCAGCAAAATAGATACCATCCAAAGTTAAATGAGTTTAGAGATTTACAATAAATTATTACTCTTAAAATATTAAACATTAAACCTAAACCAATAATAAAAACAATAAAATAGACCAATCATAGTGTGGACGTTCTACCATCGTCATAACACCATGACGAAAATAAATATTTACAGATATTCTTGAAATGTGTGAACGAAGCACAGCGGTCACCCACGAAGTTTTTAGTTCAACATATTTCATTTATGCTCTCTCTCTCCAACAACCCGACGAATATGAACGCAATCCAAAACCTGAACACTGGTGGTGCTGTGGAAGTTTATGACAACTTTTCGAGATTGTCATCTACTCGATGGGAGTTTACTCTAAAATTTGATTCTCTGCGAAGTTACGCACGGTAATCTAAATTTGAGAATATTGTGTTTTATCTATCACAATTAATCTAATCTCATTTTTCAACTCATTACAAACCATTATGCTTTGACGTGAGATTACCGAAACAACACGTCTCACAAAGAAATAACTTTCTTTCTGTGAAAACGACACTATTCAGAATTTTAAAAAACAATCCCTTAATGTTGTAAGATTTTTTATTATTATCTGGAACTAGGTTTATACATATTGGAAATGGGCATATTTAATGATTTTTTAATTATGAATTATATTTTTATGGTCAGCAATTAAAGATATTAATATATTTTTGGTCCAATGTAAAATTTAATGTTAATACTTTCAAACATTTTTAAAGACATCATATTAAAAAAAATACTATATATTCATTTAATTGCCACATTTAGATGATTAAAAAACTTACTTGATCTTAAACATTTATTTAGATATTAACATTTTATCTTAAACAGTGTTAAATTTCTAAAAAAATTAAAAAAACAATTTAACAACTTCATCAAATCATTCTGTTAACTTTACATATTTAATTACCCATCTTCTATGATCCGAGGACCCCATAATCTATGCAAAACCCCATAATCTATCCAAGAAAGCTGAAATCAGTCCAAAAGATAATCAATTAGGTATATTATTAAATCTATGCAGATTCATCTTTGTAATCTTTACAAAATTTGTAATCAAAATATTCTAGCTTGAGATTTTCCATTGTTATTTTTGGAATTGCAGTGCGAAGATGTACAAGCCCTGAGAAAGTTGTAAGAGATGATTGTAACCATTTGTATTATTATTAATTAAAAGGGAAGATCCCATGGTCACCACCATGGAAATCTCTATATTCACCATAGTATTCACCATAGAGAGTATAGTGAGACTAAACGACTTTCATGATTTCACCATAGAGAGTATAGTGAGACTAAACGACTTTCATGATATGCCTTTTTGGGGTTCAATCATATCATGATTTCACCATAGAGAGTATAATGAGACTAAACGACTTTCATGATTTGCCTTTTTGGGGTTCAATCATATCTTGTGAATATTTATCATGTGTATTATTATGGTTTGTATAGTCATTTGAAACAAATTTTATATTTTTTTTGGTGTATAATTATTTAGTGTATTTCATTTCTGTATATGACAATAAATAAACAATAAGACTTTTTATTGAGTTTTTTTAACAATTTTAGTCCACTTACTCAATCACCACAAATGATATATTCCATTTCTGTATATGATACTAAATAGACAACAACAGGTTTTATTGAGTTTTTGCAACAATTTTATTAAAGTAGATGGCTAGCCCACCTACTCAACCACCACAAATGATATGCTTAGAAATGCACGGAATTGCAAATGCATGTTACAAGTTTTCAGTTTATGGTGTACATAATTAGGTTCTTAGTTTTCCTTTTTCATTTTAAATAATTAGGTTTCTTATTAATGTTCTTATTAGTGTTCTCACTTTACAGTTAATAATTAAGTTTCAGATTACTCTTCTCACTTTACAATTTAAGGTTTACTATTCTCACTTTAGGGTTCTCAACTTAGATAATTAGGGTTTTCAGTTTAAGGTTTATGATTCTAAATAATTAGGGTTTTCAGTTTATGATTTACGGTTTCAGTTTACACTTTATGGTTCTTAGATCATTAGGGTTCTCAGTTTACATCATAATTAGATTCACCTATTACAGTTTAAGGTTATGAGTTTTTAGATAATTAGAGTTCTTATTTTACATAATTAAGTTTAAGATTAAGAGTTTTTAGATAATTAGGGTTGTCATTTTACATAATTAAATTGATCCAAAAGATTGAAAAAGGTTTTTATATACTAACTTTTTAATATAATATGAAATCTTTATATATAATATTTAGTTTGGAGTTATATTTTCAATTTAAATAATTAAGGTTTTAAGTTTAAAGTTCTTAGATAATTAGGGTTCTTCGTTTATACAATTAAATTAGTCCATTTAAATCATTATTAAGATTTTCAATTTATATAATTAAATTCACTTAAAAAAATTGAATCTAATTACTTTATTAAATTCATAAAAAAAAAAATTGAATTTAAAAACTTTTTGTTATTATATTATTAAGCTTTTCAATTTATATAATTAAATTCACCCCAAAAATTAAATCTAATTAAATCTAATGTTTTTTTTTAAAAGAGAAGTTTGTTAATGTGAGAGGATCATTTTTAAAAATTGAATTTAATGTTTTTTTAGAGGAGAAGTTTGTTAACGTGAGAGGATCATTTTTTATGGTTTTAAGTTTAAAGTTTTTAGATAATTAAAATTCTTTGTTTATATAATTAAATTAGTCCATTTAAATTATTATTAAACTTTTCAATTTATATAATTAAATTTATTCAAAAAAAAATTGAATCTAATCACTTTATTAAATTCATAAAAAAAAAAATTGAATTTAAAAACTTTTTGTTATTATATTATTAAGCTTTTCAATTTATATAATTAAATTAGCCCCAAAAATTAAATCTAATGCTTTTCTTTAAGGAGAAGTTTGTTAATGTGAGAGGATCATTTTTAAAAATTGAATTTAATGTTTTTTTAGATGAGAAGTTTGTTAATGTGAGAGGAAAGTTTGTTAATGTGAGAGGATAATTTTTTATAAAAAGTTTTTATATAATATTTTGTTTGGATTTATATCATAAAATCGAAAACATTAACATGGGAGGATAAAGGTTTTTATTTGAAGTTTTTTTTATATTAATAAATTTAAAATAAAACTTTATGTTATATATTTTAATACTTTAAATCATTTTGATTAAGTTGTTATGTGAGAAGTTTTTTATATAATATTTAGTTTGAGTTATAATAGAAGTTTATTATATAATATTTAAAATTTTATTTTTTTAATGTATTTTTTATATCTTTTATTTATTTGAAAAAGTAAATTATATAAAATATTAATATATAAAATATAAATATTTTTTAATTGAAATGTAATTATTTAATTTTTAAAATACTAACATAATATAATAAATGTAAATAATAATAATAAAAACAATATCAAATAAATAAAATATTATATTCAAAAAATTATATATAGAGAAAAAGAATGTGTTGAATGTAAATTAAATATCTAATAACAATATATTATATCAAGAAAAATACAATATTCTATATTTTAGGACAAATGTCTAATAACAATACTATCATACTACTGAAAAAAGAGAGTAAACTATAAATCTTCACAATTTGGATTTAGCTTCTAGATTTGGAGTAAAGAGTTGTAAAAACCAAGTAACATATGTTTTATGATCATCATATTTAGTGATATTTAGTGTGAGAACAAACAATGAAACTAGTGAAATAGGTATCATCTAAAGCTATTTTCTACTAGAGATTGAATCATAATTTGTTATGAAAATAAAATAAAACAAAAAACAACTTGTATTGTCATCATTAATTTCTAACAAGTCTTCCATTTTAGAAATGATTTCACAAACAATTAATAATAAAAGATGTCTTTGAGACATTTTACTGAATCAAGGAATCTATAAGCAATGCTAATGAGATTAAAGTTAAACCCAAAAACTATAAAACTTCACAATTGCTTACAACCCTATACCAGCAAGACACGATATAACAACTTAAAAGCCATATCGTCCAGCACTAATAGAAGCATGAATCAATATTCATACAAGGAAAACATATAATAAGCATGTCAACAAATCAAGGTTGCTTAGGATAATAGGGTTGGCCTCTTTTCAAAGGGTTATGTCTTTATGGTTTAATCATCATGAAAAAACCCTTGTCAATTGTTAATGAATAAAGAAATGCCCATAGATCCATGTTGAATGGAGAAAGGGGGCCTGGAAGGTGCGAAAGGAGATCATAATAGTGAGCTCATTCAACCACAAGCATGGCTCATTACTTCGAACATATATGTTGGCTATTATCTGAGCATAGGCATTGAAGTTTGAATTGAACCAAGCCTATCCTATGATGTATATCAAACAAATACTACTATTGAAAAGAAAAAAATATTTTTACTATGAGCTTAGTTCCGACATAATCTTAAGTAGATTCAGAATTGGCAATTTATTTTTTTTAATGATTTTTATTATAATTTTCATGAAAAAATTTCAAACAAAATAATTTAATTCCAATATTTTTATAAATCTCCTCATTTTCATTCACTTGGAC
>ML779354.1:559693-569800 GCA_009831015.1 Picea engelmannii
GGAGATCTCTGTTAGCAGCCCCACCAACATTTTCGAAGTTGCTTCCCTATCATCATATAACATATATAACGACCACAAATTGAAACACTCACTACTGCAAATCTCTAGTGGTTGGTCAATGAATTTTTTTATATATGAAGACCTCATAACTGATTTTTGTTTGTAGAACAGAGAGAACAACAAAAACGACTGTATTGAAGTCAAAATAAGAAGGAAAAAAATCAATGACTATTTCACTATAAGGAAGTTGGACTTGCTTCAAATCAATTTTCCTCACACCTATAAATTTAGACAAATTAAGAACTAAACCACAACCCAATCCAACCAATCACTTTTGAACAGGTCAAAAAACCTTGCAAAATTTGTACATTTCAAAGTATTCAAACTCAAAGTTAAGACCAGGTACAAGTAAGAAAACCTGGCAATCTGGAAAACCTTTAACATAGCTAAATTGAGATTTTAAGAATAAAGCACTCTCGACAGAGATTATCTTTAAATTCGTTTTGTTCCTAGGACTGGAAAAATAACTTTGGATAATTTATCCCATTAGATTAATATGAATGGTGTTAAATGTCAAATACCAAATTTGCAACAATGCTAAAAAATTGTGTTGCACAATTTGCCAAACAATTCAAGGAATGGAATTTTGTGATGCTAAAAATGTTGTATTTCCTATTGCTATTTCTCATTTGCACGAGATTGAAACACCAGCTATAGACCAACTATACAGAAATAAATAAATCTTGCAATTATTACATGTCACAGCCATTTTCCAGTCTCCACGCGGCAGAAAAATCTCCATCAAATGACATGGCTTGGTTGACAAAATATCTATTTATATATCCTCAATCTGAATAGCATCCCAGGCATTATCCAAAAATTTTTGAGATACTAAATTTAACAAAAATGGCTAAATTGCAGGCCCGCACCATGTGAGAAACACCTTGCACTAGTTTTCCAAAATTGACCCATTTCATTTGAGTGATGCATTAATTTAGTTCACTGGCAGTTCAAGTTCTTATCCCCTTCCATTTCAAAGCTCAGAAGAGTTGCTTCCGAAAAGGTTGGCTTTTTGTTTTCGAATTGTAATATCAAGCTGAAAAATTTGAATCTGTTTGGAGTGCAAATGTGGTTTGGAATGAGAAAAAACATGGGAACGTATTTCCCAACTCTGTTTGGGATATGGGCATTGGTTGTGACTTCCTTCTTCTCTATTTATTTCCTGTCCAGTTCCTACTATAGTTTCCACAATGTCACAGAATTCGATGATCCATCAACCTACATGTCCACTTACAGTCGTTTTAATGAATAAAGAAGGAATGTAGCTCTGTTTTAGCAGAGGCTTATGTGTTGCATCCAGATCAGAACCGAAGATATATGATTGATAAGGATCTCTCTTTTCTAAATGGGGATTGTAAGCAACACAAGGGCTCTGCTCCTCTTATGCCATTTACCACATTCCAATTATATTGGCACCAAAAACTATTCGCTTATCAATCTGGCCTCATTCTGGATTAAAGGTGTGGATCCAAACAAGGTCGCTGGCAAAATGGTGAATGTGAGTGGGATTTTACAGTTAGCCATATCCACAATACAAGACATCTCCTACATGGCTATGGGAGGCGAATACTTTTATAAGTATCATGTCTTCACTTCTCTTACAATTCACCTCGAAGGAGTCTACTTAGAAGAATCAAAAAAATCACATGAAGAACGGTTGTTGTGTATGATGAGAAGTACCCATTTACCCGCCTGTGGGAAGAATGTTGCAGATCCTTGGGATTGGTTAAAAAAATCAGAGTCACGGTCCCCTACTCTGTCAGAAGATGATAGAATTTTGCTGCAATTGGGCTACCCAAGCAAGCTTATTCTAACTATTAGGGATATTCGAAGAACATTGACAAGCCTCAATCGACACTCCAATTCAAGCTATTTTGATGAAATTTACATATCTTCCCAATTGGTTGCTGATTCGAGTTATGAATTTAACTCTGAGAACTTGGTGGAAAAGGCTTGTTCTCCTTACCAATATCCAAACAATTTCCAGTCAAAAGGTTTTAAAATATACCGAGGGAAGCAATTATGTTCAACTATAAGGCAACAAATGCATCGTCATGTTTTGGATGTGGTTCCCACTTAGCAATGTACTGGCACAGATGCCTATTGTAGAAAGTTGGGCCCATTCATTATGGATAATAAAGTTCAGGAAAATAATGGCAATGTTGATAACATAAAGATCTGTATACTGGATTTGATGTGTACATGCCTATCTAATTCAGGTATTCCAAAAGTTAGTGCGTTTTTTCGAGTTTTGCCTCCACAGGATCAGTATTTGGCAAGTGAAAGATCAGGTCTTATTGGCTTAACATTGTCCACCGAGGGAAAATAGAACTCATCTTCTAGTTTGTTATGTATGGTGGGATGCCTTGGATCCATCAAGAATCACAGTGCTTCTAATTCTCAAATCTGCATTTACTTGCCCCTTTCACTTTCAATAAAAAAAAAAGTGTAATTGTTGGCAACATTTTGCATTTACTTGCCCCTTTCACTTTCAATAAAAAAAAAGTGTAATTGTTGGCAACATTTTCAGCATTGAGAACATTTCAAATTCCTTCTATCCTCTCGTATTTGAGCTTATACATCCTCGATATTCCCCCTCGATATGTGTTAAACAAAATATCATACGAATACAACAAGACCAAATTGGCCCAAATGGAGAGACATGAGACTGGAGGTTTTGGAAAATCATTCCTAAAGTATGCCCAGAAATAACTAGGCAAGACAAGACATAGTTTCTCTTTTCTAGGTGAGGATCTCTCCGTGCATTCACGGGGCATGTTTGACCCATTGTCCAAAGGGAATTTTGTCAAGAGCTTCATAGGCTTGGATGTTATAGCCATTGAGTAATTTGTGGGAGTTGAATGGGAGCAGGCTTCATACACTTGTGTCATACCTTAGGAGGTTTGGGAATCACCTCATTCAAAAGGAGCAGAGGAGGAAAAGTCCTTGAAAGTTGCTGCACAACTGAAACTAGAAGGAAATGTTTCAAATCTTTTTCTTGAGGGTCTCTATCATCCAAGAGTGGGTAAAATGTACCTTATGGGATGTAGTGATGTTCGATATCCATGGAAAGTTTTGCATGATACCGAGGATATCCATGATGGTTTTGATTGCCTCATTGAAGTGAAAGTGGAATATCCACCTACAAATTCCAGGTGGTCCATAAATCCAACCGTGAGCCTTTCAGTCACAAGCCAACAAACAAAATATAGCCCACTTTTCTAAGGAGATATTCCACTAGTAGTTGGTCTTGAGTTCAATCGGTTCCTGTAATGACTGAAACAACACGTTGCAACATGATAACCATCTTAGATCCACAAAAGTTTCCTCAGGGTATTCCTTGAGATGGCCTTGAGAGCTTCTGCTACTCTGCAAAGCTAGCCTTTCAAATCCATTATCGCCAACCTCAACTGTATCAGGTTATTATCTCCAATATAAAGAGCTTCCTGCACCACTCTTTTCTTCTCTTCTGCTTCAAACTCTGCACCTTGGAATGGGATTCTCAAGGCTTCATCTGAAGAAGAAGGAGGAGGAGCATGTAATAAATAACCAATGCCAATTTTACATTCAGAACTCATTCACATTTAATAAATCCTGACTCTTTGGAGAAGAAGGTGGCCTTGAGAGATTCTACTGCTTTGCAAAGATGGCCTTTCAAATCCATTATCACTAACCTCATTTGTTTTAGGTTATCATCTCCAATTTGGAGAGCTTCCTGCACCAGTCTTTTCTTCTTTGCTGCTTCAAACTCTGCACTTTGGATTGGGATTCTCAAGGCTTCATCTGAAGAAGGAGGAGGAGGAGGACTGGGCAGCCAAAAGGATAAAGATGGAACCCTCCGATTGAATCTAGTGAGTTGAGTATTCAACTTTATATTGCCTTTGGTGTCCTGAAGAACTGAAAATGCAGAAACAAAGCTCCTTCTCTTGAACATCAGATACCCATCAACCTTATTTTTTGTAGAGGATTGGTGGACCTCCAAATTAAGATACCATCCCTACAAGGATGATATTGTCTATTGCGTGAGATCAAACAAAATACACAAAATCTCAATATCTTGGAAGAAACCCATGTGCAAAGAATTATCTATCGTGGTAAGAAATCCACGACCATCGACCCAATTTGATTCAGAAGTGAAATCAGAAGGAACCCCTTCACAACTACAATTAGAACCGATGATATAGAGACGTCATAGAGACTCCACAAACTTCACAAAGCTAGCACAACATTCATTGATATTGGGGCATTCTCGTACACAAGGACGAGCCAACAACCCCTAAGCCTCCTCCCATAGCTCGTCCAAAACTACCTTCGAAGGATCGACCTGCATGATTGACCATCAAATGTGAAGCAGAACGAGAGAAATGAGATAGTAGAAAAGTGAAATCATTATATGGGGATTGCAGGTATATCATAAGGTAGGAGGAAAAGAAGTTGAGATCGTTTCGATTCTTATTTTTTCAATTTCTCATAAACCACTTAATCCTTGAATTCTCACTCATCATTTCCATCAACCACAATTCTCTGTATATAAAAACCCTACTACTCTCTGTGATAAAAACCTTACTACTCTCGGTATCTCGATTCTCTATGATAAAAAATTTTATAGGTTTTCCACTATCTCCTGCCATGGCCTCCAGGGTGTTGTCACCTTTAGAGACATAGGTGAAGAAGGATGGGACCGTGGGTGTCACTACTATCCAAGCCCTTCCACTTCCATAGCAATTTGGAACGTTCCAAGCCCTTCTACACCAGTCTCGATCGTTCCAAGCCATATACACACTAACACGTGATTTCAAAGTATATCGACACATGGCTTTGTTCCATTGGTTTTGGACAGACGACGAAATCAACAAAGAACCTCTTCCTTAATAAACTCCTTCGTTGTAATTAAGAGAAAGACAAGATTTTGTACTTTGATTTACATTAAGATATTTTAAATTTGTCAAAATATATAAATATCTTTTATATATTTATGGACGATTTTAATATAAAAAAAATAATTTTGATGAAAATTTTATTTCATTATAGAACATAAAAACAAAATAATATCTAAAAAGAAAACACCATGGCATGATCAACATTGTAATGCAGTAGTACCATAGTAAAATATGGTTAAGTGTAATCAACATGGCCCATCATAATCATATCCACATAGTCAACTAAGGTCGACCATAATAAAATCTGATCAACCATTGTCAACCACCTTCATGGCCAGCTACACTCAACCAATGTGAATGACAACCATGATCAACCATAGTGAACCTTTATAAGATTCTTTCTATGAATTATATCACATTAGTTCAAAGTTTCTGTCTTTTTCCAAAAGGAAACACTAAGTTAGATTTTTTTAAAAACTTCACAAAAACTTCCTTTCCATTATGTGTCAAACAAAAAACAACCTTGTGATGCGGTGAACATACCTCTGTGTTGCAATATGAAAAAAAAACCTAGATGTTACAACGTGATGAACTTAGTAATGTTGCAATGTGTTGAACATAGTAACGTCACATAGTGACAAACATAATAACATTGCAATATGAAGAACACAATAACATTGCAATCTGTTGAACATAGTAACGTCGCAATGTGACGGACATAAACGGATGTCACAATGTGACCAACATAACCATGTCATCATAATGTGGATAGTAATGTCGTGTTTTGATGAACATAAACATATGTTGCAATGTGTCGCTCATTGTTGTGTCGTCACAATGTGACGAACATTTCCTCACATTGCAATGTGACGCACATATCCCGACGTCGCAATGTGACAAACATTTCCAAACATCGCAATGTGTCAAACATAGTAATGTTCCAATCTATGAAGCATTGCAATGTTTCAATTTGGAAAACATTGTCCTGTCATCACAATTTGACGAACATATATGGATGTCGCAGTGTTATGAACATTGCCCTATCGTCACAATCTAACAAACATGGGCGTTGCAATGTCATAAACATTGCCATGTTATTATAATTTGATGAACAAAAACAAACGTACTAATGTGACGAACATATCCTTGTTGTCACAATATGACGAGCATATCCTTGTCATCACAATATGTCTCATAGTGACAAACATAATAACATTGCAATCTGATGAACATAGTAATGTTGCAATCTGTTGAACATAGTAACATCACAGTGTGACGAACATAAACTAATGTCACAATGTGACCAACATGGCCATGACGTCACAATGTAGATAATAACGTCGCATTGTGATGAACACAAACATACGTTGCAATGTGTCACTCATTGTTGTGTCGTCACAATGTGAAAAAGATTTCCTCACATTGCAATGTGACACACATATCCCGACGTTGCAATGTGAAAAAAAAATCCAAACATCGCAATGTGTCTAACATAGTAACATTCCAATCTACCAAGCATTGCAACGTTACAATTTCACAAACATTCCTGTCATTACAATCTAGAAAATATATATGGACGTCGCAATGTGATGAACATTTCCCTATTGTCACAATATGACAAACATATATGGACGTCGCAATGTGATGAACATTGCCCTGCTATCATAATTTGACAAACATAAACAGATGTCGTAATGTGATGAACATATCCCTATCTTCACAATATGATGAACATATGCTCACATTGTAATCTAACACATATCCTAACATTGCATTGTGACAAACATTTCCAAACATCGTAATGGGACGAACACAACCCATTGTTGCAAGGTGATGTACACAATCCAATGTGGTAATGTGACAAACATAGACCAACATTGTAATGACATGAACATTTCCCGACGTCACAATGTGACGAACATAACCCATTGTTGCACTATGACAAGCCTATTCAACGCCATAATGTGATGAACAAGAACCTTTCATCGTAATTTGATGACCATAAACTTACGATGTCATGTGATGAACAAAAGATGATGTCACAACGTGATGAACAAAACATGTTTCCACAATGTGATAGGAACGAAACATGATCAACATTGCAATGTAGTAGTGGCATAGTAACCTATGATTAAACATAATCAACATGACCCACCATAATCAAATCTGAATGGTCAACGAAGGTCAACCATGAGCATGGTCGACCATAATAAACCTCGATCAACCATAGTCAATCATGGTCATGGTCAACTATAGTCAACCATGGTGAAGGACAACCACGATCAACCATACTGAACCTTTCCCTCCCAATGTCAACCAAGGTCTACCAAAGTTAACCATGGTCATGGTAAACCATACTCAACCATAGTCATTATCAATTAATGTATTAATGTATTAATATTTTAATAATGTATTACTACTTTATTTTATACATTAATGTATTAACGCTTTAGTAATGTATTACTAATTTATTAATGTATCATTTTTTTAGTGTATTAATACTTTATTAACGTCTTAATATATTAACACTTTAGTAATGTATTTATTAAAAATGTATTAATGTATTAATTAATTAAATTTATACATTACAATATACATTAATGTATTAATGTCGATCATAGTCATGACCATAAGAAACCACGATCATGGTCAATCATAGTCAACCATGGTCATTTTCAATGAATGTATTAATGTATTAATACTTTAATAATGTATTTATTAATATATTAATAATTTAATACTTTAGCAATGTATTAATTAATCAATACATTACATAATTAATGAATTATTACTTTAATTTTACATTATAGTAATGTAATAATATTACTTTAATTTTACATTATAGTAATGTATTGTTAATGTATTAATAATTTATCCCGAATGGGGTGATAGATGGCCCTCAACGGATGACAGGTGGTATCTGACAACATTGGGTGTTATTAACCCCAATCATCAGCATCCCTCCCATTCCATTTGAATGACCTGCACTAAGCCTGGAGTTATGGTAGTGCATCAAGATATCCTTGGAGGTTTAATAGACCCTCACACGAACCAGGCTAGGCATACAAAGGTAGGTACCAGGCCTAGGAGAGTTGTCACCTCTACTTTCATGGTGACCCTTCCTATCAATTCACAAGGAATTATGAAGGTTAGTGCCCCTAAGCGCTCTCCCATTCTACTTTTTTTTCAAACTCTTTTTCTCCTCGGCTCTTTCATGCTCTCACACCTCTGGCCACCCTCCACTACTCTTTCATTGGTTATCCTTCACAGTACCAACCAGAATCCCTACGCCATGCCAAGAGAGAGGGGAAAATATAGAAGGGGATAGTTGTATTACAACGCCATATCTAGACGCAACAGGCTCGACCCCTCTCAGCTTGCTCCAATTACCATAAACACTTCGAACCCAAGCCAAAACTGGTTGGAACCGCCTCAACAATCCTTGCCACCCCTTTCCAATTCTACAATGGACTTCGACAGTTTCCCTGTTGAAGATGAAACGTCCTCTCCTGAGGAGAATACTCCTTCGCTGAGTCTCCATCCTGAAACTTCCCCTCCCAAAGTCCACACACAGGTTCACGATTTCGACACTGGTGGATGTATTGTGGAGGAAGAAAGTCCTCCTAGCTGGCAAGAGGAGAACCATTCGATGACTATGGACGTAGATTCAGAGGAGGAGCCACCTCTTCTCTCCCCTCATCGACTCTCGGATGAACATCGTCAGCTCAATTTTTATATGCAGCAGAAGCTTGATGACCAGACGCACAATCAATGAATTCTTAGCCAACAAATGGACCTCTTGTTCGACGCCATGACAGACGCTCCAAATAAAAAACAATGCCAGACTTGTGGCCAAAAGTTCGTCCCAGCTTACAACATTCATGGTAGTCCGAGTTCACATATGGATTAGCTCCTCCAGGTTTTTGTTTTCTTTTTGGTTTTGTCACTTTTTCAAAGAATGGCAAAATCCTTGCTTCATGATGTATGCTAGTCGGTCATGACGACTAGTTTATGGCTATAGTTTTGTTTATATTGTAACACGTCAAACAATTACAATCTTTTTGAAGGCCACCTATCTTTGTTTCCCTATTGTGACAAAACAATTGATAGACTATAGGCAATGTAATAACAAACATTTTTGATAATATATAGATCATTTTATTTACAAAATAAGAAAATTAAAAAAAATGTATTAATACTTTAGTAATGTATTTATTAATATATTTAATGTGTTATTAATATATTACTTTATTAATCTATTAATACTTTAACAATATATTAATTGATTAATGCATTACACTATTAATATATCAATCAATTAATATTTTACATAATACATTCCATTAATACATTAATATAACATTAAGTAATACATTGCATTAATATATTAATATAACATTAAGTAATATACATTAATATAATAATTAATTACGCCGAAAGGCGTATACCTATTGACAATGGGCAGATTTAATAGGGGTTTAGTGCTTAATAAGTTTTCTATGGACAGGATTGGCTGGAATATTCTTAGTAGTCACACAAAATAAATGGCTGTGATTTCAATCATTAACTTCCTAGCTATTATAAAGACATCTGTTTATGTGTTTACTTTTTTACATTTACCTAATCATATTTAAAAATTACTTTGATAGCTAACTGATTGCCACCTAAGTGATTAACAGAAATTAAAATATTAACACCAGATAAATGAAGCTCAAACGTTTATTTGTTAATCAATAATAAAATTTAATATATTTTTTTAAAAATTCTTTTCATCTTATCAGCGTTTTGGCGTTGATTAACCACAATTATGTGATTGTACTAGTTATGCCTAATTGGCGTTGATTAACCACAATTATGTGACTGTACTAGTTATGCCTAAGATATGCCTAAGACAAGAGAACTTTTGTAGAAAACATGTCATCAAATGACCGATTTTGAAAAGCCACATTTTTTTTTTTGCACCTGTCATCTATACTTTGAGTGAGTTATTGGATTATTTGTTGTGGGTTACTTTGCTTCCTTTACTGTAGTCGTAAATACTGTAGGTAATCATGGATACTCTATACACTAAGGGTTCCTTTGCTTCCTTTACTGTCATCATAAATATTCTGCATAGTCATAAATACTCTATACACAGCATCACTGCCTCCACCTCCCTCATCCTAGC
>ML779354.1:570765-582281 GCA_009831015.1 Picea engelmannii
TCAAGAGAGAGCGAGATGCCACCGACGAGTTCGAGGCGGACAGAGCTTGCTCTAGGGTTAGCGATGAAGAAGCTGATCAGGAGGGCGACACTAGGAAGAAACTCAGATTGTCCAAGGAGAAATCGTCTCTTTTGGAGGAAAGCTTCAAAGAGAACAACTCTGTCAATCCTGTAAGTCGATCTTTTCCGCGAGACTCGGAATTTTACAGAATTGATCAAGGTTTTATTTTCTCCTTCATTATTTTTCCTAACAATAATTTCAGTTCTCTTCCCCCCCTGTAATCCCATGTAGTTATTTTCCCTCTACCGATGAGTGGTGAAGGTTTGTTCATAGCCCATTAAGACAACACAACAGAATTCGGTCAAATTTATCTGTGGCCTGCAAGGCGTTTGAGGTTGAAACTCAGGCTTCTCCTTCCACCGACAAGGAAGCTGGACCTAGTGCCCAATTTGAGCAGAGTTATGAAGAAAAAGTGCACGTGTTGCCTCTGGGTGCTGTGAAAAATAATGGAACTGGCGGAGTCCCTATGCTTGTTATGCCCCCTTTGGATAGCATAGTCCATAACAATACCTTCAATAGACGGAAGGCTCTAAATGTCAGTCTTCAGGCCTTGAAGAATGTTGGTGTTGAGGGAGTTATGATGGGGTCTTGTTGAACAAGAAGCTTCGGGCCAGTATAATTGGTCTGGATACAGAGAGCTGCTGGAAATGAGCAAGAAACGTGGATTGAAAGATAATCCTCCCACCGATGAATATCTATCGATCCAAATATTAATATCAAATTAAGCATCATACAACGAATTAATCAATCAATGCAATAAATCTTTCCTCTTAGAAGCCTAGTGTATATCTGTTGGTTTATTGTCTACCTACAAAACAAATTCAATATTACTTACTCCCTTTCCGAAAAAGCTAAGCAATTCACGCCCCTGTTCCTTCTCTGCTTCCAAAGCCACTTCGTGAAGTATGTCATAACAGATTTTGTAACATAGCTGCATATAGTCTGGAAGGTTTTCTGTAAAAGAGAGGTCCCATCTGAAAAAATTGAGCCAACGTAATATAATTAGTTTAATCATCTACGATAGTTGAATTGACTTCATCTTTAATTAGCTATGGAAAAACAATGATATACAATGCACTGCTATCCAATGATGACGAGTCCCTGCCTTCTCACAGCCTCAGTGAATAGCTTCAATTCATCAAGGGTCCCATAAGTGTTGTACATATTTGTAAAGAGGAATCTGCATTTGGCATACTGGGGCTCATACGTCCCAGCTGCTATTAAGAAGTAGAATTCCAGCGGCCTCTCCCGAGGAAAGGTGAATAGAGGAAACCCTGAATCTCTAAACCAGTTGTGATGTGACGTGCATGTAGAATCAATCATGATCAGAACTGAAATGGTTTTAGTTTTCTCATCCTGTAAAATAATACCCTGTGCCATGAGGGACTGTTAGTTAGTTACCTGGTAACATTCTTTATCTCTTCTTTGTGGATGCACTGGACAATGTTGAAATCTAATTTTGCCAACTCTAAAATATTTTCGGACAGCTTGAAATTAGAATAAGCTGCATCCTCTCAGTCATACAATATACAATATTAGTATTATTTATCAAGAAGAAAAAAAAGTGTAAGATATGGATTTATTTGCTATATGGATACAAATTTGCAGAATACCATGATTATTTTTGCCTGGACAATTACATAGAATAGAGAGAAGAGGTTCTATTTTTACAAAAATATTAACAGCATACCTCCCCATACAACCTATAACATTAGGTACACTTTAGATTCACCAAAAGATAGACTTCATAAATAGATTACATACACTTTAGATTCCCCAAAAGATAGACTTCATAAATAGATTACATACACTTTAAATTCCCCAAAAGATAGACTTCATAAATAGATTACATACACTTTAGATTCACCAAAAGATCGACTTCATAAATAGCAAGCTATTGCAACAATGCTCTAATTTTTATGGCTTCAAAATTCATGTTTAAACTTAATTTAGCAGTGTAATTTTACAAGAATGTTTATTAATTGAAATTGAATTTTGAGAAACCTAAAAAATTACCTAAAATTTTAAGTATCATAAACTTACCAATGAGAACAGTTTTAAAAAGAATATTTTATTGTTAAAAACAACAAAATATACTTGATGGGAAAAAATTATAAATTTTAACATATTTTTTATTTTATCAGTATTCATATTATGCACCTAAATATTGTTGGTATATTTGATTGAATTTTTAAACACCTAAAACTTATAAAATACCTAAAATCATAAAACATATAAAATATTTATAAGGCTAGCTGAAATTTTACATACTATTTTGTATTTGGTAAAAATTTTGGATTATATTAATAATTTTTTAATATTGATAAACTTGATGAGTTGCTAACATTTAATACTTTCATAATTTTTGTATTTTTTTTATTCTTCATTTTTATATAATTTAACCTATTTTACTTTGATAATTTAATATTTTCAATTTTTATTTTAATATTTGAATAAAGAAGAACTGAGCTGATATCTTATTTTAATTCATATGTAAATTTAATATGCATTTGGAACTCCCTATTTGTAATTTAGGTTTAAGTTTTAACGTGAGTTTCAAATCCCTTTCTCTTTAGATTATTGATAGTCTCGTCTCTTAACTCCATTTAAGTTATATTAAAATTTTCATTAATAAAATAAAATTATAACTTTTTATTAAATTTAAAATAAATATTAAATTTATTATTTTATTTATTTAAAAAATAATAAATACTTTTGAAAAAAATAAATAAATAAAATTGAATTTTTTTTAAAAGAATAATTGAATGTATCCCACCTGCAATTAAGGAAAGCAAGGGACAATTAACTTAAGCAAGGGAACACATAACGATTCCATTCTTTCTTATTCATACTAGCTTTCTTATACAAACTTGTTTTAAAACTACATAAAATATATTTTGCATCTTACATATATGTAAAGAAAAGCAAATCCACTTCATAAATAATATTTTTGAAGTCGAGTAATCCATGTTACTTTCAAATAAATTGATATATTAACATATTTGAGTAAGGAAAGAACTATTAGTTTATATATATATATATATATATATATATATATATATATATATATATAACATTTGTAAATATCTTTTTAGAGATTGTAATATCTTTTGTATTAAAGTAATTGATCTAATAAATAGGTTGTCTTTTGGTATGAAGTGGAATTTTTTTTTGTGTTAATATAATTGATTTAGTAAATGAATTGATTTTTGCAAAATCAAATATAAATTATATATATTGTTTGGATTCAAAGAAGGATTTTTGCATTACATATAAATACATTATTATTGTTAAGATAATTGGGAACTTTGTAAATAATATGGATAGTGTTTAGAACTCACTTTGAGAAAATGATGAGTAAAATGCATAGCTTCATTAATAATGTGGATAATCTATCCATAAACAAATAATATACTAAATAATGTTTGAAAAAATGACAACTTCATGAAGAATATGGATATATTTTAAAAATAATTAAGTTAGTTCTAGTAAATAGAAACATGTATCTAGAAACATGCACAAAGGGAAGATAAATGGTGCTTTAGGGGCTTTGTGTAAGGTCTTTGCTTATGGGTGGTAGTGGGAACAAAAGGTTGAGGTAAAATGTTGTGTTGTTTGTTTGCTCAATGGATGGAGTGGTGAACCATTCCATGTTGCCCTGATACAACTTGAGATTCATTTGCGGCATGAACCAAACATCATCAAAGTACTGAACCAACTTCGAATACAATCATTTTAATTGCAATATCTTTATAATCCCAATTAACACCATTAATATAAAACCTCCCTAGAAGTTGAAACACAATCATTTTAATTGCAATATATTTACAATCCCAATTAACAACATTAATATAAAGTCTCCCTGCCTCCCTAGAATTACTTCGGCATTCCCATTCGTCTGCTTAGGGGGTATGCTAGTTGTATATTAATAAATTAATGGTAGTCCCCAAGGCATGTTGGTGGTCAACAACCACTTTATAAAAGTGGTTGATATAGCCTCATTAGTTTGGAAAGATGGAAAATAAGGTTGATTAGCCTATATCAACTACTTTTATAAAGTGGTTGTTGCTAGTTTTTATATTTATGGACATTATGGGTAGGCATTTATATATGGAGTTCATGGGTAGGTATGTTGTTATCATATGATCTTTTTTCCAAAGTCGTAGAAATTTGTTATGGTATATATTATTAATTATATATTATGATTTCGAGGAGTTTTTCACTGTTGGACAAGGTTCAATTCTTGTGAGGGCTTTACCTAGAGCCATGGGGACACCTTGAAGTAGTGGTCGAACGTGTGGTTGCACCCAAAGATACAATATTAAATGGTATCGTGACCCATGCACACATAAGTGGATCAAAGCCCATCCCCATGTCCTTCAAATATATAACCCGGATGGGGTGCCACTTGGAAAAAAGAGGAGGGCAGATGGTAGGGGGAGTTATTATCCCAAGACGCCACCCCGACGTATTAACTCCCCATGGAAGACACCATGAGGAGAGTTAATTCAGTGTGCCTGGCGGAGCTCTTAGATGAGCGATCCAGCCAAGCCACCAGTACTAGTCGCTCACAACAGTCTCGTCAACCTTCAAAGGTTATGGGAGAGGCTTCTATGGCTCCTCGCAGCGTTAAAGGTAACCTTGGCGCACATTTCTTCCTGTTTTATACTAGTTCTGATCATTGCACAGAGCTTCTCGGCCTTCCTGGCTTCATAGCTTGCACTCTGTGCATCCTCTTGGCCTCCTTCTTCCATTACCACTCCCCCACTGCCCCCTCTCATCCCCTCCACCCCCTAGTTCCTCCCACCATGCCCCGAGAGCAGGGAAAGCCCAGGCGGGGCACCAGAAAAATGAATGCCTTCACCCAAGCCACCAGACTTACATCCTCTCAGCGAGATTTAATGGCTCATTTCATCCACCCCCATAGCCACACCAAGATCACTCAAACGACCCTTTGCGCTCCAAAAATGGAGACCTTGTCCCCCTCGTTTCATACTCAAACTTCCCTGCGCACTCCAAAAATGGAGACACCATCTTCCTCGACGCATTCTCCACTATCGCCTCTGCATTTTCAAGTTGCGCCCCGCACCTCGGACTCAACACCGTCAAAGGGGAGGTGCCACCTCCAGTTTTGCATCTAGGTCAGAGGTCAGTGAACGTGACAGTGCCACCATCAGAGGCGTGCCTCCCCATTACCACCAGCCTTCTTGCCCCCCCAATTATCAAGCTAGGAGAGCCTTACTATGGGGACATAAGCTCTATCGTGGAGGAGGAAATCCCCCCAAGCTGGCAATTGACAGATGCAGGGAACGACTCAACTGCAACGGACGACACATGCATGGACAAAGGAGAGGAGAGCTCGCACTCTGTCTATCATCTAGCAGAGGAGCATCTTGAGCTCCTCTTCGACATCTGGCAATGGCAGGACGAACAAGTGCATGGCCAAGGGATCATCAATCGACGACTGGACTTGTTGTTTGAGGCATTCATAGAAGCCCCAATGCAAGCCCGTTGCCCAAATTGCAAGCATAGATTCACCCCAACTTACACCTCTCATGGATATCCAGGTTCTCCAATGGCTTGACGTGGCTCACCCTAGGTCCCGGTTTTTGTTAATTACAGACTTAGAATGGATAGTGATAAGACAGTCTTCACTCTTTTTTCTGGTTGTATAATTCTCTTAGTTATGGCGGCTCTGAATGAGGCCAGCTCTAGGCTAGTTAGATGGAACAGGGTTCCGGTAGAAACTATAAGTTCTCTACACAATTTTGTAAAATTTTTGTGAGCCATGATAGACACATCAACGCTTGGAGCCACCTGTTTTGATTTCCCTGATATGGTAAAACATAATTGTATACTCATGATTTAATATAAGGTCCTTTTTATTTACAACTTTTTTTTTTTATATATTATAATTTAAAATTGATTTTGATAGGTTAAAAATTCTTCTTCCAAATATGTTAACAATTTAACTCTTTAACTCATTCGGTGGTCAAATTTCTTTTATTATTATATTTTGAAATTTTGAAATTATATTAATGTAAATATAGAAAAACAATTAACATCATATTTAAAAATTAATTACATAAACAATACTTTTTAGATGTAACCTTTCAAAATCCGTAGACAAAAAATTAGCTATGTTAAAAATATATTATTTATTTCAAATTCTTAATTATATACTTATTAATTTTTAATTTTTTTTCTTAACTATATATCTATCCTACTTTAATTTTTTTTAATTTCCATAGAAGTTTTTTTCTATTATACAAATTTCTAATTCTCTGCTAAATCATCATTAAAATAATCTGAAAATACTTAATAATTTTATTTAAATATTTTGATATTTTATTACAGTGAAAACACCCCCAATTGCTTAATCATTTTCATTCACCTGTAATTTAATAAATTTATATGAACTTTAACTATTATATGTTCCCACCTAGACCAGGAATATGATTTGTCCCTCCAAACAAACATCTATTAAATGGAAGTGTTTTTTCCGCCTTGTGATTGGATGCTGGCCGCTGACATCTTCGTCGAGTTTGGTCCGGGGTTTTGGTGACGGGTGTAGGTCATCCTTGTCCTTATTGTGCTCCACGTATCATCCACCGAGTTGCAGGTGCATTCAATTTGGTTGGAATCGTGTCACCTTATGCAGCTCTCAGTGCCTTGTCATGCAATTCTTCTATTTCTCTGGCCTCAAGGCCCCAATTCGTTCAGCTATTTCTTTATATTGACAAATTTGATTTAATGGCATTTCTACAATTCAAGGTTACTGGAAAGCCAGCTGTCCTCATCGCTCCTTTCCTACGTACTCCGAAAAAGTTTCTACACCTGTCAGATTTATATTCCCCTTCAGTTTTATTGGTTCGATCCATGGAACAAGGGCGAGAGAAGGGTTGGTCAAGGTTTTAATGTTCTAGAAGAGTCAAAGTGACCTTTTTACCATAAACCTGCCAACCTTGGCCCTTTTACTTAGGGTGTGGAGTAAGATCGATTATGCACCCACAAAACTTCTCAAGAAAACAACTTGACATTAACATACCATGGAATAATTGCAATTACATTTGACATGACACCTTCAAAATTATGTTAACCATTCCAATGATTAAGTCTTATTCACAAAATTCACAAGCCATTGCTCCAAACACAAAGCAAGCTTCCAAACTCACCCATATGACATTATTTATTCTTTTCCTTGTGGACAATATCAACTCATTTATGCGGGAGAGGGTATTCATAGAACAAAACAAATTAAAAAAAAATGTATCTCCAATCATTGCGCCTATTAGCCATTGTAGATTATTGCATTTTTCATATTGACAACGATTAATCACACTACAATCCATAGATATCAACATCCACGTATAAGCATGTTTTGCATTCAGTCAACAACAACATGTACATCTTCACTCACCTTGTTAATATGGAGATTGTTTGTGGCTCAACAAACAATGTCATAACATCTCAAAGTAAATAATATTTGATCTAATAATATTCTTCGTTACTTGACATATGAAGAAACTTTGGTTGGTCTTGGTGACAATGGTATATCCTATATCTCTAGGTTGAATGCTTGGAGATTGGGCCTCGTTGAATTATAAGCTCAATATTTTTTTATATGAAAATATTATTCTTGGGATATCTTTAAACATTTGGTGTAAATGCATTTTTGATGCTTGAGTTTTACACTTGGTGCTTGTAATGTGTTCCTGGCTTTTGGTCTTTGTGGTGTTTACTTGATTCTTGGTCTCAAGTGCTTGAACATGTGGAATCAAATTGGCCTTAAAGGCCATTATTTTTTACAAAAGACATAAAATCCTGGCGTGCACAATTTTTTTTATAAGAATATTTAAAATCCTAGATTATAGCCCAAGACTAAAATGATAAAGAAACTGTAGATTTTGACACTAGGTCCTTGCAATTTCTCAATACATGAGCTGCAAAAATGCACTTCTTTAGGTAGTGCCTTACACAATCTTTGCATACTACGCTACTAGAACTTGGCATTTTCAAACACAATTAAAGAGATCAAGGAACTGCAGACAGAAGCAGATTAGGAGACTCTAGCAAATTTTGATGCAAAGATTTGAAGCTTTGACAAAATTGAAGGTCAAAGAATTTTTTTGATAATGTTGACTTATGTTACAAAATTATGCTCCAATTGGAGACAATGTCTTACGTGGAAGATGTTGAGAACATCAGACCATCCGTCTCCACCATTTTCTCTAAAAACTACTTCAACTTGACATTCTCTGCAACAATTTGGCTCTGATTCACAACTGAAATCTAGTCCATAAAAACAAGCTACGCAAACCACTGCAACCACAAACTAGAACAAGAAACTACTCTACACCATTGCTTTTCTCCATTGGGCTATGGAGTCGTTATTTATCTACTCTACTGCACACCAATTGCTCGAAAGGAGAGCTTATTTATTTACAACTCCTACTCTAATCAAATCAATTTCTCAATTATTTCACATCAAATTTCCATTGCAACCATGCAAGCAACTGACTAACTATATAAATATTGCTTCTATCTTTGAGCACAACTAGAATAGGAGAAGTTGAAAAGTACAAACAAAAATGATCAAGGATCCCATACTTACAACTATGTAATTCATTCCTTATAAAGGAAAAGACTTAAAGTTTATTGCTCCATTTAGAATCCATGTAAACTGCCACAGGATCTTGGAAAGAATGAAGAAACTTCTTTTTCTCATCTATGAATTCTTTTGTTTTTGGTTCAAGAATGTCAAGTTTAGGCTCACTAATTTTTTGAAACTACTAGTTAATATTTTGTGGAGAAGAAAAGAGTTTGAATAGATCTAGTAACTCATCATCATGACCTTTACTAACTTCATGAAAATCTTATTCATAACTATCAAACAGAGGCTCATTGTTGTGAAAGACCACATATGTTGATGTAGAAATGTGCTCCTTTAAACCAGACTCTAAATCTAAACCATAACTGTCATATACAGGATCTGATCCTTCATGGACTATAAATTTGCTATTCTCATGAAACTATTGATCAAGATGTTTCACACAAAAGGATTGATGATCTAAAAATTCAATATCATCATCATATTCATCATAAATTGGTGTACTTTGATCAATTTCTAATGATAATGATAAATAATTTTGTTCTTTCTTAAATACAAACTGATTTTCACTTTCAAGAATAAAGATCAACCTTTCACCATGAAATTCATTATCAACATCTCCATATTCATCATGAATGAATGAGTCAGAAAATAACTAAACTGAAGTCAAATATGAATGTTCATCCATATCCTCCTCTTGATTCCTGGAAATTTCTAAAGGAATTTGTATATCTTCATCATTTCCAAGGGGAGAAATTCCAACATGTCTATGATAGTCCTAATCTTGTTCATTAAAAATAGAAAAAGGAATAATACTCCCTTGCAAATTTTCCTTAACATCAAATTCCATTTCCTCTTCACTATTACATGAACAAACTTCTATATGTACTTCTATATGTTGAAGAGCTTACTCAAATTCTTCACAACAATTTTCAAATAAAAGTTCAAGAGGAAAAAATCTTTTATAATGCTTATTAAATGTTGTGTGAAACTCTTTCAAGGACGATATACTAGAAGGAAGAAGAGATATATACCATTCACAAGCATCTCCTCCCAATGTAAACTTGAACAACTTCATCAACACATCTTCATTAACAATGCCCAACTGATCCATACATTCATGAAATTCTAATAGATGTTGAACATTATTATCTTATTTCTCTTCTTTAAACTTGGAAATATTGTCTCCCCACTCATCCAAAATAGGTACAACATTAGGAAAACTAGGAACATTTTAAAAATCATGAGGAGAAAACCTTGCAGTGATCTTTGCAACATTTGAACAAGACATTGGAATGTCGTGGAGTCACCAGTGGATTCTTCACACCATGAAGTCGTCGGGTGAAAGATATGCAACCAATATTCGAATCTGCCTATTTATTGTTCACGATCAAGAAATAGATCTAAGCTATGTCATACACCCAGGGAAAAATAACTTTGTTCCTCCGTTCCCCGACAATGATGCCAAAAATGTGTTAATCCTGAGATTGTTTGTGGCTCAGCAAACAATGTCAGAGCATCTCAAAGAAAATAATATTTTATTTAATAATGCTCTTTGTTACTTGTCATATGAAGAAACCTTGGTTGGTCTTGGTGATAATGGTCTATCCCTTGGTTAAATGCTTGGAGATTTGGCCTCAATGAATTATAAGCCCAATGTGTTTTTACATGAAAATAATTACACTTGGGTTATCTTTAAACACTTGGTGCAAGTGCATCCTCGGTGCTCGGGCTTGACACTTGGTGCTTGTAATGTGTGTCCGGCTCTCGGTCCTTATGGTGTGTACTTGGATCTTGGTCTTGAGTGCTTGAACATGTGGAATCAAATTTTCCTTAAAGGCCATCATTGTTTACAAAAAACATAAAATCCTAGCCTGCACAATTTTTTTATAAGAATATTTAAAATCCTAGATTATAGCTCGAGATTAAAATTCTGAAACAATTGTAGATTTTGACACCATGCTCCTTGCAATTTGTCCGTGAGCTACAAAAATGCATTTCTTTAGGTAGCTCATTACACAGTCTTTGCACACTACGCTACCAGAACTTGGCATTTTCGAACAAAATTAAAGATACCAATGAATTGAAGATAGAAGTAGCCCGGGAGACTCTGGCAAATTTTGACGCAAAGATTTGAAGCTTTGACAAAATCGGAGGTCAAAGAAAAAACTTGATAATGTTGACTTACGTTACAACACATCTAACACCAAATGATCACACTGACTCAAGTTTAAACATAGTTACCAACTTAATGAGAACTCTATAGAGTTCTTGTTTTTTCGGGAAAATGGTGCTACCCATAGCACCTCCCCTCCCTTTTTAGGTGGTTTTTTGACATTTTAATTTGTCTAATCCATAATGTTTCCACATTATTTTTTCATCTATATCTATTTTTTTCTAAAATGTTTTTTCAAGTGTTTTTAGTCATTTTTCCATACTTCTTTCAATCTTAAAAATATTTTTTACCATTTACTTTTTTGAAATTAAGAATTTTCATATAATTATGTCTCCTAAATTAATTTATGGTTACATACTTTTTAAATACAGTGGAAAATATAGTTTAACACATTTTTTACCTTTACTTTAATACAAAGAAAACAATTATAATTAAATAATATTATTTTTCAATATTTAGAAAAAAAAATATAATTCAATTTTTTTTTAAATTAAAAAAATGAATTAAAATTAAAAAAATATATATTTAAAGTAAATTTATATAAAAAAAAATTAAAGAAAAACTTAAAAAATTAACCATTAAAAAAAACCAAAAAATTTAAAATATATTTAAAAATTAAGAAAAAATAAAAAAATAAAAATAAAAAAACAAATTTATATAAAAAAAAAA